>JAWRVF010000199.1:0-483733 GCA_036785485.1 Physcomitrellopsis africana | reverse complement strand
ATTCCGACGGAACCTTGCAACAGCTCTCCGATCAACAAAATCAATTGGCCGAGTGCACTTGTACAACAAAAACGGCGGATGGGTAGAAAAAATTCGGATGGCAGCCGATCTAGCCCCTCGCACTGAATGGACGCACTGCTTAACTATCCGTGAACCGTGCCGAAATCCCGAGCCACCAGCTCCATCAACACGATTGCGGAAACGGCCCGGGCGCGCCGGTCCAGCCTCGGACGCATTCCAGTAGGGGAGCCACCAATCTCCCTTCCGAGATGGCGTCGAACACCTTCTCGATCTCTTGCCCCGGAGACACCGTCCTTAACCCGGACAGCAGTCGTGTCCCCAGCTCCCCGCGCACCAATCTGTACAGCGGATACGTCCTGCAATCCTGGATCCTGTTGCGCACTGCAGAGCGGCCCTCCTTGTCGTACGCCTCCCGCACCAGCGGCACCACCCGGCTCAACTGCTGCTTCAGCTCCGCCTCGAACAACGGAATCCGGCTGAACACCGAGCTGGATGAGTCCTTGTCCGCGCTCTTCAGCGCGCGCGTGACCAGCACCTGTCGCAGCTTCTCCAGCAGCGGGTACGAGTCGCTGGCGGCATCGTCGATGTACGAGAACACCGGCTGGCGCTCCACCAGCATGAGCAGGTCCTTCTCGCAGAAGCGCGAAGGCAGGCGCGATCCATCGCTCCCCACGAACAGCGTCTTCTTGGCCGCCTGCGCCACCACCTGCTTCACGGCCGCCTGCATGGTCTCTTCCACATGGCGCAGGTCCACCGCCTGGCACAGCGCCACCAGGAAGGTCGCGCTCATGAGCTTCAAAATCTCCATTGCCTCCTCCGTCTTGCGCGCCGACACCAGGCCCAACGAGTTGACGTCCTGGTTGTGCTGCTCCGCGCTCTGGACATGCGTGGTCACGGGGTTGGCCAGGTAGTTCATCTCCGACAAGTAAGACGCCATGGCGATCTCCGCCCCCTTCATGCCGTAGTCCAGGCTGGGGTTGGGACCTCCACTGAGGTTGGACGGCAAGCCGTTGTTGTAGTAATCGTTGACGAGCTCTGAGAACTGCGCGAACATGAGCTTGGCGATGGCGGCCAGCGCCAGGCGCATGTTGTCCATGGACACACCGATGGGCGTGCCCTGGAAGTTGCCTCCGTGGAGGGCGATGCCCCTGGCGGCGTCGATGATGGGGTTGTCGTTCACGGAGTTGATCTCGCGTTCAATGGCGTGGGTGGCGTTCCGGATGCCCTCCACCTGGGGACCCAGCCACTGCGGGGATGTTCGGAGCGCGTACCTGTCCTGCTTGGGCTTCCGGAGGGGGTCGGTCTCGTTGAATTTGGCGGCGGCCTTCATGAACGAGCTCCCGTCCAGCACCCACTCCATGATGGCCGCGGCCTCCATCTGTCCTGGGTGGTGCTTCAGCTTGTGGGTCAGCGGGTCGGCGAACTCCGGCTTGCCCTGCATCACCTCGCAGAACAGCGCCGACAGAACCTCGGCCAGGAGCACCATGATGTTGGCGTCGTAGCACACGGTGGAAGCCAGGGCGGACCCGACCGCGGTCCCGTTCACCAGGGCGAGCCCTTCCTTGGGCGCCAGCTCGAACGGCTTGTCCACGCCCGCCATCCGGAGGGCCTCCAGCGCGGACACCTCCCGACCGTCCTCGGTGATGGCTCTGGAGTTGGGGCGGCCCGTGAGCAAGCCGGCGATGTACGACAACGGGACCAGATCGCCGGAGGCCGTGACGGTCCCCCGCAGCGGCAGCTTCGGGGTGACGTGCGCGTTCAGGAGCTTCTCCATGACCTGGAGGATCTCCCACCGGATGCCGGAGTAGCCCTGCATCAGCGTGTTGGTGCGGACCAGCATGGCCGCGCGGGTGGTTTGGGCGGGCAGGGAATTGGCCTTCCCGATCACGCCCGCATTGAGGAAGCGGATGAGCTCGCGCTGGAGCTCCACTCCCTGCTGCGTGCGGCGGTGCGAGGTGGCTCCGAACCCGGTGGTCACGCCGTAGATGTCACCCCCGTTCATGATCTTGTTGAGCACCCAGTTGGAGCTTTCGTCCACCCTGGGCTTGGCGTTTGCGGCGTCGAGTACCACCTGCACTTCGGGTCTGCGAGCAATGGCGGCCACCTGAGGGACGCTCAGGTTGGCTCCCTCGATCACCACCTGGGTGGCGTTCGTGTAAGCGTCCACCATACGCACCACCTCGTCCAGGTGGCTGCATTCCATGGCCTTGGCGGTTTTGGCCCAGTTCAGAGGGTCTGCTCCATTCCCGAGCTTGGCGTTGCAGGGGAGAGATAGATCGTGGGACTCCAGGGCAATCACCTCGTCGGATTCCATGGCATCGACGTCGCCGGCTCGCGGTGCCATTGTTATGTACGTGTGTGTGTGTGTGTGTGTGGATTGTAAGCTGTCGTCCAAAGAAGTGGCTGATGATGATCCCCCCGACAAGGTCGCAACCTGCTCAAAATGGTTAGAGGAGGCGGGCTGGATTTGCAGCGCCGCAGTAGGTCACAATCACTGATTACTAGCTAGCTATAATAATATATGTGTGCTGTCGATTCCACAAATCCAATCCCAGATGATTGCAGAGGATGGAGGTCTGTTCCACTGCTCGGATGCTGGAGTAGACCGGAGGCAGTAGTGAGGATTGGTGCTCCGAGGGGTTTGGTGTTTATACGACGCTGTGTGGGTGCACAGGAATGTGCAAGGAACGCTTCAATCCGGAGGGGTACACATCGCCGCGGACCTCAGCGGCAATGACTTCCGCTGGAGTGGAAAGGAGGCCGGAGTGTTGAGAGGCGAGTCCATGAAGGCGTTGATATGTTGAAAGTTGGGCACTTTGGGGACTTTGTGGGGTGGACTGTTGACCAAATTACGGGTTTCCCGGGTGGACCGTTGACGCTGGAGTCAACTTCTGGTTGCTGTGGTGTGGACTGGAACAACGCGTTTGCCAGTACTTTTTCCCGGCGTCCAAAGCCTCCGAGGTCGACGAATGTCGCAGCATCTTGACTGGGAATCGCGACCCGTCAGGGTTCGGCATTGCAAAACGTGCTTCCTTGGAATGTGAGATATCCTTGGTCATGTCGTGAATTGCTTCGTTTGGAAATGTAGGGTTTTGGGCAATACTTTGTGTGGCGAGGACCTATTTTTCATGTACTTATATCTTTTTGCGGCTGCAGAATCTGTCAGTGATGATAATTCTCATTGGGGCTGGGTTTTCCCATCTTATTCGGGGAGGGCTTTGTCGGGATTTATATCTTCTAGTGTGTGTCTAGTACGAACGGCATTAAAGCTGATGCCCAATCACAGTTCATAGTTGCTTTTCCATTGCTGTTCTGTGGTGATGGTACTTAGAGGGAGGTCCGACTCATTCTGTAGTTCCGTTCTGTGCAAGTGAATGGTATCCCTCATAATTGTGTACCAAGAAAGGCGGATTGCAGGTTTGAGGATGTTACTAGTATCGCTCTGTACGATGTCTGTGAGCTGTCATTGCAAATTTCGCATGACGAAGGTGTCGGGGCCAGTGAAGTGTTTCCAACATTCTTATTCTGCTTGTACATATCTTCGGACCATTCTGAGGTGAATGGTTTGTTTTTTGAGTTCTCGTAGAGCAGGCTGCAGGGGATTTTAGTGTGATAATATTATCAGTCATGGAGTTTGGCAAGTGTAGGCCACGCAATGTGAGCAAACGAAAGAAACGAAGGTTGTAGGAACCATCTTCGAACACCACAAAATTGCATTGGATCACGTCGAAACTGGTTTCATCCTTAATTTTTTAGGTGATGCACAGCCGGGGTTTCAAGCGGCTCCTCAGCATCCTCCTCGCCTCCGTCTCATGAATCTCCACAACGGCTTCGTCCTCGAGGAAGTACGCAAACTGTTCGTGCTTGGTTGCTTGGTTAGTAACCCAGCAACCAAGCATGGCACACGCTTTCTTGCGATCACTAGCTAGCCCTTACGCCTTCAACTCATCCTTCGGTTCTGACACTAGCATCATTCTTACTGCCTCCAGCCTCCTGAATTGGAAACCTCTCTCAGCTCTGTTATCGTTTTCCAATCTGCGGTGTGATGACATTGACGCAATATAGTTTGTACATCAGCTCACATTCACTAGTGCACTGTAACGCATGCAATTGACAGTGTTATAGAATCATTCTGCCATAACGTTTTAATTCGTCCGTTGGATGTGGTCCGGCCACTAATCAGTACCGGTTTTATCCACGACTTGACCGGATCCGGTCGATGGGCTAGGCTTGCCCAGAAAGTTCCTCTGCTCGCCCTCACCACATGCTCTGTGCTCTGTTGCTTCCACGCAAGCTGTTCCTCTCCTGCTGCGATTTCATGCCGGGGCTCGTGCGAGTGGTGCCACCACGACAGTCGCTAGTGGAGGTTTCGTTGTTCAGAAGAGGCTGTTGTGTTGTGTAGAGCAGTTCGGATCTGAGGGGAGGGGTGCTCTGCTGAGGATGTCGTGGGTTGAGCGGACTGCAGCCTGAGTGCAAGTGTTGGAGGACTCCAGCGGCAAGGCCTTGACGAGATCCGAAGCGATAAGGTGATAACAGCTCTACCTGGACAGTGCGCATGAAAAAATATCTTTGCTGAATTGCACGTGTCGGTGAGGGTTTGGGGCGAGGTTCGATGTGCAGGTTCACACCATCAGTTGGTGGGTTAAGGAGCAGTTGCTTTACTTGGGTCTGCACGGGTTTTCTTGTTGTGGTTGCTGCCCAGTCACGGTTGCATGCGATGGAGGGCGTCTGAGATTTGCTTGTCTGTTTTGGTGTGATTGTGTTGATAGTAAGGGGCAGAGTGGCGGCTGGTGTTCATGTCGTGTCCATGTTGTGGGTTTCGTAGAAGATTGCCTTGCGTGTGGCGGATTATTGATCTCTATGGTTTTGCACGTGGGTGCAGCTGAGTGGGATGCTTTGCATCCATTCATTGCATGACAAGATATGTTGAGAAATTTCCACATCCAGTGAAAGCACATTTGTGATGGCTTTGTTGCAATTTTTGTTTGATCAACAAGCATGAGCACCAAATTTCATTAGACTTAGATTGGATTGTGGTCAACCATAAAGTTGTATGTTTTTTTAGTAATTCTATGGGAGTTGTCTCCTTAAGATTTTGAAAATTGGATTTAGATATTATGATTTTGGTTTTTAATTGATATTAAAATTGATAACTATCATGGTAAATAGTGATTTTAGGAATTGTAAGAGAAGATACATAGGATCTCTCACAACGAGTGCACAATCTGGCATTTCAATGGACGTTCTGATTGCTCTACACGATTGGATTTCTCAGTTTAGTCGGATTCTCCTCCATCGGCAACTCGGATGCTCGTAAATAACCGTTGGTCGAGATGATTCCAGACCCCGACCCCACGGGAAGCAAACAGGTATACTGTGAAGAATCTCAGCTAGTGGCCACTACCCCTACATTCGTCGGACTTTGCGCTCGACAACCCCTGCCGAGTTTTCATCAGTCCCCTAGTTGCGGGCTGGCCTAGAATGAGTGTCAGTAACATCCATGGCGTGATGCGTCGACAGGCTCACCTTGCCCAGAGTTCCTCCTCGCCCGCACCGAAAGCTGTGTTCTTTCTTGCTTCTGCGCATGCTTGCGTGCTAGGACGTGGCTGGGATTCGTGCGAGGAACGCCGTAGTGACAGTCGCTGGTAGTGGCTTTGTTGTCCACCGGACCGGTTGTGAAAAGGGCCTGTTGTCTGTACCAGCTCGGATCAGACGGGTGGTGTGCTGATGATGTCGGATTGCAGCGCAAGTACAAGTAGTGAGAGACTCACGCCTTGACTTGATCTGAAGTTATAAAGTGATAACTGTCCTACATTTGACGGTGCGCATGTACAGCAGCATTGCTGGTCGAGTGCATGTGTCGGTGGGGATTTGCGGCGCAGATTGAGATTTGGTGAGCGTTCTGTATGAGCATTGCAGCGTGTGAGGGCGAGCGTTCTTTGAAGTGGGTTCATTGGGATTTACCTGGGCTGTGGGGAAGCCAGAGGTGCCACTGCAAGCGCAGCAGCAACAGCAGCAGGAGTAGCGGTGTAATCTCGATCCAGTTTGTGCCTCGTGTGTCTCCAAGGCAGACGTCCCCCGGTTCTGTTTCAGTGAGACTCTCCCTTCTCCCATGATTTTTCCACCAGACTGAACACGCTGTGGAGAATTTGGTGCAATGTTGGGCTTGGAATGGGTCGATGTGGTGGAATCTTAGAAATGAGGCATGTAGATTGCTTTAGATGCTCGTGTTTTGTGCGAGTTTCATGTGATCGCCTACACTGGTTTGAGTTTTGATATTTTCGCCGCTTGGGGCCTTCGCTGGAAGGAGACATTGCTTCAATAGTTGCAACACTTGCATTGAAAGATTTTTGCTGCATCTGCAACCCAGTGCGTTGCAGAGGGAGCAAATCATGATGAGGTCGCTGAATGGTTGTAGAAACAGAGTCGTTCGCATCAATCGAAGTAGTACGTGCCGCGTTTAATGGGTTTCTTTAGTTATTTTCTCCTTTCCGCTGCATAGATCGGTCTTATGTAGTGGCGTGTTGTCACTGGATTGGTTTACTTTGAGGGGTTTCGAGAATATGATAAGTGCAGAGATTGGGTATGTGTGGGACTGTAGCTAAATTCGCTCGTCAGGTAGGTAATGGTGGTAGTTGCAATGGCCTCTATTGCTGCGGCAGCTGTTGCGGCATGAGTTCATGCATAGAATAAATATTCTTTATCTTGATTTTGTGAAACAATGGTTGTTGTATTCTTTCAGTATTTCCGATGCAGGGAGGCTTGTAGGATAGTGACCAGGAGATAGGTAGCGTATAGTAGGGTTGATGTCTTGATGTTAAGGAACAGAGCATGCGGTGAAATTTCATTTTTGTAAGCTTTTTTTGGATGTGGTCTCTGGCGGGAAATGTGTCGGTCACGAGGGTTTCGCTGCCCAACGGACCGTTTGTCAAAAGAACCTGTTGTCTGCGCCAGCTCGGATCAGACGGTGGTATGCTGAGGATGTCGTGGGTTGAGCGGATCGCAGCGCATGAAAAGTAGCTTTGCTCAAGTGCATGTATCGGCGGGGGTTTGCAGCGAGACTTGAGATTTGTTGAGCGTTTGGTATGAGCGTTGCAGCGTGTGAGACGAATCTTCTTTGAAGTGTGTTCGTTGGAATTTACCTGGGCTGTGAGGAACCCAAAGGTGCCACTGCAACCGCAGCAGAAGTAGGTGGATAATCCCGACCCAGTTTGTGCCTCGTGTGTCTCCAAGGTGCACGTCCTCTAGTTCTGTTACTGTGAATCTCTCCCTTCTCCCATGGTTTGCCACAAGACTGAACACGCTGTGGAGAATTTGGTGCAGCGTTGGGCTTGGAATGGGTCGATGCGGTGGAATGCACGAAACGGGGCATGTAGGATGCTTTAGATGCTTTGTGCTTTGTGCCAGTTTCATGTGGTCGTTGTGATCGGATGAGTTTTGGTATTTTCGCCGATTGGAGCCTTCGCTGTAGGAAGACGTAGCTTCAGTACTTGCAACACTAGCGTAGAAAGATTTTTGCTCCATCGGGGACATTGTGCTTCGTAGGGATGTTCGCGTCTTCGCTCTTTCCATCTCCTCCCGAAGAATCATGAGCAACACCAGTTTTAGGATTTAGGGATCTGCCAATGTGTTGCGGTAGAGAGCTGCCGTGACATTGCTTTAGCCTTGCTTTGTCAAGAACTGGATTGTGGATCGTTTCTTGACAGTCTAGACGAAAGATGCCATGTTGTGTTTGCTTCCTTGATGCAGCGATCCACGAACATTACAGGGTTTAGGGGAGAAATGTGTGTGAATGAATTCTGAATGGAGGTGATAACAGCAGTAAGTGGACGGTGGAGGCGAGGAGCACCTTAGATCGAGTGCATGTGTTGGTGAGGGTTTGCTGCGAGAGCTGATGTGCAGGTTCATTTCATCAGTTGATCGGCCATGGAGCAGTTGGTTTACTTGGGTCTTCAAGGTTGTTCTGTGTTCAGTTGCTGAATAGTCAAGGTGGCACGCGATGGAGGGTGTGTAAGTTTTGATTGTTGGTTTTGGTGTTTTTGTGCTGGTCGTGAGGGCCATCACAGGCGGCTGATGTTCATGTCGTGGATTATGAAGCTGAATGCCTCGGTTGAGTCAAAAGCTTCAGCGTTCATTATTTGCATGACAGGATGCACGACGTCGTATTGTTAAGAAAGTTCTCTCCCGGTTGTACATTCAGTGACAATACATTGGTGATGGCTCATTGCAGTTTTTGTTTGACCAGTGATACTGATAATACCAGATTGCACTGGACGTAGATTGAAATGTGGCCAATGGGGAAGTCGTATGTGTTTGAGCTGTTGCATGGGAGATATTTCTTTGAGATTTTGAGAACTGGAATTTGACATAGGGTTGTTGGTCTTCAACTGATGCTCAAGTTGATGGTTAGTGTGGGTGTGTGTGATTTCAAAAACTGAAAGGAATACATATGATACATTTGGTTGCAAGTTTGTGATGGCTGATACTGAAAACCAATGTAGATGGAGTTAGAAGTAATAACACATAAAAATATTTGATTAGAGAATATCATGGATGTAGTATAATAGCCAACATATTCGAAGACTAAAAGTATGGTTTTGACATGGTAGTGTACAAATGTGTAACATAATTTAGCTCATTGTTTCATTTGTTGTGTATAGGTGGTTTCAAAGTGAATCCTGCTCCAGCTTTGTAGCTGTAATAAATTTGATCTCTTTCTACAAATATAAAGTGGACAAGGCATACTTTGTGAAAGGTATGTTCATTAATCATGTTAAAATTGTGCAATAGATATTAATATGTAGCTTTTATGATCACATGATTAATATTGAGTTGAATGTTTTTGGCATGTTTAGGTTGTTTTTAACAATTGTTAGAATATCTAATTATAAATATTTAAGGATAATGCAAGGAAGTAGTTATGGATTGTCATGTTGTGGACTGTATTAATTTTAACTCGATTACATTTGTCAAGGATTGCAGAAGATATTTAATTATTCAGTTATATTAATCGTCTATTTAAAAAATAAAATTTGACTATTTATAAGTAGTCCATAATGGTTGAGTTTTTCACAAGTTGTTTCCAAGACATTGGAACATCAAAAATAGAACATGTTGATGTTCAAGATGTTTTTTCTCACTGCCTAACTGTTGGTAAAATTGATGGTAAAATTGAGGTACTGTTGAAGAAGAACAATATGTTGAACAAAAATCAGTGCACAAATTTGTCCAAAAAACTTGTTTTATTAATCATGTTTTTAAAAATATTTGACCGAGTAATGATTTACAACAGAGATATTGAAAGTTGGGGGCTTATCTTTGATGAATTGTATTGGATTGTGATCAAATCAAATTATTGGTAGAAAATTGTGGAGATTACAATTTATGTCAAGTAACTATCTTTCAAATGCATAACAAAGAAACATTTAGAGAGTTACTTTGGGATATGAAATATTGTTATGCTGTACCAAGTAATATGTTAGCAAAGTGCCATCCAAT
This sequence comes from Physcomitrellopsis africana, assembly GCA_036785485.1. NCBI lineage: Eukaryota > Viridiplantae > Streptophyta > Bryopsida > Funariales > Funariaceae > Physcomitrellopsis > Physcomitrellopsis africana. The sequence continues at coordinate 474,214 of JAWRVF010000199.1, read as the reverse complement.
TGACCTCTTAGACATTGCACTTAATGAATTTGATAACACTACTTTTGATGAAGTTGAAGAAGATGATTAATATCTTTATACAAAATTGAGTAATATAATTGGAGATGAATTATTTTAAGGTCGTGGATTAGCATATCTATTGCAAAGGTGGAAGGATTTGGATCACATTGAAGGTGGAGAATTGGATGCTTTGGATTTATTAGATGATATCAAATGTTTAAAAATTGGTAGTTGTATAGGCAAAGGTGGTGGTGGAAAGGTCTGTAAGTCTAAATGATTTGGAATCTCAAGTGCAATAAAATTAATAGTTGATTCAATCAACAAATATGTAATTAAAGAAGTGGATATTTTAGTTGGCTTGAATCATATTAACCTCATTAAGTATTATTTTGTTACAAAAAAAGATGGAAAAAAAGTAGTAAGTCCTCTATAATAGAAATTAGAAAAAAAAGGTTATATTTGGTGATGTAATGGATGGAGATGAGTTTTCATAAAATGTTGGAAGAAAAGAAATCAATGTCATATATTTTGCTTATTGAGATAATCAAATTGCAAGAAAAATATGTTATTTGCATGATATGTAAATTGTACATCGTGATCTTAAGTTAGATAATGTGTTCATCAATTCTATAGATAGAAAAAATAAAAACAATAGTTATTGACATATTTCCATAAAATTTATTGATTTTGGCACGTCCAAGTTTGATATTAGAATAAATCCAAAAGTAAAAGAAAAAAATCAAATCTATGATATTCCACAGTATATGGCTCTCAAAACATTAAATAATACAAGTAGATCACATCTACATGAAGTTGATGTATATTCATTTGCAATGATATGTTTTGAGATTCTTTCAAGAAAAATGCTATTTTGTGGTATTTATCCAAAAGATAAAATATTAAAAAGAATAAAAAAAAGATAAAAAACTAGAATTACCTTCAAATTGCGAAAAATTGATAACATTGATTCAAGAATGTTGGAGTTTAAATCCTTCACATTATCCAAAATTTGGAGAAATATATAAAAGACTAATAATACTAAAGAGAAAGTTTTTGGTTGGAGATTGTGATGCAAAATTATCTTATTTTAGTACATCAAAGAACAAATCTTATCAAATGATACAACAAAAGAAAATACTTAGAAATTTATCATTGGTAAATCATATATTTATATTTTTATATTTTTTATTTTTTATTTTATAGATTAAAAAAATTTAAATGATTTAAATTTAATTATATTTTATTTTTATATTATGATAATAATGATAATAATGATAGTTAGATGTCACATATAAATATGTGATTTTATAATAATATTATATTGCTATTGTATAAATATTTTAAATTTATTATTGTGATAGATTGTACAAGTAAATTTGTAAGAAGAAAAATTATTAGATAAAAAAAATCAATTATTAGAAATAATTGAATTATGCAATAAAGATGTAAAAGCATTGTATCTTATTGGCATGGATGGAATGGATAAAACTACACTAGCCATGGCAACTTTTAATGCTCTAAAGCATATGTATGATGCATAATATTTTATTGAAAATATTCAAAATTGTGGTGATACCTATATCATTTGTTGCAATATTCTTCAACAATTTCAAATTCAACCAAAACCAAGAAATTTGGAAGATGCCCAAGAAGTATTGATATCATTTTTAAACAAAAATAAAATCATTTTGGTCTTGGATAATATAAAAGATCAAAATCAAATTGAAAGAGTTTTATCTATAGATATTTTATATTCTAAAAGTGATAGCACATCAATTGTAATTACACAACATTAAAATTCCATGAAGTATTGTTGTATACAAATTAATAGAATAGATATTAAAAAACTTGACAAAGATGCAAGTTTGAAATTTTTTATCACATATTCTTGTAAAAACCAAGATGAATTATCCAAAGATCTTATTGGAAGTTGGTACAAAGATTATAAAAGCTTGTAATGACTTATCTTTGAAATTAAAAATTATGAAAGCATTTTTAAAGAGACAAAAGAGACTTAGATGTTGAAAGCATATTTTATAAAGATTGAAAAAATGAAGAAATATAGATGGAAATAAACAAAGTAGTGACCATAAGATTTGGACAATTTTAAGAATAAGCTTTGACAACTTAAAAGATGAAAAAAAGAATATATATTTAGATATTTGTTATTTTTATATAAATGATATATATCTATATATCATGTTTAAAAAAAGAATATTACAAATATGGACAAATCATAAAAAAATTTGATTTTAGAATAAGATGTGGAATTTATATTAGATACATTAATTTATCAATCACTAATAAAAATAAATAAAGATGAAACAAATAAAGTACATGATCAATTACAAGATATAAGTCAAATGATTGTTGAAATAAATAAAAAATATATAAGTATTCACATTTGGAATATAGATATGGTACCAATATGTGGATTATCAACTAAGGTGTATGACTTAACTTGTATTCAAATGACATATATATTGTCATGTGGCATGATCTTCTATTTGGAAATGCACTAGGTATATGGCAACAGAGAATTTACTTGAAATTTATTAGTAAGAATCCAATATGTGATTTTTTCTCAATAAAAAAGACAAATAATACAATGATATTATAAAACATAATATTTTTTGATAAACCCTCTTGTATTTAGGTAGGTTTGTACAAGAAGGCTCAAATTGCCACAAAATCTTTCAAAACCTTATTCATCTATAAAAATTGATTTCTTTCTAAACTTTAGAATTCAATAATTCTTGATCCAACTATTTAGTTTTTATAAAAATTTCTCCAAAGTGTAGGTAATATTCTAAGGTTTTATTACAAAAATGAATCAACTATAAATTCACTTTCAATCATTTGATATCTTAAAAATCCTAGTAGGTGCTTAAAATTCCTAGCTTAGAGACACTTGAGGACTATTTTCTTCATATTTCACAAATCCAAAATCCTAATGTCACAAAATTTTTGCACATAGTCTTGTAATATGAATATACACACTTTTAAAAATTTTGAGCCAAAAACTTATCAAATTGCCTAAACTGTAGCTCAAAACATAACCACTAGTTAAGCGGGGTCACTTATTGTCCTTAGCTCACAAGTAGTGACTTCAACTCCCAATATCTCCTTTACTTCAAATTGGATTTCATCAAGCCATATTTAAAAAGTATAGCCAAAAAAGTGTTCTTTCAAACCCTAATTGCTGATCCTATATTGCTCTCTATATGCGCAAGTTGTGCCTAAAAGAGTGACAATAGGTACAATTTTGACACCTTAACTTTGAGTGCCTATATTTCCTTCATAAAGAGTCCAAATCATCCAAAATTTGCACCAAAATCATATCCAAAAATCCAAACTTGTTAATCCTTGCCTTTGATATTCAAATCCCTTCGAAAAACAAACCCTAATTCCTAATAAGCCCTCAGGCAGCCTCCTTGAAGTCCATTGGATATGATTTTTGGCCAATAGGAATAGAGACTTCTATCATCCATCTCCATTCATCCACATAGATGGCCTAACTATTACCATTCACACTAAAAATTCCTTTCTAATCTTTTTTCTTATAAGATTTACATAATATGTGTTCTAAACATGAAATAAAAGAAGAAAGCAAGATCTCAAGGATTACCAATGTCTAACAAAGGTGATTCAAGATATATAAAAGCTATCATCAATATAAATCAATATCAAAATTACTATCAAAAATAAAATAAAGTTGTATAAATCTCATTAAAATTCCTATTAAACGAATTTCTTCTAAACTAACAATCTAATCACATCTTATAATCAATAAAATCCATTGATATGGCTTACACTTAGTTGTATAATAAATTGTATATTAAATATATATGTACAATATTTTCACATGGTAGCCAAACCATAATATAATAATATAATAATAATATATAAAAATAAATAAAAAATTAATAATATATATATATAATGATATAAAATATTTTATAATTATTAATATGTAATAGATGTATTAATCCTAAATTCTTGATTAGTTGGATTTTTTTGGTATATAGTTACAAGGACTATGTTACAACAATTAAAAAAATATATTATGTAATAATATTAAAAGCATTGATTTTCTATTTTTTAAACTATTAAGCTATAACATTGAAATAAATATATCAATTGATATTATTACCATATTAAAAATATATATTTTCTAATGATTAAATAATCATATTCATTAATATATTTTCTAATGATTAAATAATTATTTTTATTAATATATTTTTTAATAAACACATCATTTTTTAATCAATTATCTAATGAATCTTTAAAAAATGCATTTGACATATTTTTTGATGAAGATTTTTGAAAAAAAGTTTAAAATTTTAATTGTATTATATTAAAATCTTGTATATTTATAAAAAATTTCCAATTTTATTTTCAATAATGATTACATTGATAGAATTTGATTTAGAAAGATGCTCAAGTTTAAGAATACTACCAAAAGATATGTAATATTTGATTTTGTTTACAAAATTGGACTTAAAAGAATGTTTAAATTTGATAGAATTACCATCATCATTAAAAAAGTTTATTTCTTTGAAACATCTTAATATAAATGTATGTAAAAGTTTGACATCATTGCCAAAAGAATTATAAAATCTTATATTTTTGACACATTTTTATATGAATAAATATTCAAGGTTGACTTTATTATCAAAAGAAATGAAAAATCTTATATTTTTTATATATTTTTCTATAAGCAAATATTGAAGGTTGATGTTATCATAAAAAAAATTGAAAAATCTTACATCTTTGATACAATATTATATAAAAAATTGTTCATGTTTGACATCACTATTAAAGGAGTTAGGCAACCTTATATTTTTAAAAAATTTGATTGAAGTTGTTGCATAAAGTTGACACCATTGTTAAAAAAGTTAAACAACCTAACATCTTTAAAATATTTTGACTTAAGTTATTATTCAAGCTTAATATCATTGCTTAAAGAGTTGGGCAATCTTATATCTTTAATTTTTTATATTCATAATATGTGCCAGATCAAAGATAGGAACATGTATTATGGATATAATCCATTGTGCCTATGTGTTTATAAAAAAAAGTTTTTTTTTAATTATACATATATTAGACTTATTTTAATATTAGTTATAAATAGCTCCTATATTAATAACTTGAAGTTATATGGTATTTGATGTTCTTTTGTATTTTTACTCTTACAACCTATATAAGGACTATCGAAACATATAATGTCATAATTTGCAAATTCTAAAGAAATAAGTTGCTAAATATTATATAAATAAATAGAAGATGGAATAAGAAAGAAAAGAATTGATAAATAAAACACTGAAAGAAAAGAATGACACAATTGAAGAGAAGATTTATTTGTAAAATTTCAATTAAAGAATCATATAGAAGATATAAGTTTTGATATTAAAGACAATATAAATTCAACATGCGCTAATAATACAAATAAAAAAAAAAGAAAAATTCTTTTAATAATAAAACAATTCATAGGAGAATTTATTCCAACACACTCAATTACAAGAACTATATAAGAACAATTTTTAATACAATCTTCTATTTTATCTATAGCATTATAACAAAAACTATCAAGACTTACAATCAGATGCATAATATCCTGTAGGACACATTATTACTTGAGAAAAACTTTAAGATGCATTCATCATTTAATTCAAAAAAAAGAAGAAAGATGAAAAAGTCATTAATAGTCTTTGTTATAAACATTCACTTTGGAGGTTCACAGAATCTTCTAGAACATTCTAGAAACTTTTCAAATTAGTGAAAGTCAATTGAGAAGCTTCCTAATTGATGAAAGTTGGTTGAGAAATTTCCTACTTAATAGAAGGAGCTCAAGAAGCCTCTTAATTAGTAGAAGGAGCTCAAGAAGCTTTCCAATTGGTGGAAGTTGCTTGAGAAGCTTCTTAGTTTGATGGTAGCCGCTCAAGAAGCATCTTAGACAAGAATATATGTAGGGATTAAGGCTGAAGAGTTCTTCAGTCTTGATAACACATCTCTTAGAGTTTTAACTCACCTTTTATGATGTTGTTCATGTACTTATCTGTTTAATTCAAATTTTGGTTGGTTTCTTCCGAAAATATTGTCCTAGTTTTAAGTCTCTTGTTCTATATTCTTGTGTCCTTGACAGTTTGTTTAGATTGACCTCATCTTGAATATCAATGTTGGATCCTTCTTATAGAGAGTGAATTATCCCTCTACTTGAAGATATATCAGCGCTTTAGAGGTTGCGGATTATCTTCTTCTAAACTAATATTTTCTTCACCAATATTGGAGTTTTTTTCTTCTTATGAGAGAATGGATCACCCCTCTCTTTAAAGGTCTTAAAGCATTTTAAAGGTTACAGATTACTCTCCTCTAAATTGATATTGTTTTCTTATAGATTCTTTCCTTCTTTCTCTTGAAATGATAGGAGGTCAAGACATTAGTATGACCAAATTTTTCGAGGCCAAGTTAAACGCCATTATAAGTGCTCTTATTACTTTGTCTACTAGTACTATGGAGATTGAAGGAGTTGTTGCAAAACTTTGTAATGATGCAACATCTAGAATATCACAATCTAGATTGCATCTACCCCCAACTTTTGTGCTTGAGGATGCAATACTACCTATACTATACCAGAAAAATCTGCATATTCAACAATATAAGGAGCCTCGAGTTAGTCTTCTAAAGAAATATAATGATATGCATTCAAAGTTCTAAGGATTTGTCAATCAAATTTGATTGATAATAGTTCCACAATTGAATACTTATCCAACAGAAGAATCATGAGTTGAATTGGTTGGTACCTTGCTTACAAAGCAAACACTATCATCTTTTGTTCCCTTGTTTGAAAAAAGATCGCTAATTTTGAGCAACTTTGAAATTTTCATGAAAGCATTTGTGGAAGCATTTGGAGAACATGACAAGGCTCGGTGGACAATAATTAAGATCCGAGCATTACATCAAGGGGCGTACTTTGTATTAGTCTATGCATCCAATTTTAGGCAATTAGCATGTGATATGAATTGGGATGAAGAAGCTCTAATGAGCCAATTTTATTGGAAATTAAGAGACAATATAAAAGATCTATTATTGTCACTCATAGACCCACAATCACTTAATGAAGCCATTAGTTAAGCCTTAAAATATGATAATCAATTATTTCAACATCGACAAGATCAATGTTTTTGAGCTTCAACAAGACAATATGCAATCCGACATTCTCCTACTATATCAACAAGCATTTTGAATTCACATTCAAAAATAGAAGATATGCAACTTGATGCGATACGGCTTAAACCTCTTTGTCCACAAGAAAAGAAGCATCGGATAGAAGAAGGTCTATGCTTATATTGTGGCAAAGAAGGCCAGAAGGTTGATAATTGCCTGAAGAAATAAAATCAACATATACCAAAATTAGGAGTATAATTATTCAAAAATACAACAGTGTTTAGCCATAGTAGGGACTGTGGGGTTGAATAATCCAATATTACAAAACCATTTAGGTTCCTTTCATTTTCCTCAACTTGCTCATTGTTTTATAATCCCTTTGTATTTTGGCCTTCAAAAGCTTAAGACAACCGCTTTGTTAGATTTAGGGGCATTCGCTTATTTTATAGATGAGGCATTTACTAAGCTTTACAAAGTTCTTCTAGTATAAAAACCTATACCTATTTATATAGAAGTAATAGACAGACGACCTTTATCCTTTAGTAGTGTCACCCATGAAACTATGCCTATAGAAGTGTCATTCAAAGATCATAGAAGTCAGATTGTGTTCAACATTATCAAGACTCCTTTAAATCTTATTATTCTTGGATTATCTTGGTTGGAAAAATATAATCCATCTATAGATTGGAGGTTGCAAAGAATAATATTTTCGATACAAATTCCTACAAAAAAAATGTACAAAAGGCCCCGAAATAATAAGCCTTTATTTATTAAAGCAAGGACTTTCATAAAATTGGCAAAAGAAGGTACACCATTTATTATTTATGCGACTCCAATTAAAGAATATATGATTTCATCAACAAGTATTCCAGAGCAATATAACAAACTTCAAGATATTTTTTAGAAGAAGAATGTTGATATATTATCGGAGCACTAACCATATGATTATATTATAGATCTTTAGGAAGGAATACAACCACCTTTTGGCCTAATCTATAATCTTTCTCAAAATGAGCTTTTAATATTAAAAGATTATATTGATGAAAATCTTGTAAAGAATTTCATCAGGCATTTAAAATTTTCAACAAGTGCACCTATACTTTTTGTGAATAAGAAAGATGGTTTCTTTTGTATGTGCATTGATTATCAGGGATTAAATAAGATAACGATAAATAATCGTTATCCACTACCATTAATCTCAAGACTTTTGGAACAACTCGGCCAAGCTAAAATCTATATTAAGATACATCTTTGTGGAACATATAATCTAGTACAAATCAAAAAGAGAGATGAATGGAAGACCGCATTTTAGCATTTACTATAGCCCTAATATTGGTGCATCTAGACTTTACAAAGGCATTCTATCTAGAGACTGATGCTTCGGATTTTGCACTAGGGGTTGTACTTTGACAAATGCATATAGATAATAAACTCCATCTTATTATATTCTATTCTCAAAAGTTTTTTGGTGCCAAAATCATCTATAAAATCCACAATAAGGAGCTTTTTGCTAGTGAGGATTCTTTTAAAGAATGGCGTCATTTTCTTGAAGGCACAATGTATCCTGTGATTGTATATACATATTATAAGAACTTAAAATATTTTATATCAGCTCGGATTTTTAACCATTGCCAAGCTCGATGGAATATGTCGCTATTTCAATTTAACTTTGTTATCACCTATCACTCGGGGAAGCAATAAGGATTATCTGATGCTCTATCAAGAAGATCATATCTTGCACCAAGGATAGGAGAGGCAACATTTGATCAACAATATACAACCTTGTTGAAACAAGAGCAATTTTACCTTTGTGCCACTATTACATTGACGCCTATTGATTCTAATTTTCTCAATGAGATGCGTATTACAACCACTAATGATGCTTTGGCCCTTGATGTTAAGCATTGCATGAGAAAAAATATTGATAAATTCAAATTTGTGGAAGATCTTCTATACTTTGAAGAATATTTATATATTCCAAAAGGATCAATATGACTGTACATTTTTTAATCTCGCCATGACTTTCTAGCTATGGATCACTTTGGATTTAACAAGACCTCGGAATTTATTTCTCAAGATTTTTGACGGACTCAAATGTGGAAGATAGTGAAGGACTTTGTATTCTCTTGTAATATCTGTTCAAGGTTCCAAAATCTTCTATTTCAATGGATTTCATTACAATATCATATTACATGTTCTTTGGTTTGAGAATGCATCGAGCACTTGGCTGTGGAATGTAAGGTTGTGTTTTTAAAAACGCAAGAAATCCTAATAGATTTTATTCCATATAAGAAGAACACAATCCAAATTTTAATGCAAAAGTATTTAAAGCTGATATAAAGTGCTAAAAAATACTCTTATTAGTAATCTCAACAACTCATAATTCTAATTATTTTTGTTATCTTCACAATAAAGTAACTTAGATTTTCTTCATGAGTCTTAATCCTAATCAATGAGCTTTAGAAAGCTATAACTTCTAATTTGACCATCCACTTAATACAAATTTTTTTTTACAATCACCATTATAAGTTATCTACATGCTCAAAAAATTTTCAATCCAATCCAACTTATAAATTGTAAAATAATGCCAAAATTTCATACTAGTGTCTCTCAGCCTCTTATTCAAAGTTTGATGCAGATATGCCAGCAAAAACTTCTCCTTCTTCAATTATTAATTCTAGCTCAAACTTAGTGTATAGCTTGATCTTTGTGTCTTTTAATATTGTGCCAATTTTCACCTTGTTTTGACTAATAGATCTCTAGATATTATAAAATCTTTAAACAACTTCAAACTGCCAACTTCAGGTATCTTGTTGCACTAATGGGCAAATATCTCTTAGTCGCATTGTTAGATTGTTACAAGATTTTTTGTACTCTTAGCTCACTCAATCAACCAAACACTGTCTAATTTACAACTATAGATGTTGTACCAATTGCATGAAGCAATAAAAAGTGCTAGTCCTAACTTTCTTATATAAAATTCAAATTGTTAATACAAACCCTAATTTTGAATAATCATTGCTCCGTCCTTACAAATCCTATGAAAATAAACTTTTTACTTTTGGAACGAGCTCAAAACCCTCTCTCAAATCCTACTTGCTGATCTTTGAATGTCCCGAATTCTTGCCTTTGATGGTTGTTTTTGTGGTTAGAAGTTTGTTTTAGATCTTATCTCGTATCAAGTCGTCCCCTAGGTATTAATCTAATTTATTTTAAAGATATTTAAACTTAAACCTATCTTCAACTCAACCTTGATATCTACCATATTAACTTTTTATCTCCTTTATCCTTTCTTTATTGACTTGTGACTTTTTTAAAAGTCATGAATCGGTTTCTACAACCTAGAAGAAAATTTTAATAACTAACTTTTATCTATTAGCTATTAAAATAAGAATTAATCTAAGAAGCTTTTATAAACCTTTTCTTAAGTATCTTAAATTTCTACTGAACCAAGATAATTAAGTATTAAATAGAATTTATCCTTATTCATACTTTTCACTATATGAACGTGTTACAATACGACATCCACCCCCTCTGAACTTGCGCATCCTCCAATATGTGCCAATGAAGCATATATCGTAATTAGTATCATACCATCTCTTCACTTCCTATACCAGGTTCTTCTTCATCATGTTCATCATCTATTTCAATATAATTATCTTCTTCAATGTCATTGATATTTTCAATATGATCCTCCACATTTATTTCTCCATCTCGTCTTTTGAAAATCTTTACTCGCTTGCCAGCAAAAGGTATCTTCAATCTTGTACCATCCAATTCTTTCAATGAATACATCGCATTATCATGAACTGTTACTACTATATATGGCCCAGACCAACATTTTCAAAACTTTCGTAAGGTGTTATGTTGGTTATTTAAACTGTTGTCATAAACAAGTACCCAATCACCTTCTTCAATTGCTTTAGGCTTCAATCAATGTCGTTTATCAAATCGAGCCTTATTCCCTAGCCTTGCCTTTGTAATTTTTTTAATGCTAGTTCCACATCTTTTGGTCTTTGTTCAAGTTGCCCAATTCTAATAGCCAACAACTCTTCTCTTGTTAATCCATCTTTCTAAGGTAGCATACTCCAAGTTGGTACATGTTCTTCAATTGGCATAATAGGTTTTTGACTTGTTATGAGTTCTACTGGCATATATCCTGTCATCGAACTATGTGTTGTTCGATCAGCCCATAATATATAAGGTAGAAGTCGAGGCCATTCTCTCACTTTTCTACTATAAAATTTAACTAAGGCTTTTACAATTGGTGGGTGTACACGTTCACTCTTTGCATTCCCCTCTGGATTATAAGCCGTAGTCAATAATAATTTAATTCCAAATCTCTTAAAAAATTCACGGGCTTCATTTGTATTTAATTCTCCTTAATTTGCACTGACCTTTTTCATACATCTATAACGACAAATAACATCTTCAAGCAAAAATCTGCAAATTCCTTTTGTAGTCTTTGTCCTTAAAGTACTGCCTTCCACTTGGTTTGATAAATCTTCACGAGCCAAAACTAAATACCTCATTTGTCATAATTCCATTGGTATAATAACCAAATCCACAATCCATTTAAAATGAATGGCCAAAGGATATGTTGGATGTAAATCATCTCGATGTCATATATTTGAATATATTTGATAAGTTATACAAGATTCTACAAATATAATTATATCTCAATATATATTCTTCCACCAATATCGTTCCTTCAATTTAGCAAAAGTAGCCCAAATTCCTCTATGCCCTGCCCATATACTATCATGAAATTCCTTCAGTAGTTCTAATTGATTTTTTTTAGTACCTACTACTTGTTGTGGCATTCCAATATTTGATTTCAACCTCTTCCATAGAAATCTTCCTTGTAATATGAATTTGTATGCCTTTTTTCTAATCTGTCTAAATTTTTCAACCAACCAATTAGCATGCTTGGTTAATATGCTCAAATAATATCCAATATCTAATAAATCTCCTTCATAATTTTTTTCATGAAATGGCTTATTTTTCTTGTTCAATTATAAAATTAAATAAAATTTTGTATCCACATCATCAATATCCTCTATAATCTCATCTTCTCCATCATATCTTGCTCAAGATAACATATCTGCTACAGAATTGTCTTTTCTTCCAACACGCTTAAACTCTGGATTTAATAATTTGATATAAGCAATCCATCTCAACATTGCAATGTCTAGGGTTGTACAATTAGTAATCATTCCAAGCAAAGGCAAACAATTTGTCTCAACCACCATTGTTGTTCCAATTAAATAATTCTTTTCAGCTTTCATAGCTAAAACAACTCTCCATAATTCCCTTTTCACTTGAGAATATATATGTTGGCTTGTATTTAAAACCTTAGCTCTAAATCTATGTCCATTTGAATCATCTTGATCCATAGTCCATCCAATGGTAATTGGATTAGTATCCACTATAAGAATCACTGGTCTATTGCACTTATAATCAATTTTTTTCAATGCTAGAGGTGATATCAATAATTTTTTCAATATTTGCATTGCTTTGATATACTTTTCTTTTCATTTAAAATGATAATTTTTGCATAATAACTCATACAATAGATCAGCTATTTAAGCATAGTGACGAATCCAAATACCATAGAACACACATGCACCCATAAACCTATGCACCTCTGTTAAAGAATTGCAATCTTCTTTTATTCTTCCAATTGCATCAACCTTGGCTGGATCTGATTTTCTTCCATAAAATCCACATAAATGTCCAACAATTACAACTCTTCGTACTTCAAATATAGATTTTATACCCGATAATGTAAGATGGACTCCTTCAAGCCGAGTCAATATCTTTTCACAATCTTGTATATGATCAACAACATACTTGCAACACCCCCTCTTATCTAAAGTTTCTTCCTTGTTATCTTCTTTGCATCTTTTTATAGGAACATCATCTAGAAAAGGCATAGTCTTCTCAAAAATAAAATCTCTCAACACCTTGTTCATCCCGTTTATCATATGCGCAATTGAATTAGTAGCACCTTGAGGAAGAGTACACATTCTAATCAATCCAAGTAGCGTTCTCATCATTGTCATGTCTCTATTCTCTTTTGCAAGTTGAAATTGATCATAGCCTCAATACAAATCATCCATTGAATAGATTGCCCTTCCTGTGAATGCTTCAGCAAATTCATCTACTATCGGTCTAATTTCTGCATTCTTCATAGTCATTGCATTTATTGACTGCATATCTTGAATAAATTATAATGATCCATTTTTCTTAGGCACTATAAACCATCCACTAGAATATGGTACAAAAGAAGGCTCGAAAATCTTCATCTTCATCTTTTCTTTCAATAATTCTACCAAACTTGATAAATGCGCCTTTGGCATTGGAGTTGGCCTCAAATTCCAAAGTATATGTGGTATAGTGAAAACAACCATTAGAGTTATAATATTTGGATCCACACATCTAATTTCATGAGACTCAAAGATAAATGATTTATTTAATTTTGCTAGCATTTCTTTAAAGCATGCAATTTCCTCTGGCAACAAAGAACCATCAAAATTAATCTTCAATTCTTCAAAAGTCTCTTCAGTAAATTTATGCCCAATATTCCTTGGATCCTTTAAGCTCTTTTCTTTTGATGCTTCTTTTGTTTGTTCTTTATAGTCTTTTAGCAAAGGTCTAGCAAAAGATTTCACTTTCTTATCTACTGTCTTATATTTTATTTCAACCATAACCTTTGGTGTTTGAAAAGATTCAATCATATCATAAACTTCTTTTGAATGAATTTGTATAATTTTATTATCGTCATCTAATCCAATAGATGCAATCAATTCCAAAGGATCTTCCAACCCATTTTCTTCATAAATATCAATAATCTTTTCATCATCTTTTAATATTTTTAACTCATATAATTCTTTTTCAATATCACATAATATTTTTCTCTCATTTCTTTTTAAATCCTCAATCCTCTTATATATAATACTCTCATTCTCAAGAATGTCAATAAATCCTATATCAAAAGTACATATATCTTGCGAGAATACCTCCCCTTCTGTACCTCCATAATCATGCTTTATAATTGTACTCTTCAAAAATCTGTAAATTCTTCAATAACTCTTGGCAATGGTTTTTCTTTCAATCTATTTCGATTGCATTCATGATTTTGAAGAACAGTTAAAAATTGTACTGCCCTTATTCCATCTTTACTACAAATCCATGTATAAGCTGATCCATCATCAAGTACTTTTGTTTCCATTCGAGTTGCAATAAAATACAGTTGTCCCAATATAAGAGGATAAGTTGTTACATCTTGAATAAAGAAATTTTGTTCTATTGCCACATTACCAATTCAAATCTTCACATCAATCCGGATAAGCACCATACAATTCATCTCGTGTATTATTAGCTACCCGTATCACCCATCTATCCTCCATATCAATTGGCCACTTTTATTTCATATAAAGATTCTTAGACATAAGATTTATTTCTGAACCATGGTCAATCAAGGCAACAATTGGCTCATCCATATCTCCAATCTTTACTAATACCTCTGTAGTTGTTCTAGCCCAATGCTTTCAAGTATAATGACTCAAAATTTATTTATTTATTTATTTTTGGATCATCAAAACATGCTTTTTGATTATAACTCCTTCCTCTATTTGTTGATTGTTTACAGCAATTGCCAATTTCATCTTCTTCATGCTCACATATATGTACATCAATAGTATGATTTGATCCAACTTCACCCACTAATTGCCTCTTTCACTTAATATTGTCAATAATGACATCATGGAATTTTTTCTTTATAATACCCAATATTTCCTTCAATATAAATTCAACTTTAGCATTGAAGATACATTCTTCAAGCACCCCCTTTAAATCTGTTGCTACTTCAATATCAGAGAGAAGGTTGTAAGCTGTTGACTTACTTTTTTCTCCTAAGTCCTTTCATTTTTTCTTTGAAAATATTGAAGCATCTTTTATTGGTAATTCTTATGAAGCCCTCTGGCAAGCCTTATCTCTCCAAGTCTGCCTTTTGAAAGAATTTTCTTCCCTTGAGTCATTAGAATCTTGTCTACTCTTTTCTTCTATCAAGGCTTCATGTTGATTCTTAGCAATATAGGCATGTACTAATAAAGCTTCTATAGGATCCTCCCAACCCGTAGTTCCACAAATTATTGCAGCAGTCTTCAATAAAACGTCTTGTGGCATCTTCTTCTTATGCATTGTGGAAATGACAGAAGACCAAATTCCACTTCATTCAATATTTCTAGAAATTTCTTGCTTGTCATTGTCATCTAGCCTAGTACCGTAACTTGCAATTTCTATTATTGCAATCCCATTTGCTATCAAATAATCCTTAATTAATGCTTTCATACCTCCCTTACCAAAGTTAGTTTAAAAAAAATCACTAATATCTTTTAACGCCACCTTTCCATCTTTCTAAAAAATAATGCCTTGTTGGACTATTTCATTAAACTCACCACAATCCTTTCGAGAATGAGAATCATCATCACACCAGATGCATCTTTGTACATACCCTTGCTTAAAAGTAGATTTTGAATTCATTGTAGAAGTCTTCTCCTCAAGCCTTGTAAGTTTAATTGAAGATTTGGTATCTCGCATATAAGTTCTTCAATCCCTATATCTTCTTTCTTTGATGTAGTTGTTGAAGGTTGAATAATATGTATCATTGATCATGAAGTAGGCACTTGAGTTTTAGATACCTACACTATTCTTTGGATATCAACCCTGTCCTTCTTCCTTTCTCTTTTTGTAAGCAACTCTACCGCATCTTCGACTTCTTTCCATTTTGTTATCAATCTTTCATCCTCTTTTTTATCTTCAAGAAGAATTTCCAACCTTTCTTGTAATTCTCTATCTGCTATTTGAAGAAATAATTCAACCTTGTTTGGTCCCAAGGTTACCTTTTCTACTTTCGATAACCAAGAATATTGTCTCTCAAATTTCCTTAATAATTCAATAGCTTGCAATTTCTTATTAAGGCGCTTAATCCATTCCAAAAAAAAATTTTAGTGACTCGATCAATGTCTTCTAAGAAATACTCATCTCTCAATATATGAGAGAATCTCTCCTAAGAGCTTCCAAATTGCTCTATAATTGATTTTACATGTTTTTTTATCTTCGGCGTCGTAGCAAGTTCAAATAATAAAATCATGTCCCTTACAGAGACTCGATTCAATTCTATTTCTCGTATGTAACATCTTAAGTATTTAGAGATGTCTTTTCCATCAAATTGGTCAACCTTGTTAACCACTGCTTCTAATGCTTTGATTGCCAAAGCCTCCTTGCAATCCTTGCTCTATTGCTGTTGCATAAATAATGTAAAAGCTTGAAACATATTTGCAGTGTTTGGATCTAGAGACATATCTTGTCCACTAGAAGAAAATCCACTTGAAGCTCTATTTGAAGATCTCCTTGACGCACCACCTAAAATTCCATCAATAACTCTAAAATTCACCTTCTTGCTTTCTTGTGCCATTAATTCCAAATAACCAAAATAAACTCCAACCTTCTATCCCAAACTTTCAAGTTGGATTTACCACTTATGTTGTATTACGTTGTCGTGTTGTGGTTTGGCTACTATGTGAAAAAATTGTACATGTATATTTAATGTACAATTTACTACTTAACTAAATGAAAGTCATATCAGTAGATTTTATTGGTTATAGGATATGATTAGGTTGGTAGTTTAGAAAGGATCTATTAAAAGGATTATAATTAAGATTTATACAACCTTATTTTTCTTTTAGTAGTGACTTTTGAAGTTAATTTTATATTGATAGTAACTTGTATATATCTTAAGTCACCTATGTTAGACGTTGGTGATCCTTAAGATCTTATTTACTTCTTTTATTTGATGCTTAAAGCACCAAGTATGTAAATCTTATAAGAAGAAGGATTAGAAAAGGGTTTTTAGTGTAAAAAGGGTAGTTTGGCCATCCATGTGGATGAATAGAGGTAGATGATAAAAATCTCTATTCTAATTGGCCAAAAATCATGCCCAATGGGCTTCAAGGAGGCTGCCCGAGGGTTTATTAGGAGTTAGGGTTTGTTTTTCGAAAGGAGTCGAACATCAGAGGCTTGGGTCATCAGGTTTAGGTTTTTGGGTATGGTTTAGGTGCAAATCTTGCATGATTTGGACTTTTAATGAAGAAGTTATAGGCGCTCAAAGTTAGGGTGTCGATTTTTGACCTACTGTCATTCTTTTGGGTATATCTCGCGCATACAAAGAGCAGTCAAAGATCGGCGACTAGGGTTGGAAAGCGCACTTTCTTGGCTACACTTTTGATGTACAATTTGATAAAATCCAAGCTAGGGTCAAGGAGATATTGCGAGTTGAAGTCAGTGCTTGTAAGCTAAAGACAGTAAGTGACTCTACTTAACTAGCGGTTAAATTTTGAGCTATATCTTAGTCAATTTGATAGAATTTTGGCTCAAAATTCTCAGGAGTATATATGTTTATGTCACAAGACTATGTGCAAAATTTTTGTGGCATTAGAGTTTTGGGTTTGTGAGATATAGAGAAAATAGTGCTCGGGTGTCTCTGAGCTAGGGTTTTAAGCACCTGCTAGGGGTTTTGAGATATCAAACGATCGAAAGTATATTTGCGGTTGAATTTTTTTTTTTAGTAAAGCTTAAAGGTGAATTCTACCTTTCCTGAAAGTTTGAAGAAGACTAAACGGCTGGATCAGAAGATATTGTTTTCTAAAGTTTGGAAAGAAAAACATCTTTTGTGGGAAAATATATTTTAACGGTTTTTGTTGCAAATTTGGACTTTTGTGCATACTAAAGGTGTTTTTGGGAGCCAAGACTTTATGGAGGTATAAAAGGTGGATGTATAGAGCCATGATATGATTTTGATATATAGATGAGTCTTTAAAAGGTTTTTAAGGATTTTCTACATATCATAGAGAAAACTTATGTACAAACCTACTTAAAAATAAGAGGTTTTAATCATACAAAACCTTTTTCTTATATTATTGTGTGTATTTGTCCTTCTTATTAAGGACAAATAACTCATTAGAGTTTAGCCAATAAATATTAAGTAAAATTTTCTACAGCTAGGTACTCGGTGTATTCCTAGATAGAAGTTCACGCCACGCGACAACGTGTTGTTTGGTTTGGGAATGCACCGGGCACTTGGCTATGGAAAGTAAGGTTGTGTTTATAAAAATGCAACAAATCCTAATAGGTTTTATTCCATATAAGAAGAACACAATCCAAATTTCAATGCAAAAGTGTTTAAACCTGATATAAAGTCCTAAAAAATACTCTTATTAGTAATCTCAACTATACATAATTCTAATTATTTTTGTTACCTTCACAATAAAGTAACTTAGATTTTCTTTACGAGTCTTAATTCTAATCAATGAGCTTTAGAAAGCTATAACTTCTAATTTGACTATCTACTTAATACAAAAAAATTTATACAAACACCACTATAAGTTATCTACATGCTCAAAATTTTTTCAATCCAATCCAACTTACAAATTGTAAGATAATGCCAAAATTTCATACTAGTGTCTCTCAGCCTCTTACTCAAAGTTTGATGAAGATATGCCAGCAATAACTTCTCTTTCTTCAACTATTAATTCTAGCTCAAACTTAGTGTATAGCTTGATCTTTGCGTCTTTTAATATTGTGCCAATTTTCACCTTGTTTTGACTAATAGATCTCTAGATATTGTAAAATCTTTAAACAACTTCAAACTGCCAACTTCAGGTATCTTGTTGCACTAATGGGCAAATATCTCTCAGTCGCATTGTTAGATTGTTACAAGATTTTTTGTACTCTTAGCTCACCCAATCAACTAGACACTGTCTAATTTGCAACCATAGATGTTGCATCAATTGTACAAAGCAATTAAAAGTGCTAGCCCTAATTTTCTTATATAAAATCCAAATCATCAATACAAACCTTGATTTTGAATAACCATTGCTCCATCCTTACAAATCCTATGAGAGCAAACTTTTTGCTTTTGGAACGAGCTCAAAATCCTCTCCCAAATCCTATTTGCCGATCTTTGAATGTCCCGAATCCCTACCTTTGGTGGTCGTTTTTATGGCTAGAGGTCTATTTTAGACTCTGTCTCATATCTAGTCATCCCTTGAGTATTAATCCAACTTATTTTAAGGATATTTAAACTTACTCCTATCTTCAATTCAACCTTGATATCTACCATATTAATTTTTTATCTCTTTTATTCTATCTTTATTGACTTGTGACTTTTTTAAAAGCTATGAACCGGTTTTTGTAACCTAGAAGAAAATTTTAATAACTAATTTTTATCTATTAGCTATTAAAATAAGAATTAATCTAAGAAGCTTTTATAAATCTTTTCTTAAGTATTTTAAATTTCTAATGAACCAAAATAACTAAGTATTAAGTAGGATTTATCCTTATTCATACTTTTCACTATATGAACATGTTACAACATGACAACGGATCTACTACCATCTAATTCATTGGACAATATCTTTGTAATGGTTGATCGACTTACAAAAATGGCTCATTTCATCCCTTGCAAAAAGACTACGTTTAGTGAAGAAACAATAAGGTTTTTTTTTTATAAAATATATATCAATATTATGGCCTACCAGATGATATTGTATCTTATCGAGGACCCCAGTTCATATCTAAGTTTTAAAAATATCTTTTTAAAATATTAAAGGTGGATATTAAACTTTCTTTGGCTTTTCATCCTGAAACTAATAGCCAAACAGAGCGAGTTAATCAAATTTTGGAGCAGTATTTATAATGTAGCATTAACTATCAACAAATCAATTGGATCTTGTATCTATCATTAGCAGAGTTTGTATATAATAATATTGTTCATGCTTTAATTCAACAAACACCGTTTTACTCCAACTATAGATATCATCTAATTTGTGGAATATGCCAAAGAACAATAATCCAACGGCTGGAAGATTTGCAAAGGAACTTTCACAACACCAAACAATCATAAAGCTTCAATTACAAATAACTCAAGATATTTATAAGATATCTATAGATAAATTTAGGAATCAACCACCTACTTTTCATATTAGAAATAAACTATGGCTTCTTCAACGAAATATCAAGAACAAGTGGCCATGCAATAAGTTGGACTATCGAAGGTTGGGACCATTTTCTATCCAAAAATAAATCAATCCGGTGGCATATCGCTTGGAATTACCATCTGTTATAAAGGTACATCTAATTTTTTATGTCTCTCTTTTAGAACCTTACAGAGAGTCACATATTCTAAGAAGAATACAACAATCATGGTCTAGTATCAAAATTGAAGACCATAAAGAATACGAGGTGGAAAAGGTACTTGATTCATGGCAAAGGTGGCGTGTGAATCAATTTGATGACTCATAAGTTGTTTTAGAATAAAAGAATACATTTAAGTACCAAAATAATATTTATTAGGTGAAGATGTATTTAAAAGATGCTAAAATAAAAGAAAATAGTATTAATGGAGAAGAAATAGAATTTTAGTAAGTCTTGGAGGCAATTATCTTAGTTGGTTTAGTATTTTCTCTTCATTGTAAGAATTAGTATTTAGTTATGGAGACTAATATCTACATTGGCCTTCTATCTTTATATACCACTTATTAAATATATATAAATATTACTTAATAAATAAAAGAAGCATGAAAAAGAAATCTCATGTCTTTTTAGTTATTTATGTAGAAAATAAAATTTTAATAGATTTAAATTGATTTTATTATTATAAAAAATCACCAAGGTAGAATAAAATAATTTTAAATTTATATTATCACTTTAGAAGTATTATAAGAATTTTTAGAATTTATTTAGAATTTATTTAGAATTTATTTAGAATTTTTTAGGATTTTTTAGAGCAATTTTGAAGACTTTGATAAAAATAAGTTTTACCACCTTGGGAGCCATTATGAAGAAATGGAGCAAGATTTGAAGGCCATGTAAGGTCCCTAGGTTAATTGGGTGTTTTTAAACACCATGGTGAAGTCAAAAATGTAAAAATATTAGTTCTACTAGTAGAAAATAGAAGGACCAGCAGCTAGTGTAGTCTTTGTAGGAAGAGAGGTGCACAAGTCCCATATGGATTGTGGCACCTTGGAAGTAGGTAGGAGGATAAGACTAAGGCCTCGTGGCCTCTCTAGGACACCCTTATACACTAATTGTGAGCCTTGGTGAGGTTCGAACTCTTGATCTCTTAAGCAAGTTATCCTTGAGAAAAAAATTATTCACTTAATTTTTTAATTCTTTACCTTTTATCTTTGAACTATCATAACTTATTCATAGTAACTTGGATTTATATATTTTTTATATCATTAGAAAGATAAAAAAATATCTATTTAAAAATATAATTTTTATTTTTTACTTTTACTTTTTACTAGGTAAAATTATAGTGAACAGACTATGACTAGTTTTGTAGTGTGCAATTACTCAATTGCACATATTTCACTTGTATTGTGTTGTTCTTCTCCTTCATTGTTGTTTATTGCTCTTTATACTTTACACCACAATTTATAAGCAACTCTTAATTGAGGCCACTATATACTTTAGATTGAAGAGTGAATTTTATCCTCACATGGGACAAATTGGAATTTTTTTTTTATTTTCATGGCTTTGATATTAATGAGTGCACATGAAAACCGGCTACAAATCTTGCCAATGCACCTCAAAAGGTATAGAAATTTCATCAATTCTATCTCTATAAACCTAAATGTATTCGATGATAATTTCTTAGTAAAGATTGGTTTCAAAGAATACTCATAAAGATGGAGAGAGTTAAACTAAAGCCTTCATCAGGATGTAGTTGTATGTTCCAAAGTAGAATAGAGCAATAGAAGCAAGTTAGTCACCATGTCAAACCTCCAAACATCAAGACAAGAAGATTTGGGAGATTTGTTTGCCACATAAGCTTCGAATAAACAAGTGCAATTTTTACAACCTTCAATTGAATAAAGTGAGGACAATACATTTCAGTGCCAAGTACGATCTCAATTAGAGCCATTAGGAGTAAGATCTAACCATGCAAGTCTCGATTTCAATGCTCGAGCTTAAGTGATATTGCTTGAACTTAGAAAGATGAATCTTTTTAGTCGTGAGATCTTATTTGGAAGGATGCTTTGAAGACTGTAATGAAGATTAGATCCTTGGATGGGATATTTCAACAATAGAGGAATTAGCTCAAGGTTATAGGCGTTTTCTTTGAGGACCAATAGAACCTATTGGCCAAGAACGGAGAACAAAATATATAGCCTCACTAATACAACATATTCTTAATTTCTTACATATGTAATAAGATTGAGCTTCTCTTGAAACTCGTCATTAGAGAAGGGAGTGATGCTAAGAACATATACATTGAAGGTTCACAGAACCTTCTAGAACATTCTAAAAACTTCTCAAGTTAGTGAAAGTTGGTTGAGAAGCTTCTTAATTAGTGAAAGTCAGTTAAGAAGTTTCATAGTTAGTGGAAGGAGATCAAGAAGCTTCCCAGTTAATAGAAGGAGCTCAAGAAGCTTCCCAGTTGGTGGAAGCTATTTGAAAAGCTTCTTAATTTGATGGTAGCCACTTACGAAGCATCCTTGATAGGAGTATATATAAGAATTGAGGCTGAAGAACTCTTCAATCTTGACAACGCATCTCTTAGAGTTCTAACTCACCTTTTTTGATATTGTTCATGTACTCATCTGTTTAATTCAAGTTCTTATTGATTTTCTTCTAAAAACCTTATCTTAGTTCAAGATTCTTGTTTTGTATTCTTGTATCTTTAACAAACAACGTGAATTAAGTACAAGATGATAGTAATTTAGAATATTATTATTGCTATAAAAGTAGATATATGAAAATTGATTATCAATTATGGCTTAAATATAAAAAAATAGTCAAAAAAGTACAAGACCAAGGAAAGCCCATTGTAGCTACAAATGTAATAATTTCAAAACTTTTTGTAATGATCTAAGCTTAAAGGAATAAAAATGAAGTTGAAGAAGAAGCGACAAATTATAGTAATAGTGATGAGAAAGATGAAGATAGTAGAGAATAATATAAATTGATTAATTTAAAAAAGTTTTTAAAAAAAATATTCTAAGAATAAAAATATGAAAGAAAGATACACAAGAATATAATTAAGGAAGTTTAATAATTATAAAAAAAATTTAGAGACTCTCCAATTATAAAAATAAGTTTATTTAAAAGCATAAAAAAAAATATCATAGAAGATTAGATATAATATTAAAAAAAAGATTAAAAAGAAATAAGAAGAATGAAAAGATTTCATATAATATATTTTGACAAAAAAAAATAAACATATTAATAGAAAAATTATTAGAAAAAAAATTTTTTATTATAAAAAAAAATTATGGAGGTATTTCTTTTTGAAAATATAGTTGAATCAAGCATTAAAAAAACTTATTTTATTGAAGGAAAAGATTATGACATGAAGATGCTTGTAATTATAATAAAGATTAAATATAAAATTATACAAAATATATTATTGAATGGAGATTTGTGAGGATAAAATTCACCCCTCAATCCAAATTACAAGATGGCCTCACTTAAAAATTGCTTGTAATTGGTGGTGTAAAGTGAAGAGAATACTTAATAAGAACAACAAGAAGAATAATCCACAAAACAAGTGAAATAAATGATATCAAGCAAATGCACAATTCAAACTAAGTCACAATTTATTTGCTATATTTTTATCTAATAAAAAGTAAAAATAAAAAATAAAAAATATATTTTTAAATAAATAACTTTTTTTTATCTTTCCAATGATATAAAAAATATATAAATATGAATTACTATGAGTAAGTTATGATAATTCAAAGTTAGAAGGTAAATAATAGAAAGTTAAGTAAAAAAAATTTACCTCAAGGATAACTTGTTTAAAAGATCATGACTTTGAACCTCACCAAGGCTCACAAGTAGTGTATATGGGTGTCTTAGAGAGGCCACAAGGCCTTAGTCTTATCCTCCTACCTACATCCAAGGTGTTACAATCTATATGGGACTTGTGCACCTCCCTTCCTATAAGGACTACACTAGCTGCTGGTCCTCCTATTTTCTACTAGTAAAATTCATTTTTTTATATTTTTGACTTCACCATGGTGTTCAAAAATACCCAATTAGCCTAGTATCCATGCACGGCCTTCAAATCTTGCTCCATTTCTTCATAATGGCTCCCAAGGTGGTAAAATTTATTTTTACTAAAATCTTCAAAATTATTTTAAAAATTCCTAAAAAATTCTAAATAAATTCTTAAAATATCTATAACATTTTTGAAATAATAATATCAATTTAAGACTATTTTATTCTATCTTGGTGATTTTTTATAATAATAAAATCAATTTAAAAAAACCTAAAATTTTATTTTCTACATAAATAATTACAAAGACATGAGGTTTTTTTCTCATGCTTCTTCTACCTACTAAATAGTATTTACATATTTTTAATAAGTGATATATATAAATAAAAGGCCAATGTAGATATTGGTCTCAATAACTAAATATTAACTCTTTTAATTAAGAAAAAATACTAAAATAACTAAGATAATTGCCTCCAAGACTTACTAAGACTTCAATTTTATGACTTTTCTCTAATAAGGCTCTTATAACTTATAAACTCTTCTAAATTCTAATAAATACTTAAATAATCAAATAAAGTCTCTAATCTTAATATTTTGATATTTAAATAACTTAAAACTATAATTTTAATTAATCCACTAATTAAGATTCATTGGTGGGACTCACAAGATTCAAGAGTAAATATCATTATAAATAAATTATATAAAAGGTTAGATTATAATAGGATTGAATCAATATCTTTTACAATAAAAATTGCTGATCAATAAAAAATAATATCAATGGATATCATTAAAGACTTATAAATATAAATAAAAGAATATATTATCATAATAACAATTATAAGAAAAAAAATTAAAGATTCAAAGCTATTCAGTATTATTAGATCAACCATGGCTTAAATAAGCAAAGTCTAAATAAAATTGGGCTAAGAATACTTTGACTATCTTTTTTAAAAATAAATATATATATATATATATATATATATATAAATAAATAAATATATATATACACAAAAATATCCATATATTCTACTATCAAAACATCCAACTCATTTAGAATGTTATGACTAGGAAGAAGATTTGATTGATGAAGAAGAAGAAGTCATTTATTAAGCATTATCCTTACTATATTTCATAGCTGATATTGAACTATCAAGGTTGAAAGAAATATTCAATTTTGATTATAATTTAGTCGAAATAATATTACAAAATAATAAAGATCTTAAAAATAAAATAATATTTTTTTTTTATAAATCAACAATTAAACTAAAGGAAGAATTGATCAAATATCTAAATTATTATTATAAATAAAAAATAGAGATAAGAAAATTGAATATAATGCCAGTAACATAAGCAATTAAAAAAAATCCATCACTAATTAGACCATCAATAAAAATAAAAGATCTAAAAGAGGTATCTATTCATATTTATAAATATCAAATTGAACTTAAATCTAATGCTTGGCTAATCAAATAAGCAAAATATAGGATGAATCCAGCTTATGCTATTAAAATTAAATAAAAAATTAATAAATTACTTAAAATAAGATTTATTTATTCTATAGATTAAACAAAATAGCTTTTTTTTAATAATTATTATTTCTAAAAATAATGGAAAACTTTGATAATAGAAAGCTTAATAGAATCACAAAAATAAATCATTTTTTTTTATCTTTTATTGATATAATATTTGAAACTATAGCAAGATACAAACTTTATGTCATATTGGATGGATTTAGTAGTTATAATCAAATACCAATGGCTATAAAAGATTAGATTAAAATTTGTTTCATTATTAAATGAGGACCACTTGCATATCTAATAATGCCTTTTAGATTAAAAAATATACTAGCTACATTTTAAAGAGCAGTTATGCATGCTTTTGCTAAATATTTAAACAATTTTATACAAGTTTTTTTGATAATTCTAGTATGTATGAAATTCAAATTAAGCATTTGGAGTATTTGCAAAAGTGTCTTTAAAGATGTTAAAAATACAAAATTAATCTTAATCCAAAAAAATACACCTTTATTGTTACCTTAGGAGCATTATTTGATCATATTATTTATAAAGAAGGACTATTTGTTGATCTAGCAAAAATACAAGCTATAGTTACTTAATTACCTTTAAATAACCTTAAAAGAATGTGTAAATTTATAGAATCTACTAATTATCATCAAATATATGTACATAATTTTATAAATATTTCACAACTTTTAAAAAATTTAACAAAAATTATTATTAAATATGTATAAATTAAGAAATATCAATAAGCTTTTGAGATTTTAAAAACAAAATTAACTACTATCCCAATATCAATTATACCACATTAGAATAAGTCTTTCTATGTACATTGAGATGCTTCAAATGAAGCAATTAAAAGTGTATTGGCCCAAAATATTATAAGGTAATTAGATTCATCAATTTATTATGCAAGTCAATTATTGAATCAAGTAAAAAAGAATTATAATACCATGGAAAGGAAAGCCTTATTAATGATTTATTTAATTCAAAAAAAATTATATTATTTATTAGTTAACTATTTTATTTTTTTTTATATTAATCACTAAGTATTATTATATTTAATTAATAGACTAATAGTTTCAAAAAAAATAGCAAGTAAGATGTTATTATTATAAAAATATGACTTTAAAATTGTTTATAAATCTAAATAACAACAAGAGATTGCAAATCATTTTTTTAGAATAAAAATTAAAAAAGAATCTACAGGTATAATGGATAATTTTCTAAACATAAATTTGTTTATGGTGTAAGTTAATTCCACAAAGGAATAAGAATCATTACCATTCATAGATTGGCAAGCACCATTTGTTGATTTTCTAAAGAATGGACAATTTACCACTATTACATCAATTCACATTAAGAGATAAGTTGTCATTTGTAGTTGAAGTTTTTATTTGGATAAAGCAAATCAATCAATAAAAACTTGTTTAGATGGAGTTGAATGAGTTTGTTTGAGAAGACCTATTACAAATACTATTATAGCTAAGATCCATGAAGAATTAGTTGGAGGACATTTTTTGGCTATTATTACTTTATACAAAATTCTTATTGCTTTATTTTGGTAGCTGATATTAAAAAGAGATGTCCATAATTATTGCAAACAATGTGATATTTATCAACAAACAATATCAAAATAAAATAAACATAAAATTCTTTGCATCTACGATTATCATTGGAAGTATTTCAAAGATGGGATATTGATTTTGTAGAACTAATAGATCCACTGGTTAGTATAATAAAAAATAGATATATTATTATAGCAACTAATTATACAACTAAATGAATAGAAGCAAAAATATTTAAAGATAATACAGCTAAATCAATGATAAAAAAAAATTTATAAAGAAATTATAATATAATATGGATGTCCTATTGAAATAATTAGTGATCAAGGGATATATTTTATTAATGAAATAATTTAATTATTAAAAAAAAAAATTATGATCAAATATAAAAAATCTACAACTTATTATTCTCAAGAAAATAGACAAGTTGAATCAACTAATAAAGTACTTAAAGTTATATTAATAAAAATAATTAATATAAATCAAATAGATTAGGATATTAAATTTTATTTAGCACTATGGGCATATTGTACAACATATAAAGTAATAACTAGACATACACCTTTTTTTTTTTAATCTATGATACTAAGGTTTTTTTGTCTATCAAATATTTAAGTGAAACAAAAAGAATAGCTTAAGTCATGAATACACAAGCGGTAATAATAAATAAACTTTATCAAGTATGCAAAATAGATTTAAAAAAAATAGAAGCAAAGGAAAATATCTACTATACAACAACAAAAACAAAGAAACCTTAAAAAATTTAATAAATTTAAAGAGGATCAATTAATTTTATGGCTCAAAATGACCTTGACAAGAAAAAGAAAAAAATCTCCATATAAATGGATGGACTCTTATATGGTTGCTTCAATTTATTCTAATAGAGTGATAAATTTAATATTACCAAATGGTATTATTATCAAAGTTAATGTTAACAAAATGAAATCTTATCGGAAACAAAAAAAAAAGTTTTTTATATATTTATTTTTTATAATTATTTCATAAAATATGGATATGGAACAAAAACAAGAAAAATATATGAAACTTAAGGAGAAATATTATATATCTAAAAGCATTGTACTTCGATCATTTATACACATATATAATAAAAGATCAAATTACATAATATTTAATCAAGAAAAACTCATATTTCAAAAATTTGACATATTTAATAGCAATAAAATCAATTGTATTTAATTTAAAAGAATCAAAGATATTATTCAAGAAATTGAATATTTTAATTTTCTTTTTGTACAAAAAAAATTAATTGATAATATCACAAGCAGAAAAAATATACTTCAATATGAAAATTTTATATTAGTAAAATTTGAAAAAATATTATAAAAACGGTTCTTAAAGGTGGTTACAACTAAGACAATTATAATCAAAATAATAATTTTTTGGTAGAAAAAGTAATTACAAATAAATATATAAGAATTAAAATAAGGTTATTACAAATCTAATTATATTGCAATACTCTATATGTTTTAGTAATTGCTGAATTTCATCATTCTAAGAGTGGAATTAAAAATATTTTAAATAGAGAAAAGACCACAAAATTCTAGTTTGGAATTATTAAACAATATTAGTGAACTATTAAAGGGGAAGAGTTGTTAGATAGAATGAAATTGAAGGATATTGTGTAGGAAGTAAATTGGAGACAAAAGACACAAACCAATATAGTTAGAGAGGCTTTATTTAACATAAAAGAAGATAATAATAATAGTATCATCAAAGAAAAAATTTCTGATTTTATTCCACAATATCACAATTTTTTATATGAGCTAGCATTTTGATTGCAAGGGATATATAATAAAATGATACATGTTAAATACAAAATTGTTTGTTATCCTTTAATACAAAGAGGTTACTGTAAAGCTACTATATTAAATATTTTTACTTGTAAATTTGAGGCAGCTAGACGTGTCATCAGATTTTTATGTGCTACATTATACTTCTTAGTTACAAATGCTCCTACATCCTACAAGAAAGATTTAGAGTAATCATATCAGTTCTATAATAATTGTATCAACATATGAAGATATATTAAAAAGTAAACCTCCAAAAAAGAAAATACAGGAAGAAAATGGATTAATTAGCAAAAAAATAAAAAAAGATACTACAATAATGGAAGATATAATTAATGAAAAAAATCAAATTCAAGTGAAGAAAAAGACGATATTTGGTATAATTATTCCTATAGTATTTTCAAAGATATAAAAAAATATGCTTATGCATCAACAATAAGAAAGTATAGAAAAGAATGTTGTTACATTGGAACAATCAAATACATCATTTGTTTGGATTAAAGATATTATATGTTATATTGGTAATTATAAAATAACATTGATATAATCAAAATGGCCTAATAATATCCAAGAACAAAGTATATAAAATAAAGTATGAAACTTGGTCAAATAAATTCTACCATAATAAAATTAACAAAAATAAAGATTGATTAAGAAAAAGATGAAAAAGTGTTCTAAAAGCACGAGGAAGAGAAAAAACATATTGCAAAAAAATTAGACAAGAATTTTTACTTGATCATATTAATAGTCTAAAAGTAGAGGTTTTTTTATTTAAAGTAACTAAAAATTATAAAATAATGGTCTATCAAACAATAGAATTCTTTATAAAAAGTAAAGCTTATTTCTAGTCTATTTTCAAAGACTTACAACCAACACCAAATAGGTTACTATCAACAAACAAAGCATCATTAGTACTAAATAAAAATTCACCCAATAAATTATTTTATACAATAGATTAGATTTCATCACAACCACCAACTTCGCACTAGCCATTGTCACCAAAATTTGATTTGACATTGTCACTAATGATCAGCTGGATATCTCTATAATAATCAATTGGATATTGTTGCGAATGATGAATCAAATATCTCTATAATAATCGGTTGGATATTGTTGCCAATGACCAGTCAAATATCTCTATCAATGATTGGCTGGATATTGCCACCATCGACCGACCAATGTTGTGTTGTAATATATTTATGTAGTAAAATATATAAATAAGAATGATTTCTATTTAATATTTAATTATCTTGGTTCAATAGGAATTCAATATATTTAAAAAAAGATTTTATGAAAGCCTCTTAGATTATTTTTTTATCTTAATAGCTCATAGATAAAAGTTAGTTATTTATTTTTCCTTCTAGGTTGTAGAAACTCTTTCATTGCTTTTAAAAAGCCATAAATTGATAAAAATATAATAAAAGAAATAAATAATTAATATGATTGATATTAGAATTAAGTTGAGGATAGGATCAAGCTTAGAAATCTTTAAGATAGGTTGGATTGATACCCAAGGGTCGACCATGTATGGGACAAGGTCAAAATCAGACCTCTAGCTACAAAAATGGCCACTAAGGATAAAATATCACATTATTTAGAGATTGGAAACTAGAATTTGAGAACTATCTTCAAGCTTCTTTCAAGAGCATAAGACTTTTTTTTGTAAGGTTTGAAAGAACTTAACAATTATTATCTAAAGTTAGGATTTATATTAGTAAATTGGATTTTATGTAATAAAATTAGAGCTAGCACTCTTGGCTATTTTGTACAAATGGTATAACATCCATAATTGAAAGTTTGGTAGTACATAGATGATTAAATGTGCTATAACTATGTAAATATTTTTGATAATCTAACATTATAGTTAGGAGGTATTTAATCTTTAGTACAAGGACATACCAGAAGTTGGCAATTTAGGATCATTTAAAATTTTTGCAATATCTAGAGATCTATAAGTTGAAACAAGATAAAATTTGACATGGTGTTACAAGACTTAGAGGCCAAGTTATATATCAATTTTGAATTAAAGTTAATAGTTGAAGAAGGAAAAATTGCTACTAGAACATCTACATCAACTTTCAAGTTGGGAGCTGAGTGATATTAATATAGTTTTTGGATGATTTTCTACAATCTGTAAGTTGAATTGGGCTGAAATTATTTGAGCATGTAAAAGACTTTTAGTGGTAATTTTTTACAAAATTTCACATCAAGTAGATAGTCAAATTAAAAGTTATAGCTTACTAAAACTCATTGATTAGGATTAGGACTTGTAAGGAAAAATCTAAGTTGCCTAGTTGTAAAGATAACAAGGCAATTGGATTTTGTGTATAGTTGAAGTTATCAAAAAGAGTATTTTTAAGCACTTTAATTTGGTTTTAAGCACTTTTGAATTGAAATTCATATCATATTTTTTTTATATAGATGAAACCTATTAAGATTTCTTGTATATTTATAAACCACAATCTCATCTTCCACAATTAAGTGCCCGATATATTCCCAAATAAAACAACACATAATATGACACCAAATATTATCACCAACAACTAACTACATCCTATTACGAATGATTGATAGGATATTATTATTAATGACTGACCAGATTTCAACATCATATACGAACATAAATATTTTATCAGAAATAAGGAAAGAAGCTAGAAAATGAGTAAAAAATTTTGGCAATTTGAAAAAGTACAATACACAATTTTTTAATTTTTACATGCTCCAAATTAAGGATTTATATAATTCACTCCTGATTGATTCTATCAGTATATTTAATAAGATAGGTATTTTAGACAACAAAAATAAGAATGATATTGTACTTCCAACTATTGAATAAACTTCCAAAATCAAAATTTTGCCGCCTTTCTTTGCTCTATTTTAAGAACCAATTAACCTAATTTTTATTATTGAGAGCAATATTATTATATCTACACCATTAAAGTAAGGTAATCAAGTTGGAGCTATAATTAATTCAATCAACTAATTACAATTTTGTAAATTGACAACGAGGTTAGAAAATAAAGATGATTGATATCCAAGTAGATTAGGTACTTTTTCTTCCAATCTGTAAGTTCAAATCTCTTCAAATTTTTTATGCTTATTTTTAACTAGTAAATTAAAAAGTATATAAATTTTGAATGAAGATCAGTAGTTAATTTAATAGTTATTAATATTTTAAATCTGCTATAAGATTTGATTAAGATTTGATTAAGGTTTGATTGAGATTTTGTCAAGATTTATTTAGAATTTATCTATAATTTTATTAGGATTGTATAAAGATTTGATCAAAATTATTTTAGGATTTTATTAGAATTTGATTAGGATTTCATTAGAATTTGATTAAGATTTTATTAGGATTTATTTATGATATTTTTATAATTTCATTTAAGTTAGTTAGAATTTGATTAGGATTTATTTAAAATTATATTAGAATTTTTTAAGATTGGCTAGGATTGGATTAGGATTTCTTTAAGATATCTTAATAAATTCTTTATGATTTTTGAAAGATATTTTTATAATTTTGTTAGAATTTTTTTAATATTTCTTTATAATTTCTTTATTATTTCTTTAATATTTCTCTATGATTTCTTAAAAATTCTTTATAATTTTTAAAGATTTCTTTGTGATTTCTTTAGAATTTTTTTAGAGTTTTTTAAAGGTTTCTTTATGATTTCATTATGATTTCTTTAGGATTTTTTTATAATTCTTTTAGGATTTATTAAAGATTATATTAGGATTTTTATATTTTTAATTAGTTATAAAATATAAATTTATCTTTCATAGCCAAGTCCTAATACATTCTTAAATAGGATGACATGTAATATAATAATGCTAATACAATAGACAACAATGCCAAATTAAACAATGTTGCTTTCAACAATAATGGGCATAGCACAATTAATAATACCAATGTGAGATGTTGCACAATTATAGATGCTTATAAAATAGCATATAAACCAAACATCAATGACATTAATAATAATATAGATTTTGGCAAAAATAAATTAGAATTCAAGACCACCAACAATATTATGGATTATAATATTAATTTTGATAACAAAAATGAAGGATGCAAGGTTACATCAATTTTGGAAACCAAAAATAAGAGTGAGCTAGGATTAATTTTTGCAGAGGTTCATGAGCACATTTATAACCATATGACAACAATTACAAATGGCCATCTCAAAAAAGTTAACTTCATATTCGCAAAATCCAAAGAACTTAGTCAGTTGGATGGCAACAAAACAAGGTGGTTGAATTGGCCACAAGTAATGAATAGTAAATTTTCAAGTTAAAATCTAGATTTAAAATCAATTCCAAATTCTAAACAGAAAGTATCCAATTCAAACTACAATTATAACCAAAGAGTTATTGAGTTGTATTTTTACAATTGAAAAATAATATCAAATGGCTCTAGATATTTTTATAAAAAATAAAGATATGCAACTTTGGAAAAAAAAAATTATGATCTTAAATAACAAAAGAATTCATTGCATAAATATTTAAAAGCTAAGGATAAAAAAATTTATTATTTAAAGAACCATATAGAAAAAAAAAAAAAAAAAACCAATATCAATATATTAAAAATAAATATTATTGATGATGATGATAATAATAATAATAATAATATTTTAATTTAAAGATTAATTGAGTGGAATCAATTAAGTATGGGAAGAAGGAGTAATATTAATATTAAAATTTTATATAATATTTAATAAAGATTTTATATTATTTGGAAGATATATTTTGAAAAAACTTTAGGTATAAATTATTATAAAAAGAAGAAAAAAAACTTTTACATTGAAAAAAAACTTGGTATAAAAATAAAATAAAATAAAATAAAAATAAAAATAAGTAGAATTAGAAAAAAAAGAAGTTAGTATAAAAAGACAAAGTGATTAGCCGCCCATGTGTTAAAAAGACAAGGTGGTTAAAACCACCTTTGATAGTTAAGATAATTAAAATTAAATTAATTTTATTACATTAAAATAGCATTAAAAGAAATTCATTATAAAATAGATATTAATAGCTATAAAGTTATATTTTAAAAAAAAAAAAAAAAAAATCTTAATAAAAAGATTACATTTGACATTCTATTGTATTATTTCACATAAACCTTGTGTCAAGGACATGAACTAGAAAGAGATGCATAATCTAATGGAAACTGTATCAAAGTAAAAGTCACAAAATGGAATTAAGAAAGTATGTATCTTCAAAGAAAACTAGAATGGCTATTGCCAAAGACTAGAAATATGAAGACTCTTGAAACTAGACTAGAACCAAGAAAGGAGTTGAAAAGAGTGAAGAGGGCTTCACTCTTGCCTCTATAAATACTATCTAACTAAGAGCTACGTGGCAGTATTCTATGGGACCTCATATACGTGTCTAATTTGCAAGACACATGTCAAACTTGCATGACAAGTTTCTCACATGTGCGCCACGTACTTGGCTTATTCCGCAAGCTACCAACATGTGTGATACATGGCTAGCTTGTTCTACAAGCTACCAACATGTGCGCCATGTGGCTATCTTGTTGACCAAGTTTCTAATCTACCAATCACCTATAGACATGTATAAAGGTGATTTCGTATCTATGAAGCTTCTAGGAAGTTTTTCTATCAGATATTATCAAATCAACTTATTTTGTCTACTTCTATTGGTCTATTATTACTTAGATAATTTACTGGAATAAATCTTATGTCCATGATATTATCCCCTCTTCTAGGGACCAGTTCCACGAAGAGCGGTGATTACATGTTGAAAAAGTCCAAAATATGTCGAATTGTGCTTGCCACATACTCTGATCTTTGTTCCCTTCGAAGGTAGTTGATAGGTCCTTTCAGCCATCAATAATGTCCTATACCAGGGCGAGAGGACCACCCTATTATTTGATCATTGTTGAGGCCTTCATAACTTCCTTCAAAGAAAAGATTAGGAACACCATCAGGAGTAGTTCCTACCTCTAAAAGTATCACCAAACATTGGGAGGCTCTTCTAAGGTCGTAATACCAAACACGTTGTATTTCGCCATCAATCCGAGGAAGGACATGTCTTTCTTGAGGGTCTTCATCTCTATTCTGTCGTCTTGAAGGTTGTGATAGTCGTAATGTCTCATCTGGTAAATCAGCAAATGATGGCTCTTGAGCTGAATTTGCTAGTTGTTGATCCTCCATCTCTTTAGCACAAATAAAATCTAATGACAAACAATGATACAAAGTAGGATGAAACCTCTATAGAACCTGCTTTGCTTTATAGCAAAGATTTTCTTGAGTATTTATCTTGGTTTTGATGGATGTCGTCGATGAAATGCATTAATTTTTATTGATGCATTTGTTAGATTCTTTGATGGCTCCCATGTGCGTTCACTAATATCGTATCCAAGCCAATGCACAAGATATTCCAATCGATTTCGGCGCCGCCTTGAATCCAAAATCTCTTCAACCTCAAATTCTTTATTGTTGTCTACTTCTACAAGAGACTATGGCATTTGTCTTCTTCCTTGTATATCCATTGTCTTGTATGGCTTGAGTAGTGACACGTGGAATATAGGATGGATCTTCATGGACTCCGATAGGTGTAATCGATATGCAATTAGATTGATTTTTTCAGAAATAGGAAAAGGTCCAAGCCTACGATAGTCCAACTTATCACAAGGATGAGAAGTCTTGATATTGCGATGAAATAACCATACCTTGTCCCCCACATTGAATTGTGGTTGTTCCTTGCGATGCGCATCTGCATTTATTTTTTGTCGTTCTTGAGCTTCTTTTAATTGCACCTTCATTATTGCATGTAGCTCTGACAAACGATTTTCCAAATCTTCTGCTGCTGGATTATCAACTTTTGAAAAGTCAAAAGCATCAAGTCATCGGTGATAACCATAATTAGCGAAGAAAGGTGTTTGTTACGTAGAAGAATGTATCGTATTATTACAAGTAAATTATGCCAATGGCAAAAGAGCTCTCTAATCATCTTGTTGGTAGTTGATGATACACCTTAGGTACTGCTCCAAGACTTGGTTCACGCACTCTGTTTGTCCATCAGTTTGAAGATGAAAAGCTGAAGATAACTTTATGTCCACTTTTAAGATCTTGAAAAGGGTTCTCCAAAATCTTGACACAAATTGAATTCTCCTATCCACTATAATATCCTTAGGTAATCCATGATAGCGATAGATATTATCAATGAAAAGCTTAGCTGTTTCTTCACCTGTGATAGATTTTGTGCATGGCACAAAATGTGCCATCTTGGTGAACCAATCTACTATCACAAATATAGAGTCATAAGATCTTAAGCTTAGAAGATTTGTGATGAAATCCATAGAAATAGAAGACCATGGTTGTTTTGAAATAGGTAATTGCTGAAGAAGTCCAAAAGATCGATGACGAGGAGTCTTTGATCTTGAGCAGATATCACATAATTCTACAAAGTCTTTTACTGCCTTTCACATTTGAGGCCACCAAAAATCTCTTGATATAAGTTCCAAAGTCTTGTTTTATCCAAAATATCCTACCATTGGAAAATCATGATGTGCTTGAAGAACACGTATACATGCTTTTCCTTCTAGAACATATAGACGTCCTTCAAAATATAGTAGATTGTTTTTGAACTCGAATTTAGAAGAATCATGAGATTTGGAAGAATTATTCTTGATATCATGAACAAGAGGGTCTGAGGACATACTTGACTGAATTTGCTTGAAAAAAGTTGAATCAACAGTCAATGTTGATTTTATTGCTCAAAGATAAAACTGCTCTAGTTTTAAGAGAACCATTCTTTGTTGCTCAAAAGCTGCATCTTCTTCTTTTGGTACAAAAAAAGAACATCTAGAAAGAGCATCGAACAAATCCTGTTGTTTTCCTGGCGGATAAGTAATAATGAATTCAAATCTTGACAAAGACATACTTCAACAAGCTTGACGACGATTCAACACACGTGTCGACATAAAATACTCAAGGTTCTTGTGATCCGTATACATGATGATTGGATTCAAAGCGCCTTTTAGATAATGACACCAGTCTTAAAAAGAATCCATGCTTGCAAGAAGTTCTTTGTCGTGGATCTCATAATTGATCTCAAGTGCTGAGAATTTTCTTGAATGAAAAGCTACTGAATGAAGTTTGTCATCTGTTCCCATTTGTGACAAAATCGCACCCAAGGCAGAGTCTCATGCGTCTGTCTCCATAAAAAATGCCTTGGAAAAATCTACACGATACAGGATTAGTGCAGAAACAAACAATGTCTTCAAAGCTTCAAATGCTGCTTCCGCTTCTTGATTCCATTGGAGTTTGTATTTACAAGTCAAATGTGTAAGTAGAGTCGCAACTCAAGAGAAGTCTTTGATGAAGATCTCATAATAATTGGCAAATCTCAAAAAGCATTGGACATCTCTTACCGTCTTTGGAATCTTCCAATTCATGATTGTTTAGACTTTCTTAGAATCTATCATGAGACCATCATTTGAAATGATGTATCCTAAGAAATCAACTTGAGTAGTGTGAAATACACACTTTTCCATCTTAGCGTATAATCCCGCATCTCTAAGTTTTTGTAATACTTGACGAACATGTATTTCATGTTCTTCTACATTCTTAGAATAGATCAAAATGTCATCTAGGTAGCACACGACAAAATTGTCTAAGAACTCACGAAAAACATCATTCATGAGATGTTGAAAAGCAGCTGGTGCATTTGTAAGTCGAAAAGGCATGACATTATATTCAAAATGTCCGTACCTAGTTCAAAATGCAGTTTTCCATTCATCTCCTTCTTTGATGCATACTAGATTGTGTGCTCCTCTTAGATCTATTTTTGTATAGATCCTAGCTTGATTCAACTAGTCAAGGAGTCCTAGTATTAGAGATAATGGATATCTGTTCTTGATTGTGATCTTGTTGAATCCTCGATAGTCAATACACATCTGCAATGATCCATCTTTTTTCTTCACAAATAGAATTGGAGCTCCTGCTAGAAATTTAGAATAGCATATGAAATTCTCGGCCAAATTCTTGTCAATATATGCCTTGAGTTTAGCCAATTCATTGTGTGATAAACTGTAGATTGGTCCAAATGGTGGTTGAGTTCTTTCTTTAAGGTCGATTGAACAATCACATGGACGATGCTCCGGAAGAATATCTGCATTCTTTTTTTCAAAAATATCTCGATAATCTTGATACTGACTTGGAATGTTACTTGAAGTCTTTTCATTATTGGAAATAGGTGTAGCATAAATGACAAAAGGTGATGCTCCTTCTGCAGCGTACAAGAAAGTTCTTGTATCTATAAATGCTGGTTTAATTCTACTAGATTTATGATTTTTTACTTGATTAACTATATTGTTAGCTATATTTTTAGAAAAGTTCAAAGTATAAGAAATCTAATCTATTCGAGGGTTGTGTTTTTCTAACCATGATAGACCTAGAATAACTGGAATAGAGAGAGATCTAATTATGTTGAAAATTACGCAACTATTATGGCCATTTACTACTACATCTAGAAGAAGTGTTTCATGAGTAACATCTCCAGAAGATAAAGGACGACCATCTATGACTTCTACATGTACGGATTTAGATTTTTGTACTATTTGTATTCTATGGCTTTTAGCAAATTTTTCATCTAAAAAACAAGCTGAGGCTCCCAAATCTATTAAAGCAGAGGCTTTGTAATTATTAGGTCCTAAATACACATCTATTATAAAACAAAGAGATGGTTGTGAGGAGAGGATAGGACCTTCATTAGAAATTGTATAAGATCCCAGCCGCACGGTCCTTATTGTGGCTGGACAAACTCGTTTTTCGACATATTGTCTTTTTTGACAGTCGTACTCCTCATCTTGTGGTTGCGTCATTTCTTTGGACAATTTTGAGCACTGTGTTTAGCTTCTCCACAATACAAGCATAATCCTTCTTGACGACGTCAAGTCTTTTCTTGTTTAGTAAGCGGCTTGAAATGTATAGCATCAATTTGCATGTCCTCGACTTCTGAAGGTACATATTGAGAAGTCATTGGTGCTGCCACTGAATTATAATGTTGCTGAGGTTCTCTTGTACAACTTTCAGATCTAAATTCAAAAAATTGATTATCATATTTCACCGCAATATCTATTGCTTGAGTCAATGTTTGAAAATCAGGTAAGTTCAACATCAATTTCTTCACTTCATATTGTAATCAGTAGAGAAATTGACTGATAAGTGCAACATCGTCCCACTTGATATCGATTGCTAGTTGCCAAAATTATAAAGCATATAATGTCACTGATCGATTGCCTTGTCGTAGGATACAAAGCTTGTTGGTTGCAACACAAGTTGCATCGTGTTTTCCATACATAGATCAAAATTCTTCTAAAAAAGCTTCTAAATTATCCAATATTGGATCATGTCATTCCAAAAAAGATGAAAACCAAGATAAGGCAGAATCTAAAAGTAATGTACTAATAAATCTGACTTGTGATCTTGGAGTTGAAAAACTTTGCGGTTGCAATTCAATCACCAGTTGGACTTAGTTGATGAATCGTCGAAACTTGGATCTTGTACCATGAAACTTCTCAAGTAGACCAATTTTTGGTTCTTTGATGCTTGGACAATGCTCCAATGTAGGAAGAATTATATGGCTTGGTGTAGATGTTGAAGCAGCTCCAACCATATCTATATCTTCATTATTTGATAACCTTGTTGTTCCTTGTGGAGGTACAATGAGTTGATGCATTGCAAGCATCAATTCCCTCATTTGTTCTTGCATTTGTGCCATTGCACTCTTCATTTCGGCAAGCTCGGCCATGATAACACTTTAAAAAATATATAACACTACTCGAGATAAGTAACAGGGAGAACAAAGAAAATACTAGGAATAATATGAGTTTAGAAGAGGGTAATCCGCAACTTCTAAAATACTTGTGTCTTATCAAGAGAAAGGGATAATCCACTCTTAAATCAAGACAAGACAAAGCTATGATATTATAAGTGTACTCTTGTCAATCTATCAAGGACATGAACTAGAAAGAGATGCATAATCTAATAGAAACTGTATCAAAGTAAAAGTCACAAAATAGAATTAAGAAAGTACGTATATTCAAAGAAAACTAGAATAGCTATTGCCAAAGACTAGAAACATGAAGACTCTTGAAACTAGATTAGAACCAGGAAAGGAATTGATAAGAGTGAAGAGGGCTTCACTCTTGCCTCTATAAATACTATCTAACTAAGAGCTATGTGGCGATATTCTATAGGACCTCATACACGTGTCTAATTTGCAAGACACGTGTCAAACTTGCACGATAAGTTTCTCACATGTGCGCCACGTACTTGGCTTGTTCTGCAAGCTACCAACATGTGTGACACATGGCTAGCTTGTTCTACAAGCTACCAACATGTGCGCCATGTGGCTACCTTGTTGACCAAGTTTCTAACCTATCAATCACCTATAGACATGTATAAAGGTGATTTCATGTCTATAAAGCTTCTAGGAAGCTTCTCTATCAAATATTATCAAATCAACTTATTTTACCTACTTCTATTGGTTTTTTCATCCTATAGTAGTATTATAATATAATATTAGATTAATAAGATCTAAATAATAGACAATCTTGATCCAAGTAATAACTCATGATATGTTAAATATTTCTGACCTACTTAAATAATCTATAAAAAAAATAAAAAATAAAATTATAATAATAAAGTAGCCATCTAAAAAAAAAATTAACTATTGTAATTATTAGAAGTTAAATAAATATACAAAAAATCCAAAAAAAATCTATTTTTTGTTATTTTTTGATAATTGCCAAATTTCTTAAAATCTTATGTCTCGTCAAAACTAATCATTTTTTAGACTCAACTTAACATCATCATCTTCTCTTATCTTTTGTATTATCAA
The DNA here is from genome assembly GCA_036785485.1 of Physcomitrellopsis africana. Taxonomy (NCBI): domain Eukaryota; kingdom Viridiplantae; phylum Streptophyta; class Bryopsida; order Funariales; family Funariaceae; genus Physcomitrellopsis; species Physcomitrellopsis africana. The sequence continues at coordinate 433,218 of JAWRVF010000199.1, read as the reverse complement.
AGTGAATTTTTGCTTTAATTTAGCTTGTAATTATAATCAATATAAAATCCTCTCAAATTGAGATTTTATTCAATTTTTTATTTTGATAGGAGATAATATTATTAAAGTTATTTAAAATTAGTATCAAATTTAAGTTTAATTTATTTAAATTTTTTTAAAGTTGATCAATCTTTAATTAATTGTTTAAATTTTTTTTTATCTACTAACTTGAAATACTAAATTTGAAATTGGCTTTAATTTCTGATACAATTTTTAAAAAAATTAGAATTTATTGCTATCTCAATCAAGTTATTTGAAGAGTTTTTTAATTAATACTTGAATTATTGAACTTTGAATTTGCGAAAGCTTCTAAGTTCCAAATTTTTAATTGAAGAATGTCAAGCAATATATCTAAGTTTGAAATCAATAAATACTTATAAGTACCAAAGTTTGAATCATATATCCACCACATAGATATTTGGATTTTTAGCAAAGACATATATTTAGTACCAAAGTCCAAACTAAGAATCTTCCAAAAAAATGTCCAAATTCTTAACTAGTAAGTACTTGTTCCTTCCATCATATTTTTCTAACTTTCATTCTTTTAACTTTGGAGCTTATTTTGGACAAAACTTTCTTCCAATAAGCTTAAAAATTAAATTTAAGAAATTATTTAGTTTTTTTTATTTTATTGATACTAATTTTTGTATATTATAAAAAATAAGTCATTTTGATAAAAAAATCCATGATTACAAAAATAAAGTCTTAAAAATTTTAAATTAGAAGATTTGTAATAAAATCCTTTGAAACAAATGATTGAGATTGCTTTGAAATAGGTAGAGGTTGAAAAATTCCATAGGATTGATAATGTAGAATCTTTGCTTTAGAATAAGTGTCACAAGATTGAACAAATGCTTTGACAACTTGCTACATTTGAAACTATCAAAAATATTTTGAAATAAGCTCTAAAATTTTATTATATTTAAAATATCCTACTATTAGAAAGTCATGTCACGCTTGAAGTGTATACAATTATGCTTGACCTTGTAGAATATATTATTATCTTTTATAATAAAGAAGATTGTCCTTGAATTCAAATTTGCTAAATTTATTATGAAGGTTATTTTTAATATCAAAAATAAGAATATCTATTAATATATTTGAATAAATTTTATTAAAGAAAATAATGTTATTTAGGATTATAGACTTAATGGCTCAAAGATGTAATTACTTTGATTTTGAAAGAATATTTTGTTGATCATATACCACATCTTCTTCTTTTGATATAAGATAAGAAAGTTTAGACAAGGCATTTGACAAGCCTTGTTATTTTTTGAGACCATATATAATATTAAATACAAATCATGACAAAAATATATTCCAAAGGATTTGATAATAATTTAAGATATATATTGGCATGAAATATTAAAAATTCTTGTGATCAATATAAACTATGAAATGATATATTTTTAAAATTCTACTTGAATTGTATGAAATATATATTTTTTTATCTTGGCATATATTCTTGTATTTCTAAATTTTTATAATACAAGGCAAATATATTATTTAAATTCTTTTACATCCTTAAAATAGATAAGAATGTTATTCAAATATAATTAAGGCATAGGACTTGTATTTGTATAGTTTGAAAAGACTTAGTAATTATTATCTAAAGTTAGGATTTATATTGGTGATTTGGATTTTATGTAATAAAATTAGAGCTAGCATTCTTGGCTATTTTGTGCAAATGGTATAACATCCATAGTTGAAAGTTTGACAATATGTGGATGATCAAATGTCCTAAGATTGCATGAAAGTTTGTGATACTCTAATAGTGAAGTTAGGAGGTACTCAATCTTTAGTATAAGAAAGTATCAAAAATTGGTAATTTAGGATTATTTAATATTTTTATAATATTTAAAGATCTATTAGTTAAAATAATATAAAATTTAGTGTGGTTTTAGAAGATTTAGAGGCCAAGCTCTATACTAATTTTGAACCAAAATTAATAGTTGAAAAAAGAAAAAATATTGCTCGAATATTTGCATCAACTTTCAAGTTGACAGCTAAGTGACATTAGTATAGTTTTTGGATGATTTTTTACAATTTGTAAGTTGGATTAGGCTAAAAAGTTTTGAACATCTATGAAATAGCATTTGTGTGCAAAATTTCACATCAAGTAGATAGTCAAATTAAGAGTTATAGCTTACTAAAGCTCATTGACTAGGTTTAGGACTTGCAAGAAAAAATCTAAGTTGCCTAATTGTAAAGGTAAGAAGGAAATTGGATTTTGTGTATAGCTGAAGTTATGAAGAAGAGTATTTTTCAGCACTTTGTTTTAGCTTTAAGCTTTTTTGAATTCAAATTCAAATCATATTCTTCTTATATGGATGAAATCTATTAAGATTTCTTGCCTATTTGTAAACCACAACTTCACCCTCCACAGCAAGGTGCCTGGTGTATTCCCAAACAAAACAACATATAATACAACATATGTGGTGAATCCAACATGAAAGTTTGGGATGTAAGGTGTTGGATTTTATTTGTGATTGTTTAGAATTGATGGCACAAGAAGATAAGAAGGTTGAATTTAGAACTTTTGATAGAGCTTTAGGTGGCGCTTCAAGTGGATCTTCAAGTGAAGCTTCAAGTGGATTTTCTATTGGTAGACAAGGTATGTATTTGGATCCAAATATTCCAAATATGTTTTAAGCATTTATATTATTTATGCAATAGTAACAAGGCAATGATTGCAAAGAGGCTTTGGTAATCAAAGCATTACAAGTAGTCGTTAACAAAGTTGACCAATTTAATGGAAGGAATATTTCTAAGTATTTGAGATGTTATGTATGGAAAATAGAATTGAATCGTATTTTGGAAAAAGATATGATTCTATTATTTGAGCTTGCCACAATGCCAAAAATAAGAGAACATGTGAAATTGATTATGGAACAATTTGGAAGTTCTTGGGAGATATTCTCCTACACATTAAGAGATCAATATTTCTTAAAAGACTTTGATTGAGTCACTAAGAAATCATTTTTGGAATAAATTAAATATCATAATAAGAAATTACAAGCTACTAAATTGTTAAGGAAATTTAAAAAGAAATATTTTGGATTATCAAAAATAAAAAAGATAACATTGAGACTAAACAAAATTAAATTATTTCTTCAAGCAATTGATAGAGAATTGTAAGAAAAGTTAAAAATTCTTCTTAAGGATAAGGAAGAGCATGAAGAGTTGACAATAAAATTGAAAGAAGTTGAAGATGTAATAGGATCACTTGCAAAAAGAAAAAAGAGAAAGGATAGGATTAATATTTACAGAGTTGTGCAAGTACCTAAAATTCAAGTGCCTACTTCACAATCAATAGTACCTATTGTCCAATCTTTGATGACTACATCAAAGAAAGAAGATGTGGGAATTGAAAAAATTATGCATTGTTGTATATTGTATAGCCTTGCTTGAAAATGCGTTGGACATTTAGCTATGGAAGATAAAAAGAAAATAACAATAACAAGTCCTAACACCTCTTATAGAGTTATATAAAATTTATAATCAAAGACTAACAAGCATACTTTAATCGTTAAAAAATTCAATTAGATTTTTAATTAATTATTAAAAAATATATTAAAAAAATCTTTAAAAACTTTTAAAGAAGTCATAATAAAATAATAAAGAAATTTTAAAAAAATATTAATATAAATCCAAATAAATATTTAATAAAAATTCTATTAAAATACTAAAAATAGTAATTATAATCAAACTCTAATCAAATCTTAATTAAATCTTAGTCAAATCTTTATCAAGCCCTATTCAAATCCTATTCAAATCTTAATCAAATCCTAATCAAATTGTAATCAAATCCTATTCAAATTTTAATCAAATCCTAATCAAATTCTAATCAAATCCTATTCAAATTTTAATCAAATCCTTTTCAAATCCTATTCAAATCCTAATAAAATCCTAGTCAAATTCTAATCAAATCTTAATCTAATTTTAATCAAATCTTAGTCAAATCCTATTCAAATCCTATTCAAATCCTAATCAAATCCTAACCAAATCCTAATCAAATCCTAATCAAATCTTAGTCTAATTTTAATCAAATCTTAATCAAATCCTATTCAAATCCTAATCAAATTCTAATCTAATCTTAATTAAATCCTAGTCAAATCTTATTCAAATCCTATTCAAATCCAAGTCAAATTCTAATCAAATTCTAATCTAATCTTAATCAAATCCTATTCAAATCCTAATCAAATCATAGTCAAATCCTATTCAAATCCTATTCAAATCTTAGTCAAATCCTATTCAAATCCTAATCAAACTCTAGTCAAATCCTAATCAAATCCTATTCAACTCTAATGAAATTCTAATTAAATCTTATCCAAATTCTAATGAAATCCTAATCAAATCCTAACAAATCCTAACCAAATCCTATAGCAAATTAAAACCACAATGGCTAATGATCTAACTGCTGACCTTAATCTAAATTCTGCACATCTTTCAATAACTAAATTAATAACATGCACAAAATAATTAAAGGAGATTTAATTTACCAAATAGAACTTAAGCTCAAATTTCTACTCGGATATAGGCTCCCCTCATTCTCCAACCTTGATGTCCAACTTCCAACATAAATAATTTCTTTTTGCATTATTCAATTGATCTCAAAATTCATATATAGATAAAAAAAATCTAATCTATTATCCATAATAATAATTTTCATCTCAATCCAACAAGTAGATTGCTAAATATCTAAAAAATCTTTGCTAACCCTCAAATCCCAACTTTAAGACCTTAATCTACTTGAACTTCAATAACTTCTAATAAAACCATTTGATCAAGCTCAAATTTATAATATGTATTAATCACAACTACAATCACAAACTTTCAAATTTTCATGTATAGATCTATAATCAAACTCATGAAATGCTCAAATTTATAAATTCCTCTTTACTTTATAAAATCCAAAGTCATCCAATACAACCTTAACTTTGAAAAGCTCTTAAAAAGCCAATTCTTATCTAAATAACACAAAATTAATATTTAAATAAATCTTCTTAAGTTTTCTCCCTAATTCAACTTTTTGACTTACAAAAGAATCCTTGATCTGCCATAGGCATGCGGTTTTGTACCTTAAAATTTGATTTTGATCCAAGTTCACAATTGGTCCTCTTCAAGTATCAACTCTAAGAATTTTGAGGAAAAATTTACTAAAATCTATTTTTAATTCTTTCCTAAAAATGCATATATTATTTATTTTTCTAATCTACTTTATTTTGTCTTATTTATGGCCATATCTATAAAAAGGCAACACTAGCATCTTTTAATTTTATTACTTTCTTATCTATTATCTATGATTCTAAGATAATTTGCTAAATATTTTTATTTGAGTTCCTATATATTATAAACATTCTTTTTTTCTTTTATCTAATAATCATTCTATTACATGATAATATGGGATGTGGGGTCTTCAAATTAAACTTGCATGGCTTAAAGTGAAGACTTTTATAATAAATTCAAAGATTATTTCTAAGTAAGGATATGTGCAAAGATGTATTTGTTGTGATAATGATTCTCATTCTCAAAAATATTGTAATGAATTCAATGAAATGATACAACAAGGCATTATTTTTTGGATAGATGGAAAAGTGGCATTAAAAGATATTGGTGATTTTTTCCAAACTAATTTTCATAAGGGAGGTATGAAAGTACTAATTAGAGATTATTTGACAAAAAATGGAATTACAACAATGGAAGTTGCAAGTTATAGTGCTAGAATGGATGATGATGGCAAATAAGATTTTTCTAGGAATATTGAACCAAATGGACTTTGGTCTTCTACTATTTCTATAATATATAAAAAGAAGATGACACGGGAAGCTTTATTGTAGACTGATGTAATAATTTGTAGAACTACAGGTTGGAAGGAACATGTGCTCAATGCTAAAGTTGAATTTACATTGAAGGAGATTTTGTGTATTACAAAAAAATTATAATATCATTATTGATAATATTAAGAAAAAGAGGTAATTAATGGATGAAGTTGGATTAAATCATGCTATTGATGCACATATATGTGAAGATGAAGAAGATGAATTTTATAATTGTTGTAAACAATTAACAAATGAAAGAAGGAGTTATAATCAAAGAGTAGGTTTTAATGATCAAAGTGATAAAGAGAAAGAGATTTCAAGTCATTATATTTGAAAGCATTAGACAAGAGCAACTACAGAGGCATTAGTAAAGATTAGAGATATAGATGAGCCAAATTTTGGTTTGATTGACCATGGTTTGGATATAAATCTTATATTTAAGGATCTTTACATGAAATAAAAATGGCCAATTGATATAGAGCGTGGATGGAAATATGGACAGCTAATAATATATGAGATGAATTATATAGTGCTTGCTTAATTTTTTATAATTTTTTATAAAAATTTGAATTGGAGATGTTGCAATAGAGCAAAATTTCTTTGTTTAAGATACAACATCTTATTTTTTTATTTTGAAAAAATCATATATTATTACAATTTGGATAGAAATAAAAGTGTTTGATGATGGTTCAATTTATGCACGGATTTATAGTGAGGATGGAAAAAAAGCTATATAATTTATGACTGTGCCTTCAAATCATAAACAAAATCGAGACAAATTGAGGGAGAATCTATTGCCAAGGATTGTTGAAGAATTTAAGGATTTTTGGAGAGTACCACTATAAAGCAAGATTATAGAGGTATAAAAGAAGAGATACTCTCACAAGATATAGGTACCTTTGATACAAGTTTTATTGATATTTTTGAAAATAAAAGTATTATTTATAAAAAAAAATTATAAATTTAAAAAGAAAAGAAAAAAAAAAAGACTATATAAATTGAAAACATTAGAGGATGATGAAAGAATTTTTGGTATTTATGAAGAAAATAGATTAAAAGATTCTTTGGAATTGATTGCATCAATTGGATTAAGAGATGATGATAAGGTTGTGCAAATTCATTCAAGAGAAATCTGTTCTATACATGAATTTTTTTAAGCACTAGAGATTATAGTTGAAATAAAATATAAGATAATAAATAAGAAGATAAAACATGTTATTGGACCTTTGCCAAAAGATTCTAAAGAACAGATAGAAAAAACCATCAAAAAAAAAGAGCTTAAAGAATCCAAGGAATATTAGACACAAGTTCACTAAAGAGACTTTTGAAGAATTAAAGATTGATTCTAATGGTTCTTTGTTGCTAGAGGAAATTGTATACTTTAAAGAAATATTAACAAAATGAGATAAATCATATGCCTTTGAATTCCATAAAATTGGGTGTGTAGATCCAAATATTATAATTCCAATGGTTATTTTTACTATAGCACATTTTCCTTGGAATTTGAGGCTAATTCCAATACCAAGGGCACATTTGCCAAATTTGGTGGAAATATTAAAAGGAAAGATGAAGATGAAGATTTTAGAGCCTTCTTTTGTACCATATTTTAGTTGATGGTTTACAATGTCTAAGAAAAATGAATCATTGTGATTTATTTAAAATATGCAAAGGATAAATGTAGTGACTATCATGAATATAGGATATGAACCAATAGTGAATTTATTGAAGTATTTGTAAGAAAAGCAATCTATTCAATAGGTGATTTATATTTGGGCTATGACTAATTTCAACTTGCAATAGAGAGTAGAAACAATAATAAGAATACCACTTGGGCTGATTAGAATATATACTCTTTTTCAAAGTGATACTAATTCAATTGTACATATAATGAACGGGATAAACAAGGTATTAAAGAATTTTATTTTTGAGAAGACTATGCCTTTTCTAGATGATGTTCCTATAAAAAGGTATAAAGAAGAAGAAAAGAATGAAACTTTAGATAAGAAGAGATGTTATAAGTATATTATTGATCATATATAAGATTATGAAAAGATATTGACTCGGCTTGAAAAAATTCATCTTACATTATTGGATGTAAAATCTATATTTAAAATACAAGGAATTATAATTTTTAGACATTTATGTGGATTTTATAGAAGTAAATTAGATCCACTCAAGATTGATGCAATTGGAAGAATGAAAAAAAGATTATAATTCTTTAATAAAGGTGCAAAGATTTTTGGATGCATGTGTATTCTATCATATTTAGATTCCTCACTATATTCACATAAAAAATCCATTGTATGAATTATTACGTAAGGATTATCAATTTAAATAGAAAAAATATATATATATATATATATATATATCAAAGTAATGCAAGGATTGAAGGATTTATTGACATCACCTCTAGTATTGAAAAAATTTGATTATAAATACAATAGACTAGTAATTCTTATAGTGGATACTAGTACAATTGCTATTGGATGGACTATAGGTCAAGATGATTTAAATAGATACAAATTTGCAATTCAATTTAGAGCTAAGGTTTTTAAGTACTTGTCAGTATGCATATTTATATGTAAAAAGGGAATAATGGGGAGTTGTTTCAACTATGAAAGCTAAAAAAGATTACTTAATTAGAATAATGGTACTGATTGAAATAGATTATTTGTCTTTATTTGAAATGATTATTAATTGTACAACACCAAGTATTACAATATTGGGATGGATTGCTTATATTCAGTCATTAAATCCAAAATTTAGACATATTGTGGAAAAAGATGATCCAATAGTAGATATGTTATCTCAAGCAAAATATAATAGAAAAGATGAGATGATTGAAGATATTGATGATGTGGATACAAAATTTTATTCAATTTTATAATTGAGCAAGGAAAATAAGTCATTTCATGAAGAATATTATGAAAGAGAATTATTAGATATTGGACACTATTTAAGCATATTAACTAAGCATGCTAATTAGTCAATTAAAAAATTTAAACAGATCAAAAAAAAAGCATACAAGTTCATATTACAAGGAGAATTTCTATAGAAGAGGCCAAAATCAAACATTGAAATACCTCAACAAATAGTAGGTTTCAAGGAAGATCAACAAAAATTACTCAAGAAGTTTCATGATAGTCTATGGATGGAGCATAGATGAATTTGGATTACTTTTGCTAAATTGAAGGAATGATATTGGTAGAAGATTATGTATCAAGATGTAGCTTTATTTATAGAATCTTTTATAACTTGTCAAATATATTCAAATATACAACATTGTGATGGTCTACATCCAACATATTCTTTGGCTATTGTGATTTCTTGTTTTATTTACTCTACCAATATCACCTAAAATAAACCTGTAAAGGGAGATTCAAATATAGGGAAAGACTAAACCCATGAGATACATTGCTAGGATTACATAATTAATCGCTTTTGAATGTCAAAGTTCAATGTATACATAAACGCTTTAAAGCAATATCGTCCATTTTATTGGTTCTGTTATTCTGCAACTAAGAATAAACTTTATAATACAATCTTCTATAAATTCTTCTACTGTAATCTATTGTCTTCTTCTAATCTCATAATAACAACCAATAATATTGTACTATCTCAATAAATTGCATATACCTGCTACATTCTCCAATCACTGGAAATAACTTTTCACTAAAAACATCTTTTGAAACAAATCGTCACTCCAATATTTTCCTTTACTACTCACTTCTCACAATCAATACGGTATAACATTCTCATTGACAATCAAATTATATCAACATATTTAATCTTCAACTGCCAATTTGCCACATCAAACCTTGGAGGTATCAATTTTTATCCGTAGTTTGTCTATTTTAATTTTGTATTGGTCCTCCAATTTTACCTTTTCTAGGCCCAATTTCCATGCTTTCTCACGTTTTGCTTGCAACTAATTCTTCAACGCCTTTCTTTCCAAATTCCACATTCTACAATTCTCTAATAATTTATACTTTTGGCCGTTCAGGATTCATTAAACGCGTTCTTTATCTTTTGCCCAAGCTTCTTATTCTTCCCTTAATTTTTGTTCCAACAACAACATGGATTCCGCCTTTTCCTTGATAATACGACCCTGTTCTATAATTTAGTGGCTTTTTTTCATTATCTCCTTCCTACTTGCATCTAATTGTTGCCTTAAGTTTCTATCTAATTTACTTATTGTAAGCGTCAATTGAAAAATTTGATCCAATATTACTTCTGTATAACTCCCTCCTTTTATTATTCCGATACTTCTGAACAAATCGCATCCACTCCATAAACTCCGGTGTAAGCGCCTCCGCCACTTTTCAACCTTGGTTTCTCTCTAGTGATGACATGTCACCTTTAAAATAACTACCTCGGTGAAAGTTTTTAGACACTTCAACACCCACTGCAAGCTCACCAATTGGGAGATGTAGTACCTTTTGCAAGGTACGCTTGTCTATCCTAATTATCCTTTCTTTTTTTACACTCAAAGTATCCTCTCGGTCATAATGTGTTATATATTCCGCCACCAATTCTACATCAATTAACAACAAATTAATTAACTCTTTTAAAAACACATATAGTTGCACGTTTTTAAAATCTCTTTGCCTTTGTGGCATCTAACAGATTTCCAACTTTATTGATCACCAGTAGAGATACCGACTCTAAATTATTCTTATTCCTCACATTTCGGACACTTTCCTAACTGTCCGTAGCTCTCTTTGACCTTTCCATCAACATTGTGGACTACTATACACTTTGCACTCCTTGCTCATGCTAATACTATTTTAGCTCAATGAAGTAAATTCTACATTTTAATGCTTACGCTTTATACAATAATTTTCACAACTTTTGCTAAGTGCCTTACTCCTAACCTTTTATTTGAATTTGAATCTACAATCTCTAATCTAGTGTATCGTAATCTCACATCTGATTTTTTTAAATAGGCGGCAATAGTATCTCAACTGACCATTAGCCGTCTTTTCTAACCATCATACTCCTATAATATAGATAATCTATTATTAACAAGTATTCCTTCTTTCCTCCTCATTTAAAAATTTGTACCAATTTTATGTATAAAAAAGTTATAACTGGTTTCCGTTGATTTGTGTGATAAATTGAATACCCATAAAATCTTTCAATTGAACTGAACTATTAAGAAAGGCTTCCACTACTCAATACGGTCCATGCCAACGGACTTGGAATTTCTTCGGAAAATTGTGAAATCAACTATCATAAAGAAGCACTAAATCATTGGACATAAAAGATTTGAGATGTAATTTACTATTATAATAACTCTTACGGTGATATTGTATGGCTTCCATAGTTAAAAGAATTGTAGCCATAATTTCATCCAATTTTTCTAATTGTGCTAATCAATATTGGAAGAATGCCTTGTCACCAAGATGTTCATCCAATGTAATTTTTAAACTCTAAACTTCCAATTCAATTGCTAATATTGTCTCTTGTCCATACACCAATTAGAATGGTGTGGAACTAATAGTTACTTTACATGCAGTACGATATGCCTACAAAGGTGTAAATAATTTTGTATCCTAGTCCATTCCTATATCAAACACCGTCTTAGTTAAAACTTTGCACAAAATATCATTGGTCTTTTCAGTCTGCCCATTTGCCCAAGGATGATATGATATTATTTTTTGATGTTTGATTTCATATTTATCTGTCAAAATTGAAATTATAGAATTAATAAAATGAATGTCGTGATCACTAACTAATTCTTTGGAACATCTGAAGCGAGTGATAATATTTTCATATAAAAATACGGCTACTGTATTAGCATTATCATTTTTCATTACCACTGCTTCAATTCATTTTGTTACATAATCAGTCGCTATCAAAATATATTTTTTATGTCTATTTTGTGAGGTTGGTGCAATTGGTCCTACAAAATCAATATCCCATTTTTCAAATGGTCCTTGTGCCAAAATTAGTACCAACGCCATGGCAAAAATATTAATAGGTCTATCAATATGCTGACAAGGATCACAGCATTGTACATACTAGTGTGCATCAAAAAATATTGTTGGCTACTAATAACCAGCCATTAAAGCTTTTTGAGCAGTATTGTCACCGACAAAAGCTTTTTTGAGGATACTCCAAATTGACACTTCTCAGAGTTCAAAGATATTCTATACTTATCACATTGATCCAAACATTGACTAAGATATTTCAAATGGTCAATTGTTGTATTAAATGTGCAAAAATCATCTAAAAATATTTCCATTGACAATTGTAAATAATTCTGAAATGCTTGTGTCATTATTCTTTATAATGTAGCTGGGACATTACATAATCCAAATGGCATCACTTTATAAGCAAATGCGCTCCAATCCATGATAAAAGTAGTCTTTAATTGATCCTTTGTTGCAATTTTAATTTGATTGTAATCCAAAAATCCATCCAAAAAAGAATAAGATTCATGTTTGGCTACTGCGTCTAGTATACTATCTGTAAAAGGTAAAGGAAAATAATCCTTCTAGGTCATTGCGTTTAATTTATGAAAGTCTTGTAAGATTCGGATTTTTTCATTCTTCTTCGGTACTATCACAATTGATGAAATCCATTCACTATACAGTATTTGATATATAAAGTCCACGTCTAAAAATTTATCTATTTTTTCTTTTATTATGAGGGAATATTTTAGATAAACGAACTGTTGTCTTTCATGAAGTAGTGTAGCATCCTCTTCTAAGGTAATTCGATGCTCACAAACGTCGACAGGAATACTTTTTAAATCCATATTTAACCAAGCAAAATCAGATTTATAATTTAGAAAGAATTCTTTCCAATTTCTCAATTCTATACTTGTAATACCGGTGTATACTTTGATAATTTGGAGTGTTTCATTGATACCCAAATTAATGGATTGGCACACAAATTCCGCAACAACCTCTGATTTGATTTTCCTCTCCTTCTTTGAATCCTTCATATAATCCGATAAATTAGAACTATCCATTTCTAGTTCCAATGTATTAACTTCATTAACCATGGGATTATTCATCTAATCAATGATAGCATAAACAAAATTTGTTATGTCTTTTGAATATACTAAATATTTTCTGGGTCCTCTATATTGGTATAACACGCCTTACTTTTGTGCTGTCGTATTGTAATTGCTTACAATATGTAAAATCCACTCAAAATGCATAATATGTTTATAGGGTTAGATATGTGTTCAAATGGTTAGTAAAGTAAATTAAAGGGAATTAGTATAAGAAACTTTATTTTAGATTTTTATTTAGTTTGGTTATGGCTTTTAAATTATATAGAATTTAAATATTTAGTATGAAGCCTTGAGAGAAGGTGGGAGTCTAAGGATGAAAATTTAAGCTAGTAGGAGGCTAATTGGGAGGGATGAAATCAAAGCATGGTCGGATGAAGGCAAGGAATGGAGAACTTCACCCCTATTGGTCGAATACCATGCCCAATGGACTTTGAGGAGGCTGTCTGCAACCTTAATAAGGGTTTCGGCAACTTCAAGGAAGCCATTCAAAAATCAGAAACTAGGATTAAAAAGTTTGTTTTTTGTACTATAATTTTAATATAAGAATCAAGGGATTTGGATTTTTTATGAAGGAGGAGTAGGCGCTTGAAATTAGAGTGTACAAATTGTACCTACTATCACTCTTTTGAAGATTGAAGGAGTTATATGAGAGGTTTTGGAGATCGGAAGAAGTGGCTAGAGAGGCGATTTCAAGTTCTACACTTAATGTAGAAGAATTATTACATTTGGAATTCTAAAGAAGGAGATATTGGGAGTCAAAGATAGCAATTCAAATTCCAAGGCAATAAGTAGGCTATTTTGTTGATAGTGATGGGATTTACCATATCTTAAGTTTTTCGACGAATTTTTGTCTAAAACTTTCTAAGAAGGTGTATTATTATATTAAAAAGTTATATATCAAAGTTTCATAGCATTTGAACTTTTAGATTGTGAAATATGAAGAATTTAGTACATAGATGTTTGTAAACAAGGATTTGAAGCTATTATTAGGGTTTTGGCAATATCTAAAGATCGGTAATGAATCAATGGTTGAAATTTGTAGTGGTAGTTTTGAAGAATATATCAGTACTTTACATAAATTTAAAGTGAATTTGGACGGTTGGATTAAAATTTATAGGTTATTGAAGTTTGGAAAAAATTTCCTTCCTACGGGAGAATGAGGGTTGTAGAGTATTTCTTATGTTTTGAGTGGTTTGATGAAATAAGACTTGTATATTGGGTGTAATAGCCTTATGAAGGAGACTTTATATAAATTTGGAGATTTTTACTATACTTGGATCTTGGTTGAGTAATTAGTGGCAGCCAAAAGCCCAACGCTTTCTTGAGGCAAATTTTCTCTATTACAATAGCACGTGAATTGAGTTATCACCAATTTTCATTGAATTGGTAACTTCATCATATTCCGCATTAAGTTCATCCTCATCCTCGAATGTCACCTTGAAATTCAAAATTTGAGATTCTCCATGATATTAAACTGGGTACATTTGTAACTTGGTATAGGCACGGCCGACCCAATAAAATTGGATATGATAATATGGAACTCTATAGTCGAAAAACAATATAATCAATCTTATATATGATTTTGATAATAACGGTATCAATGCTGCAAAGAATACCTATAGGCTTTTTGCAACTATGGTCAGCCATTCTTAATACCAATGTCATGGGTAACAGCTGAACTAAATCTAAGTTCACCATTGTATCCGCAATTATTAAATTTACACTAGAATCTCCATCCACTTGAACTATGGAAACAAGAACACCATCAATAGATATATCAATAGTCGGTGCGCCCGGATCAAGATTCAAACTAACTTCATAATTTTTTTATTAAAAGCCCTTTATCGTATTAACAAAGAATTCAATTTAGAACGACATTCATGTATGATTGCTAATAATTGCTTCATTGAAATTGAAGGTTTAATTTCATCCAAATCTTTCAAAATATCATAAGGATTCATATTGGCAGTGATTTCCAATACCATCTTCTTTTTCATTGATTTCAATTTAATCCCTTGAAATGATTTGTCTTGCCTTACGGAATTCGGAATTTGAATTGCTGGATGAACTTTGTTGGGATTCCCATCTATGATAGGATCGTTTAATCGATGAGACGATTCCTAAAACTTTACAGATATTGGTATTGGTTTAGGTTGATCTAATATCTTGAGACTAAAAACATCTTTGGATTACCCAGACAAACCAGATTCCAACATCAATAATATTTTTGGTATAGGTATTGGATTTGAAATTCCAACCAACAAATTGAATTGCTCCCTCGCAATTAGTGTACCTAATTGTTGAATTGGATCTTCTTTTTTTTGTTGGACCCAGATAAGTACTGCATGGATACATTCCACTCGATTTATCAGAGAATCTTATAGAGCTTCATTACTATCTTCTATCTTACTTTGCAACTGGATACGCTAATTTTGATTATTGAAATTAAACAAAGCATTGTACTACTGATATGTATGTCCCAACTACTTACAATTTCTACATACTATAGCGTATTCATCATTGGCTCTTGGATTGGAACATTCACTAGTATAATATCCTAATTGCCTGCAACGGTAATACCAAAGTGATCTTCTTTTTATACTATCAAGAATATTGGATATTTCTACTGATATATATTAGCTGAGTCTATTCCAAATTGGATGGATAAATAATCTTGGCTGACCAATTTATATTATAGAATCCAAAATTGGTTTGTATATGGATAGATATTACAAATATTCTTGTTGATTTTGTACAATATCCTCAATATTGGGTCCATATTCTTAGTTATATGCAAAATTTTGAAAATTAGAAAAACTCCTATTTTGTTTATTTGAACAATTACTATTCCAACCAAACCTATTTCCTATCTGAACTTGGTTAATATCACACGAAGTCAATGGAATCATGGTCTAATTATCAAACTGTTGTTGCTTTCATAAATTCCAATAATTTGTAGTGCTATACTTATCGCCACAAAATGTACATTGTATAGTCATTTGGGATGGTAAAAAACATTCCGTTATCAAATGGCCTTATCCCTTACAATTACTATACCAAACATTAGATTGTAGATTGGTCAATTTATCCCTCTTCTGCTTATCTTTTATAAAATTAACAGCAAATTTGTCCATCTTCTTTGTCAAAGTTAATAATAAAGCCTCATTTAGATTCTTTGATATTAGTTCATTAGATAACTCTTTTGTAGGTACTGGATTTTGATATGGAGGGTATGAAGAATATAAAACTGTAGTAGTTGGTAGTACTACCTGCAATAGTACAGCATTAACTATTCCCTGTGGATTAGCACTAAAATTTTGTATCGTAATCAATCATTCTTAGATAACTCTCTATTGTTTCATTTCAAATTGGTATTTGATAAATTGTCTGAGATAGAATCATCATGGCTCCAAGAGTTAAAAATTGGTCATGATGACATTCTTTTTATACCTTAGCTCAATCAAGTGAAGAAGCAACGGTGACCAGTTGAGCCTCTTTTACAAACATTTTTAATTTTGGTGGATATAATCCGTCAATCAATATAGACAAAACAAACAATTCTGGCATTTGGTTATTTGGCTATTTACAAAGGATATTTGCTACTTAGCCGTAATAAGACTGCATCGCTTCTCCTTGTACCATTCTATTGTTTATTAACCTTTCCTTGAAACGCTCTTAGAATCCAATTGGTAAAAATGGATTAAAAATATTTTTTTCAATGCCTCCCAATTAGAAAATTGATGCACAGGTTGGTGATTATACCATTCAAATGCCGTATCTTTCAAGGTTGCTGGCAGCCATTTCAACCAAATATCTTCAATTCTACCATTATTGGCTATACATGCAGTCAGAAATTGAGATAAGTATTAATCTGAATCTACTTCGGATAAACCTCTAAAGGTAGATAATGGGACTACGTTGTCATATTGTGATACGATTATATAGTGAAACTATGACTAAAAATGATTTTTTAATTAATATTCTAATATCTTAGTTCAATAAGAATTCAACATATTTTAAGAAGGTTTTTATGAAAATCTCTTAGTTTATTTTCTTCACTTAATAGCTAATAGATAAGAATTAGTTATTAATTTTACCTTCTAGATTGTAGTAATTCTTTTACTGTCTTAAAAAGGCCATAAAATAATAAAAATATAGTAAAAAGGATAAATCACTAGCATGATTGATATTAGGATTAAGTTGAAGATAGGGTCAGGCTATAAAATCCCTAGGATAGATTAGATTGATACCCAAGGGTTGGCCATTTGTAGGACAGGGTCGAAATCAGACCTTTGGCTACTGAAACGGCTGCCTAGGGCAAATCAAGAGTCTTTTGGCAGATCAAAAGATAGAATTAGAAAGAAGACTTAAGATGTTTTGCATAGGAGTTGATTTGAAGTGATTTGGATACAAAATGACTTTGTAATAGCTTTGTAAAATTAGGATTGATTTCAGCAACTTGGGATTTTGTGAAATAAAATAGGGTTGATGTTTTAGGCAATTTCAGAAATTTTGTAGTAGATCCATAGCTGAAAATTTGTGGATTTTTGGATATTATTATTTTTAATTTTTGCTATGAATTTGAGCTAAATCTAACAATTTAGTTGTATGAAATTAAGGTTTAAGTGGGTCAAGGCCTTGGAAATTAAGTTTTGAGGGTTAGTAAGGATTTTTGAGATCTTGAGCAATTTGCTAGTTGGATTGGAGTAAAATTTGTGTATGCAGGTAGTAGACTTGTTTTTCTATGCACATACAAAATTTGAAAGCAATTGAACGGTGTGAAAGGGAGATTTAGATATTGGAATATTAGCATCAAGTTTGGAAAAGGAGGCCGGCCGTCACCTATGCAAATTTATGGGTTTTTTTTCTTTTTGTGAAGTTAGATCTTTTTTAAGCTTAATGTGCTTACTTTCAACTTAATTAATAAGATGTGTAAAAAATTTCAATCAAAATCAACGGTTTATTGAGGTTCTAAAATTGCCTTAAGATTTCCTTAGGATTTGGTTAGGATTCGAGTAAGATTAGTTAGGATTTGTTTTAGGATTTTTTTGAATTTCATCAAGATTGACTAGGGTTTAATTAAGGTATGATTAGGGACTGTTTAGAGATTGATTAGAGAAGTTAGGACTAGTTATTGTTTCATATTTTCCTTTTATCTTCCACAACCAGGTACCCGGAGCGTTCTCAAGTAAGACTTCACGACATACAACAACGTTAGTTGTGTGATCACCTGCCGTACCCATTTGGACTGCAATTGGAATTGCTAGTCTTCCCGTCACCATTGAAGATGATAATGTTTCACTCAATTCTTTATTAAAATAAACACTACCTCTTCCAATTATCTTTTTTGGACTTCCAAGCCTCCGTAATTTGTTATTATTATCTACAAATAATTTTATTGGTTGAAATTGAGGTGAAAATGACAAATTTTAAAATATGTTAAATTGGCCCTTACTAGCAAGCAATTCATGCCATTTAGAAGAATTAGTCTTGCTAGAATCAACTGTATCCACTATTAGGAATGTATCCAATGGAATATCTAATTCTTCTAAGTCTTGTTCTCCTTCTGTTAATGGGCTGAAAAGATATGTTGGGCTATTCACTGAATTATCTACGAATATTCTTGGCAATTTTTTTAACTGTATATATATCTAAAATATTAAAGATCTTTCATGTTCTGCGTATACTCAGATGTATTGAAAAACATGCAACCATTGTCTAATCCAACTCTGTTGATGCTTCTTCTTTAGATTCCGTTCTTATTCATCTTGCACCAAATTTCTTGCTTGTGCTCTCTCGTGTCTTCTTTTCAAAGGGCGTGTTTTTCTCAATGTGATATTTTCATTCTTATTAATCATAATCTTTCTTCATATCTCTAAAATTGCTTTTCATCTTCAATCTAATTATATATTTGGCTTTACTTTCAAATCGATGTTAATTTTAACACATCTTTGTACATTATGAAAAACTACTTGTTCAACAATTAATTCTTAGCACTCAAGCTATTGTCAATCCTTAGCAGCAATGCCAAAAATATGATTTTTTATTTTACTTACTCTACCAATACTACCTAGAGTAAACTTGTAAAAGAAGATTCGAATATAGGAAAAGACTAAAAGCATGAAATACACCGCTAGGATCATACAATTAATCGCTTTCAAATGTCAGAGTTCAATATATACGTAAACGCTTTAAAGTAATACTGTCCACTTTATCGGTTCTGCTATTCCGCAACTAAGAATAAACTTTGTAACACAATCTTCCATAAATTCTCTTATTGTAATCTGCTGTCTTCTTCCAATCTCATAATAACAACCGGCAATATTGCACAGTCTCAATAGACTACATACACTCACTATACTTTTCAATCATTGGAAATAACTTCTTACCAAAAATATCTTTCGAAATAAATCGTCACTCTAATATTCTCTTTCACCGTTCAACTCTCACAGTCAATACGGCATAATATTCTCATTCATAATCAAACTACATCAACATATTCAATCTTTGGCTACCAATTCGCCCCACCAAATTCAAGCATCAATCAATTATAATTTCTTACTCATCCACATATATTGAATTTTTTTGCTTTATTACTGTACTTCACAATTGATATGGTACAATCAATCAAAATATAATCCGGATTTTCCACTACAGTCTAACATAAAAAAAAACAAAAGAAAGAGGTAGCACCAAGCTTATCCCGACTCTCAATTCTCATAGTCAAGCTCCAATTCCTTCTTCCTTATTTTCTTTATATTAAAATCCGAGATTCTAACTGTCATCTCTCCTATTTTAATCGCTTTTCCAACTAACTTTCCTATACTACCGTCTATACCAGCCAGAAATTGGATTAATCATCCAATCTATCAATTTTTAATCCTTACTCTACCTTCTCAAAATTATCTATCTATTCTATAATTATTCATTTTAAATAAATTATAGATTTTATTATTATATTCATGGAATTATGACAAATGAAGTATTTAGTTTTGGCTCGTAAAGATTTATCAAACCAAGTAGAAGATAGGATATTTAGGACAAAGTTTACAATAGGAATCTGCAGGTTTTTAGTTGAAGATGATATTTGTCGCTATGGATGTGTGGACAAGATCACTACGGTGTCGTTCTGTAATTGCTTACAGTATGTAAAATCCACTCAAAATGCATAATATGTTTATAGGTTTAGATATGTGTTCAAATGGTTAGTAAAGTAAATTAAAGGGAATTAGTATAAGAAACTTTATTTTAGATTTTTATTTAGTTTGGTTATGGCTTTTAAATTATATAGAATTTAAATATTTAGTATGAAGCCTTGAGAGAAGGTGGGAGTCTAAGGATGAAAATTTAAGCTAGTAGGAGGCTAATTGGGAGGGATGAAATCAAAGCATGGTCGGATGAAGGCAAGGAATGGAGAACTTCACCCCTATTGGTCGAATACCATGCCCAATGGACTTTGAGGAGGCTGTCTGCAATCTTAATAAGGGTTTCGGCAACTTCAAGGAAGCCATTCAAAAATCAGAAACTAGGATTAAAAAGTTTGTTTTTTGTACTATAATTTTAATATAAGAATCAAGGGATTTGGATTTTTTATGAAGGAGGAGTAGGCGCTTGAAATTAGAGTGTACAAATTGTACCTACTATCACTCTTTTGAAGATTGAAGGAGTTATATGAGAGGTTTTGGAGATCGGAAGAAGTGGCTAGAGAGGCGATTTCAAGTTCTACACTTAATGTAGAAGAATTATTACATTTGGAATTCTAAAGAAGGAGATATTGAGAGTCAAAGATAGCAATTCAAATTCCAAGGCAATAAGTAGGCTATTTTGTTGATAGTGATGGGATTTACCATATCTTAAGTTTTTCGACGAATTTTTGTCTAAAACTTTCTAAGAAGGTGTATTATTATATTAAAAAGTTATATATCAAAGTTTCATAGCATTTGAACTTTTAGATTGTGAAATATGAAGAATTTAGTACATAGATGTTTGTAAACAAGGATTTGAAGCTATTATTAGGGTTTTGGCAATATCTAAAGATCGGTAATGAATCAATGGTTGAAATTTGTAGTGGTAGTTTTGAAGAATATATCAGTACTTTACATAAATTTAAAGTGAATTTGGACGGTTGGATTAAAATTTATAGGTTATTGAAGTTTGAAAAAAATTTCCTTCCTACGGGAGAATGAGGGTTGTAGAGTATTTCTTATGTTTTGAGTGGTTTGATGAAATAAGACTTGTATATTGGGTGTAATAGCCTTATGAAGGAGACTTTATATAAATTTGGAGATTTTTACTATACTTGGATCTTGGTTGAGTAATTAGTGGCAATTAGAAGCCCAGCGCTTTCTTGAGGCAGATTCTCTCTACCACGACAACGGATCGTAGAGAATTGGATGCACATGAAATTCATGAATTTTTTAGAAGATAAAAAATTAAATTATCATTAACTATTATTTATAATCCAAAAAAAAATACAAAGAATAAACATGGACATCCACCAATTATAAAAGCCTTGGTTAAAACTTGTAATGGAAGAATGAAGGAATAGCCTTGACTTTTACCTTATGTGATATGTGTTGATCAAATAACACATACTCTAATGACAAGATATATGCTAGTAGAACTCATGACAAGTCAAAAATCTATTATGCCAATTGAGGAACATGTGCCAACTTGGACTATGCTACCTTGAAAAGATAGGTTAACAAGAAAAGAATTGTTGGTTTTTAGAATTCAACAACTTGAACAAAGATTAGAAGATGTGGAATTGGCATTAAAAAGATTACAAAAAGCAAGGCTAAGGAACAAGACTTGGATTGATAAATAATATTGATTGAAGCTTGGAGCAATTAAAAAAGATAATTGGGTACTTGTTTATAATAGTAATTTGGATAACTAGCATAGTATTTTATGGAAGTTTTCAGAATATTGATTTGGATCATATATAGTGGTAATAATCTATGACAATGCGACATATTCATTGAAAGAATTGGATGGTATAAGATTGAAAATATCTATTATTGAGAAGCGAGTGAAGATTTTAAAAAGATAAGATAGAAAAATCAATGTGGAAGATCATGCTAAAGATATTAATGATTCTAAAGAAAATAATTATATTAAAATAGATAATGAATATGATGATAAAAAACTTGATGCAAAAATTGAAGAAATAGTGTAATACCAACTATGACTTATGGTTGATTTGGTGCATATCAAAGGATGTATAGATAAAAAAAGAAGTGGATGTCATATTGTAACATGTTTATGTGGTGAAATATGTAAGCAAGAATGATTTCCACTTAATATTCAATTATCTTATTTCAATAGAAATTCAATATATTTAAAAAAAGATTTTTATGAAAGCCTCTTAGATTATTTTTTTATTTTATTAGCTAATAGATAAAAGTTAATTATTTATTTTTCCTTCTAGATTATAAAAATTCTTTTGTTACTTTTAAAAAGTCATAAATTAATAAAAATAGGATAGAAGAGATAAATAATTGATATGGTTGATACGAAGATTAAATTGAGGATTAGGATCAAGCTTAAAAATCCTTAGGATAGGTTGGATTGATATCCCAAGATCAATCGTGTATGGGATAAGTTTAAAATCACATCTCTAGCTACAAAAATAGCCACCAAGGTTAAAATATTGGATTATTTATAGATTGGCAATAAGAATTTGAGAGCTAGCTTCAAGCTTGTTCTAAAGGCATAGGACTTGTTTTTATACAATTTGAAACGACTTAGCAATTATTATCTAAAATTAGAATTTATATTGGTAATTTGGATTTTATGCAATAAAATTAGAGCTAGCATTCTTGGCTATTTTGTACAAATGGTATAACATCCACAATTGAAAGTTTTATAATATGTGGATGATTAAATGTACTAAGATTGATTGAAATTTTGTGATAATTTAATAGTGCAGTTAGGAGGTATTCAATCTTTAGTACAAAAAAGTATAAAAAATTGGCACTTTAGGGTTGCTTAGAATTTTTAGAATATTTAGAGAACTATAAAATAAAACAAGGTGATATTTTATATGGTATTAGAAGACTTAGAGGCCAAACTATATATCAATTTTGAATTCAAGTTAATAGTTGAAAAAGGAGAAATTGCAGCTGGAACATCTGCATCAACTTTCAAGTTGGCAGCTGAGTGACATTAGTACGATTTTTGGATGATTTTTCACAATTTGTAAGTTTGATTGGGCTAAAAATTTTTGAGCATATAGAAGACTTATAATGGCATTTGTTTAAAAAAATTCACATTAAATAGACAGTCAAATTAAGAGTTATAGCTTGCTAAAATTCACTGGCTATGGTTAGGACTTGCAAGGAAAAATCTAAATTGCCTAATTGTAAAGGTAACAAGGCAATTGGATTTTATATATAGTTGAAGTTATCAAGAAGAGTGTTTTTAAGCACTTTGTTTTAGCTTTAAAAACTTTTGAATTAAAATTCAAATCATATTCTTCTCATATGGATAAAATCTATTAAGATTTCTTGTATATTTGTAAACCACAACTTCACCCTCCACAACCAAGTGTCCAGTGTATTTCCAAACAAAATAATATATAATCCGACATTGCCATATCTTGAGCTTTTGAACAAATTCTTGTCTAAAAATTTCTAAAAAGATAAATTATTATGTTAAAAAACTATACTTCAAAATTTCATATCATTTAGGCATTTAGTTTTTGAGATATGAAGAATTTAGCACGTAGGTATCTATAAACAAGGGTTTGAAGCTATTATTAGAATTTTGGCAATATCTAAAGATTGATAATGAATCAACAGTTAAAATTTGTTGTGGTAGTTATTAAGAATATATTAGTACTTTATATAAAATTTGAATATTTATAGACGGTCTAATTTGGAAGTATGTTTTGTTGAAGTTTGGAAAAAATCCCCCTTAAGGTTAATAAAGGATTTAATATATTTTACCATATTTTGAGGATTTTAGAATATTTAAGGCTTATATATTTAATATAATTTCTTTTTTTAAAAACAACTTTATATAAATTTTAAAAAAAAAATTGTCTCAATATCTGATTGAAAAATTAGTGATAGCTAAAAGTCTAATTCTTTTTTGAGGCAAATTCTCTCTATCTTGACAATGGTTTAATAAGTTAAAGAATACTTATATATTCTAGAAGGTGAATCACGACTATATGTTCTTGAAGCTTATCACAACTTCCCTACAATATGATATTTTGGATATAATAAGACTCTGGAACTAATATCAAGATATTTTTAGTGGCTTCAAATATAAAAGATAGCTAAAGAATTTGTACAGTCATGTGATATTTGTTCAAGGTCAAAAACTCTTTGTTATCAATTTTACGGACTTCTCTAACTGTTACTTATATTGGAACAACCATGGTCTTTTGTCTCTATGGATTTTATCACAAATCTACCAATTTTAAGTTCATATGATTTTATATTTGTAATTGTAAATTATTTCACCAAGATGGCACATTTTGTATTATATATAAAATCTATTATAAGTAAAGAAACAGCTAAATTCTTCCTTGACAACATCTATTGCTATTATGGATTCTCAAAGGATATTATATTAAATAAAGGGACTCAATTTGTATCAAAATTTTAAAAAATCTTTTTTAAAATATTGAAGGTGGATATAAAACTATCTTCATCCTTCTATCTTCAAACTAATAGACAAATAAAATAAATAAATCAAATTTTGGAGCAATATTTGAAGTGTACCATCAATTATCATCAAAATGATTGAACAATTGTTTTGTCATTGATAGAATTTGCTTACAATAATTTGGTACATTTTCTATTTAATAAATAACTTTCTTTACCATTTATAATTATCATCCATGACTTGATACTTTTGACTTCTCAAAAATTAATAATCCTACAAAAGAAGAGTTAGCAAATTGATTGTCAAAACTACATGCAACAATAAACGTACAATTAAAGTAGCTCAAGAACGATAAAAGACCAACATAGATGTCTATCATAAGAAACAACCTCAATTCTATATTGGTGACAAGATATGACTACTTTGTCATAATATCAAGACTATTCATCTTTGTGACAAGTTGGATTATTATAGCCTTGAATCATTTATAGTTTGTAAATGGATCAATACAATTGCTTATCAGTTATACCTATCAGAGTCTATAGAAATCCATCATATATTCCACCTATATCTATCTATCTATCTTTGCTTGAATTATATAAACCAACAGATATACAAGGAAGAAGACAAATGCCACTTTTTTTTTATAGAAATGGATAACAATGAAGAATTTGAAATGAAAGAGGTCTTAGATTCAAAGTGACACTAGAATAGATTAAAATATTTTATACATTAGCATAGATATGATATTAATGAATGCACATGGAAGCAATCTAAGAATTTAATAAATGCATCAATCAAAGTTAATATATTTTATCAACAACATTCATCAAAATCAAGATTTAAAAACCTTTACTATAAAGCAAAGCAAGTTCAATGGAGATATTTTATATCATTGTTTGTTATTTCTTTGGATTTTTAGTGCTAAGGAGATGGAGAATCAACAACCAATAAATTTAGCTTAAGAACTATCATTTGATGATTTATCTGATAAGATATTATGACTATCATAACTTTCAAGACAACAAGATAAAAATAAAAATTCTTAAGAATAAAATGTTCTTCTTTGAATTAATGGCAAGATACAACGTATTTGGTATCATGACCTTGGAAGAGACTCTCAATATTTGATGATACTTTTAGAGGTAGGAACTACTTCTAATAATATTTCAAATATTTTCTTTGAATGAAGTTAGGCCTAAATAATGATTAAATATCAAGGTGGTCCTCCCACCCTAGTATAAAATACTATCAATGGCTAAGAGGACCTATCAATTACCTTCAAAGAAAACAAAATTTAGAGTATGTGGCAAATACAATTTGGCGCATCTTAAATTTTTTCAATATGTAATCACCGCTCCTTATAGAATTCATTCCTAAAAAGGGGGATAATATCACAAATATGAGATTTATTCTAATAGTTATCTAAGTAATATAGATAGGTAGAAATATGTAAAAATAAATTAATTTAATAATATCTTATAGAGAAGCTTTTTAGAAGCTTCATAGACATGGTTTCATCTTTATTCATATCTATAGATAACTGATAGGTTAGAAACTTGGCCAATAAGTTAGCCATATATCACATATATTGGTAGCTTATGTAACAAGTTAATTACATGGCACACATATAGGAAACTTGTCTTGTAAGTTTGATATGTGTCTTATAAATTGGACACATGTTGGAGGTCCTATAAAAAATTGCCAATGTAGCTCCTACATAGATAGTATATATAGAGACAAGAGTGAAGCCTTCTTTACTCTTGATAATACCTTTTTTATTCCTAGTCTTGTTTCAAGAGTCTCTATTCTTCTTGTCTTTAGCAATAGCCATTTTAATTTAATATTACACCATCTTTGAGTGATTTTTTATTCCTTTCAAATAATATAAGAATATTTTGATACTTTAGTTGTTTGTGTTTTATGTCCTTGACAACTTACTACTAAGAACTCAAAGTGCATGTAGCAAGCTAAGTAAGCTCATGGATAAGAATAAAAGAACTATAAAAAGTATAGAAATAACTAGTACAATATAATGGCTATGGGAAAGAAGAGTCTAAATGTTAATTTGCAAGTACAAGTCAAACAAGAATTGAAGTGAGAGACACATTAATTAGTATTATAAACATATTATAAATATATTGTAAATATGTTGTAATTATATTATAAACACTATAATTAAATTAAAAAATCTATAGAAGCAGATCATGCAAAAAATCTCCATTATAGAAAGATTTTTTTAGTCCATTCTAAAATATGCAAAGTAAAAATATAAAGATAATATTATTTTTACTATCCACAATAGATATCATGAAGAAAATCGGAATAGTTCTTAATGAAGTAAGAATTGTCTCAAGTTTATATTATGATTGTTTGTTGCTATTGAACACATTATAAATATCATAATTATATTTGTAAATTTTATGAGAATAAGTCACATGAAAAAGCCTCATCTCACATAAGTTTTGTTGATCTATTTTAGAATATATGTAGTAGAAACACAAAGATAATATGTGTATATTATTACTTTTACTATCCGCTATAGATGCTACAATGATGTCTTTGTAAAAACCTCTAGATTATCTATATTTGTAATATTTAGGTCATCTAAGATCTACTAAGGATGGTGGCATGCAAGATGAAAAACTAAAGTGTGAGACTATTAATATTGATTTTAGATCCTTATATCTCTCCCTAGTATAAACAATAAAACCTACGACTTCACTTAATTGAATTTAAGCTTTGTGTAATGCAATGCAATGCAATGGCTATAGAAGAGAGGAGTCTAAATGCAACCTTGCAAGTGTAAGTCAAACTAGAGAAGAAGCAAGAGAGACATTGTAATTAATATTATAAACATATTATAGGAGCAAGTCATGTGAATTAGTCTCATTACATGATAATTGAATTCTCTTGTATTATATAATGGTAACCATGGTTATGGAAGAAATATGGTTTTGATTTTGATTAAAATTAATTTTAAAAATAACTCTTGCAAAATTAAAAGATAGTTTTGCAAGTTATAAAAAATTTAAAAATCATAATTATAAATTATTGTTGGTGAATTTGTTTTAAACATGGTAGAATATGATAACCCACAATCTTGGAAAATGCAAAGCACAATTAGCTGCTTATTATACTCTCCATGTTTAAATTCAAGTACAATGGTAATGAAAATTCAACTACAGTATGAAGCCAACTTCCAGAGTTTGCTTCTGATTACCAATTTGCAACACATACCCAGTCATGCCGAACCTCATACAATGCTTGAACTTGTCTGAAGCATGCAATATGTTGCCTCAAGGCAGGTCTGTAATAGTACCTCAGCCTCAAAGGAATAGCACCAAAACAGTTGAATGCAGTGAACCTGCAAGGTAATGGCTACTGCTAAAGTACTAGCTAAAATTCACCAAGCAGGAAAAAAGATTGTAAGAAAGCAATATATACACATGCATACATTCATTGTCAGTTGGACAATAAAACTTGTGAACTAAAAAATAAGCTTTATAATACAAATACTGATGATACTATTTGAGTTGCATAGTGATTTATAAATTTACAAGGATAATACCAACTTGGCATATCAATCTTTCTTTCAAAAATCTTCCTTTCCACCCTACACCTCCATTTGTGATATATTGAAGCATCAGGCTATTCAGGCATATGATACGCCTCCGTTTAGTACTTTCTTCATGTCACGAATCTCATGCCCCTTTCCCCAAAAGGACGCAAGTGACAAACCCATTATGGCCATCACTACTACTGAGCACGCAGGAGGAACTGCATGACTTCCTCCTAGAAACTGTGTCGCCAAAAGCATTGCCAGAGTAGAGCTTTGCATGCCTGTGCACAGACTTATTGTCCGGGAAACCTTCTCATCTTGCTTCCAGAATGGCAATCTTGGGATCCAGTACCCCAGAACAAATGCACCAATGTGAAACGCTAGCACAGGGAACAAGAGGCGAAGCCCTTCCATACATACAATGCGACTTCTGTTCAAGGCCAATGGACTTCCGATGCACAGAGATGTGCACACCATGGCCATCAGAGGCATAAAAGTCCTTATTTTGTCCACGAAGCCTTTGGCATATGTGTTCAAACTAAGACCAAGCACAATAGGGAGGATCACAACCTGCAAGTCAAAGCATCGATAATGAGTTTCCGGCAATCTCTATCCGCAAATTTACAAGAAGTTCACAGTGTGAAAATGCGTTACAGGGTCACTTTCACATGCTCCCAGATGTACATGCTTAAAGCTAAACCTGACCAAAGATAAAGACCACATTTGCTCCACACCCAGGCTCTGAAACTTGTGTCCTCCCAAAATTCAAGAAACGATGGATATCCGAATTACCTGGAGGATAGATTTGCCCATGGCAATGATGTCCACTGGGACAACAGATCCGATCAGAAGCTTTGTCAGTAGAGGAGTAATAATCACAGACGTAACTGTGGTCAAACTTGTTAAGATGATGCTCAAGGCAACATCCCCTTCACTTAAGAAAGCAGCATAACTCGAGAGTTGAGCCCCAGCGACGCAAGATGTAAGAATCAATCCTGATAAGAATGCTGGAGAAACGCTGAAAGCTGCGCACACAAGAAGTCCTAAAAGAGGCTTCACCATGTACTGAGACATATACCCTACGAGCACAGGAAGAGGCCTGCACAATCACAGAGAGAACTAAGTACAGAACTAATATACATCAAGAAAGTCATGATTCAGGCGATCAGAACGCTTTTAATTCCGCATCGTTCGTTCACTTATAACTATAAAGTAAGCTTAAGCAGAGTAACTGCACATTCTTGCTTGCATCCTCCTTTCTTAGAGCACTTTACAAAATCGAATGTAACCGATGAGAAGAAAGTAGTTCAAAAAAAATGCGATACTTTCTCCTGAGATTTTTACTATTAAAAGTACACCAAAAAACCACTAGGGGGGGTAAGTATACGAAATGCTATACCTTTTGAGTACAAGAGTAAAATCGGAAACAGAGAGCTGCACCCCAATTGAGAGCATTATTCCTCCAAGAGCTGGGGCATAGTAGTCTTTACTAACCCTGAAAATAAATAAATAAACAGCAGTAGGGTAAGCCCCACAACGTGAAGGAGAGAGTAGTGCCAAAATACACAGGGATCGAAAGACATCTAGCTAATGCTAAGACTGAAACCTCAAGATAAAAGAAACGATTTTACTATCTGCCCAGAACAACAATCGAACCACCACTACATGTATCCGGAGCCTACCATGCCCTGATCAATAGAAGTATGGCCCCCGTTGAACGATACTTACCAAGCAAAAGAAGCAGGCTGTGTCAACGCAGATACTGAGGTTGCTAATACAACATAGGGGAGCAGTTGCGATAATGACTTCGTAATATCAACTTTTTGGCCCTTCTTGTCACGCTTGACTTTGATGCCAAATGACGCCAGAGAAACATTCCCTTCTCTTATGTAAGTGCCAACTCTTCCTTTGTGTCGTGCTCTGCATATCTCGATGGTACCCTCTTGCTGCCCCTCGTAAGAAGTAGAAGCGACTGACTCTTGAGATGAAGTCCCAAGAGGTTTGTATCCATCCTCGTTCCCTTGGGAACTGCCACCATTAACATTCAGGTGGCGCTTACTTTTCTCACGAGGTTGTTTGTTATGAGTTAATTTGCCCTTGTCTCCAGAAGATCCTTTACCTGTTGAATAGAAAAAGCAGAGATGCACATGTTAAAATCTCCACCATTTGCGCTCACTTAGCAGCTGAAATTATCTGACTAGCGAAAATTGGTCGGCGCATGATCTAAATTTCGTAAAATCAGCCATATGCAAAAAGGAACTCAGTCAATTTCATAAAAAAGGTGATTGGGTACTGACATTGAGTACAACAGTACAAAACGTGATGGAATAGTTTTGTACGCCTGATGCTAATAGAGCTGAAGAATTCATGCTTCGGGAAGGTTGAGCCAAGAAAAACACTGCTGCCCCTGGACGGTAAGCCCTTGCCCAAACCTTCGGGAGGCGTAGGAAGCTCACGTAGTGATGTAACACTACGGATGTTATGTACATAATTCGCAAGATTAGCAGCCATTGCTTGAGACCACAACTACGCCCTCGAGGTTTTAACAAGGTGCATCAATAATCTGAGAGGCACGCTACAAAATTTCACATCCCCTGCACGATGCCCATAACTTTCCAACTGTTCCTGCAAACAGTCAGCAAAGACGGATCAGATGATTTACGAATTCACCATGCTTTATATATCCACATCAAAGAGCAGCACAAAACATACACTAGCCATATTGAAAAGTGATCCGCACAAAAAGCCAAATGACCGTAGTGGATGCTTACAAATTGAAGAAACAAATCCATGAAAAGACTCTAAATCACTCACATCTCCATGTGAACAGGGGTCTTATTTTCAAGACTCTATTCGCACTGTAGCAAAAGTGCATTACATTTTGTCTGACATTTCGCAATGTGCACAGTTGCGCATGCCCGAGGCTGGAAGATATAAGAATCTCACCTTCAATCAGATTTTGAGACGGGGACACAGCTACACGAGTATAGCACACTGCTCAGCACAAAATGGCAAAGGTACGAGTGCCTTCAAGACATAAACAGCTGAACTAAACTCGCGGTTGCGAACCCCACAAGAGTAAAACCGAGAGTGCTGCTTCCAAGGCTAGGGGTGCTATGGGGTTAAAAAAGGACACAAAAAACGAAAAAAAAAAAAAAAAAAAAAAAACAGCTTGCAGGTTACAGCCACCGAAGTTACCCAATTCCACCAACCCATCAACGACCACCACGCATCGGATGAAGAGAGGGAGATGCCAGTGAGGGAGACGAAATAAGAGACACACACCAAGCAATAAGCTCGACAGTAAAGAAGACCAAGACTGCGTTTGCAATACAAAGCATTCGAGAGCTTACTGAACTCGGTCCTCACTCTCAGGCGCCACGCAAGCAATTCACAGTGAGGGCAAGTTCACGCAAAAAGTGAGCACTCACCACAAAAATTCCCTGTGGGCTCGACGCCGGGCTGTTACAAACACAACTTCGTGGACATGCCGAATATCATGAAACTCGGCTGCAGTTTCTGTACAAGAAACTACGAAGCAGTTTCAACTTGCTCCAACTACGAAGCCAGAACTGATTCAATCAGAACAGGAAGGAAACTCGTCTACACACACACAAACACAGAGAGCCAAGAGCAATCCACAAAAATGACTCTAAAATCCACCGCAATTTCTCCACCCAAAATCGTCTCTAAACTCTTCCACCAAACTTCCTAAGCATCTCCACTTCCTCTGGTACCAATGTAGCCACCACGAAAAGACTCCGAGGCCCCTCACACGCGACGAACGCTCTCTCTCTCTCTCTCTCTCTCTCTCTGTGTGTCGCTCAAGCGAGATCCTACAATGGACACCGACAGTTCGAGGAGTAGGCTCTGAAACTTGCGCCGCGGTCCACGAAGAACACTGGCGTAGTGTAGAGCACCTCTGTACAAGCCAGATCCCGCTCCAGGCCCCGGTCCAGCGAGCGAAACTAGCTCTCACCTGGACCTCGAGTGCCAACATAAACTAAATTGCTGAAGCCACAATTGGCAAAGCATTTCCTTCCTCGAGGGAGACGACGTATATCTTCCCCCCTAGAAATACGTATCTCTGTTGTATTTCTATACTTGCACGAATGTGTCTACGGATTGGGTTGGCTTAGGGCTCCCAGGGCTCTTAGGGCTCCCCGGGAAATGCTGTTCTTGCTGGATCAATTTGTTTCTGATGAGATTGTTGGATTGAATATTCTTAAACCAGTTTAGTCCAATGGACGACGTGGCAAATTGAGCTTGTGCCTCGATACTCATGTATAGAACACTGAGACAGTAACACCCCGAATGTTCATTGATTATGTCTATACGATGTGATAATTTTTTTGTGGTTCTATGCTTTTATAGTGTAAATCTGTTTTTTTAATACTTGGGTATATATATATATATATATATATATTTATGTGTGTATATACATATATATATATATATATATATGTAAGCATTCATTCTTTCTTTCTGTATACTAATATTACTGATGTTTGTTCCTCATGATTTTACTTGAACTGAGATACTTCTTTTTTATTCTAACTACTTAATAAGTTCAGCCTCATGATAATTTACTACTTGTCTGTGTACAATCGGCCCTTGAAGAAAGAATATTTTTAATGAACTCGTTACAGAAGGTACAATTGTTTATTGACTGGTCCAGAGAGGCAGTGGATGGTGTATATTTGCCACACACTGTTGACTTCATCTGTCAGGATACGAGTTTGCTTTGAACAAACTGCAATGGTTAAAACTCCTCAAGATGCTACAAATAATACATAATTAAATTGCACGTTTTCAATAATAATGCTCCTGCTCTCATAACATAAAATAATGATTGACAAGTGTACCCAAGAGTATTATATGCAGTTAGTCAATATGTATTTGTACAATAGACTAAATTGTAGCTTGGCTTTAAATGAATATTTAAGGGGAAAAAAAAATGTAGACCGCTGGGCCCACACATAAAAGTAGTATAACGCCTCATTCAATCATTAGTACCACTGACTGGTCCGGGGGCGGGAATAGGGTCCACAACCGGAACCCGCCCTTGGGCGGAGTAAAGTAGTCCACGTCCTGCAAAATCCACCTCTAAATCAGATGGATGAAAAAGACGAGCCGTCGATGTTAAAAGACACATGGCGTAATAAAACACGGAAAAGGGCAATTTCTACCGCTGTCTTACCGATCGCCGCTCCCATCTTTTTGGAACTAAAAAGATACTTATGGACGGATGGAAGAGGTGATAAGGTGAATTTCTCAGTCCACTCGTTGGCGCCTCTCGGCGGGAACTCCTGGCGAACGCCCAGCGTACCACACGAGAACTCCATGGGAACTCGGAGGTTCTAAAGGTTCTAATTGAATATGCTGCGTCAAGGTGCTTTTGCATGTGGGTGTGGTGTGTTTTGATTGATAAATTAATAGATAGAAGCGTGTGAGCCAAAGGCATATGGGTCACAGCTGGTCTTTTCCCACCATTCAATGGTCTAATGGATGGAGTCACCCCTTGAAAGAAAGTCTGGAGAATCTATAGTGTGGATGAGATATAGTGACTCTAGAGCGTGGATGGAAAATGGAGGCAATGATCGTGGATGGAAAATGGAGGCAATGATCGTGGATGGAAAATGGAGGTAATGATCGTGGATGAGGAATAAGTGGTAAAAATTATGGATTAAAGCAGATGGTATGAAAGTGCATCAAATGTGACATCTGCTTATGCTCTAATTGCAATGTCAATTTGTTTACCTGTAATAAGATATTATGGAAATGATATTTACAACCATGAATATTTTAATTTGGAGGACTTTGTTTCATTTATTTACTCATAGTTGTTTTCACTGTACATATTATGAGTGTCTCATATGTTTTAATCTACTTGTTGATGTGTTCATTGCTGAGTTCATTGCTAAATATGTCCACTCAAGGTGGGAATGATCATTGAATAATAATAATTAAATAAAATCTCATGAGGTACATCAATATTATATATAATATTTTTATTGTTAATTAATATCATCCATTACAAGAAAAACTATTAACTATCAAAGATTATTAATTATCAAAAGTGGCACATTGAAGGCAAGATGGAAATCATCCTTGTTAGTATCCTACAATCTAGGTTGGTTGTATTTGTCGTGGTAGCCACATGACCTTGCTTTGCCCAATTCCAAATAGTCACGTAACCTTATTAACCATGCAACCTTTGTTAATTATCTATATTAATTAATAAAAATCAATAAAAATCAATTAATTATTAGATATCAAAAATTATTAATTATACACTAATTAATAGAATCAATTTTTAAATTTTAATTAATTATTAAAATTATCATTTTTTGGAGATTAATTAATAGATAGAATATTTTATATATATATATATATATATATATATATTCACTCAATCATTTGCTTACATATAATGTATCTTAAAAAATTACAGTATGGATGTACTTGATTGCATATTTTTAAATCCGCTCATATAATTAATCTTTGCAAGTTTGATATCTTTATAATACATAATCTATTTCATAAGATGTTTTTGATTTAAACAAAGCCTGATTCTAGTACAACAAAAAAATAAATAAAAATACACATACACTAATTTGAAAAGATTCTAAAACTCATTTGTACAAATAAAATCAATTATTATTATTATTTTTTTATTATTATTATTTTGTATATAGTGAATTATCAGTTATGATGTAAGATATTTTTTCAAATACCAAAGTTGAATCAAAGTTGGTAATTAGGCCAAAACAAAGCATTTAAATAGTATTATAAATAAGGTTAGCATAACATATATGAAATTAAATAATCAGAGGATATAACTTTTTTTTAGAAAAAATAGGAAGTTAAGTTTTTAAATGTCTTAAAAATTAAATAATTAGAAGAATTTATTTAGGGAGCCAAATAATTATTACTTTTGGATCTGTCATTTTGGAAAAGCATGGATTGTCAAAAGAATTGTCAATGAAGGCCTAATATCATAGATATAAGATTTATTCGAATAACTATTTAGTTAATATAGATAGATAGAAATAGATAAAAGTAGGTTAATTTGATAATATCTTATAGAAAAGCTTCTTAGAAGCTTCATAGATATAGATTCATCTTTATACATGTCTATAGATGATTGATAGGTTAGAAACTTAGCCAACAAGCTAGCCACGTATTGTACATGTTGGTAGCTTGTGGAACAAGCTAAATATATGGAGCACATATAAGAAACTTGCCTTGCAAGTTCAACATGTGTCTTACAAATTAAACACGTATTAGAAGTCTTATAAAATGCTGCCACGTAGCTTTTAAGTAGATAGTATATTATTTCTTTTTCTTGATAAGACATAAGCGTATTAGAAGTTGTGGATTAATCACTTCTACAGTGATATTGTTCTTAGAATTTTTTTCTTTTATTCTTAAGTATTTTGTTCATAATAAGAATAGAGACTCTTTTCTTTTTATTCTATTATTATGGCAAAGCTTGCTAAAATAAAGAATATAATGGCATAAATGTAAGAATAAATGAAAGAATTAATACTTGCAATATATTAATTCAATGTACCACCACAAGAAGCAATAAGATCAATAAAAAAATTAAGATATAGAGATGATTGGAGTTGCTTTAAGCCATATACCTTCACCTACAATGGAACACCGCTTAAGTATTAAAGAACCAAAAATTAGTTTGCCAAAAAAATTTGATGATATCAAATTTATGTTTCAAAGATTCATCAATCAAGTATAATTAGTAATTGAACTTCAACCTCAAAGTTATCCAACTCAAGAGTCACAAGTCAAGTTTATTAGAATACTACTTTCAGATTTTGTTTTATCTTGATTTTTATCTTTTTTTAAATAACGTGATCCAATATTGGATAATTTGGATATAATTTTAATAGAATTTTGATCTATGTATAGAAAATATGATATAATTTGTATTGCAACTAACAAGATTCATATCTTATAATAAGACAATTGATCAATGACATCATATGCTTTATAATTTTAACAATTAGTGATTGATACCAAGTAGGATGATGTTGCACTTATTAGCCAATTTTTCTATGGATTACTACATGAAGTAAAGAAATTAATGCTTAACTTATCCATTCCTCACATGTTGAATCAAACAATTGATTTTACTGTGAAGTATAACCATTGACTTTTTGAGTTTCAATCTAAAAGTCATACAAGAAAGCCTCAGCATTATTATAATATAATGGCAACACCGACATCTTTTCAATACTTACATTTCAAAATAGAAGACATGTAAATTGATACAATACACTTTAAACCTTTTACTAAACAAAAAAAGACTCGTTGTCATCAAGAACGATTGTGCTTATATTATGAAGAACCTAAGCATACTACTCAATATTGTCCAAAAAATGACTCGACTACAAAATAAGAAATATGACTATCAAAGAAGATAATATGTCAAGAAACAAGTTTATCTAGCTATAATAGGGACTATACAATTGGAATCTTGTATAACTCCTAGTAAAGGTCTTATTCTCTTCTTAAAATCATTTTTTTGTTTTATAATAGATATGTATTTGGGACCTAAAAATCACAAAGCCTTTACTTTGCTAGATTTAGGAGCCTCTGTATATTTTTTAGATGAAAAATTTATTAAAACTTATAGAATACCTTTGATACAAAAAACTAAATCCGTATATGTAGAAGTAATGGATTGTCATTTGTTATCTTTTGGCGATATTATTTATAAAATTCTTCTTATAAATATAATAATAGATGGTCATAGTAATTATTTAATCTTTAATATAATTAAATCTCTATCTAATTTGGTCATTTTAAATTTATCATGGCTAAAAAAATATAATCCTTGAATAGATTAGATTTCTCTTAGACTTCATTTTTTTAAAATCATTGATAAGAGTCCTATTAACTAAGTGAAAAGCCATAAATCTAGTATAGTAAAATCCGTACTTATAAGTACAAATTTTTTTTTGAATGCAAAAAAAAATGATCACCTTTTGCTATTTATGCTACACCCATTTTTAATGGTAAAAAAACTTCAAGTGGCATTTTAAGCCAATATTAAGATTATCAAGATATTTTTGAGAAGAAGAATATAAATATTCTTTTGGAATATTATCAATATGATTGCTCAATTGATCTCAAAGAGCGAACTCAACCTCTATTTGGACTAATCTATAGTTTATCACAAAATGAATTAGTTGAATTTAAAAAACACATAGATGAGAACTTGGCCAAGAATTTCATATGCCATTCAAAATTTCCAATATGAATTCTTATCTTATTTGTAAAAGAAAAAAATGAGTCACTATGAATGTGTATAGATTATCAAAGATTCAACAAGATTACCATCAAGAATAGATATCCTCTATCTTTAATATCTAGACTTCTTGATCAATTAAATCAAGTTAAGATCTATATAAAAATAGATCTATAAGGAGCATATAACTTAGTGTGCATTAAAGAAGGAGATGAATGGAAGACTATATTTTGAATAAGATATAGATATTTTGAATATAATGTCATATCTTTTGGACTTACAAATACATCAACTACTTTTTAACATTTCATGAATGATATTTTTGTGAGTTTCTTGATGATTTTGTTATCTATTGTTTAGATAATATTTTGATTTACTCTAAGAACATAGAAAAAAATGAACTTCATGCTTATTATATGTTACAAAAAATTAGAGATGCAAGATTATATACCAAGATGGAAAAGTCTATATTTCATACTATTCAAGTTGATTTTTTAAGATACATTATTTTAAATGATGGTCTCAAAATGGATCTTAAGAAAGTCTAGACAATTATAGACTTGAAGATTCTAAGAACAGTAACGATTGTATAATGCTTTTTGAGATTATTTAATTATTATCAAATCTTTATCAAGAACTTTTTTCAAGTTGCAACTTTACTTACATTCTTAACTTGTAAAAACAAATTCAAGTGGAATAAAGAAACAGAAGCATTATTTGAAGATTTGAAGATAACTTTAATTTTTGCACCAATCTTGTATTGCGTAGACTTTTTTAAGGCATTTTTTATGGAAATAGACACATCAGACTTTGTTTTGGATACGATATTGTCACAAATGGGAATAGATGATAAAATTCCACCTAGTAGCTTTTTATTCTAGGAAAATTTTAGCAACAAAGATTAACTATAAAATCCATATTAAAGAATTTTTTATAATTGTAGATTCTTTTTAAGAATGGCATCATTATCTAGAAGGTGCATGTAATCCAATCACTATATATACAGCTACAAGAACCTTGAATATTTTATATCAATATATATGTTGAATTATCGTCAAGCTCGTTGGAACGTGTCTTTGTTAAGATTTGAATTTATTATCATTTATTGGCCAAAAAAATAATAAGGTCTATCTGATATCTTTTCTAAATATACATATCTTATACTAAAAGAAAGAAATTTAGCTTTTGATCAACAAAAAATAATCCTCTTGAAGTCAGAGCAATTTCATCTTTAAGCAATGAAATCAATATTGATTGTTGATTTAATTTTTGTCAAGCAAGTCCAGTTAAGTATGTCTTCAAACCGTATTGTTCATGACATTAAGAATAATTCATCTAAGTCTCATGATACTTTTAAATTCAACTTCAAAAATGATCTATTTTATTTTGAAAGACACCTATATGTTTCAAAAGATGAAGCATGATTATGTGTTCTTGAAGCTCGTCACAATTTCCTTACAACAGGATATTTTGGATATAATAAGACTTTGGAATTAATATCAAAATATTTTTAGTGGCCTCAAATGTGGAAGGTTGTTAAAGAGTTTGTACAATCATGTAATATTTGTTCAAGATCAAAAACTCCTTGTCATCGAGCTTAAAATTTTTTCCAACCATTACATGTATTAACACAATCTTGGTCTTTTGTTTCTATGTCAAGGACACCAAAACACAAAATAAGAGACTTGAACTAGCATAAGATTTCCAAAAGAAACCAATAAGAACTTGAATTAAACAGATGAGTACATGAACAATACCAAGAAAGATGAGTTAGAACTCCAAGTGATGCGTTGTCAAGACTAAAGAACTCTTCAACCTCAACCCCTATATATACTCATATCTAGGATACTTCATGAGTACCTACCATCAAACTAAGAAGCTTTTCAAGTAGCTTCTACTAATTAAAAAGCTTTTTGAGTTCCTTCCACTAATTGGAAAGCCTCTTGAGCTCCTTCCACTAACTAGGAATCTTTTCAACTGACTTTGATCAACTAAGAAGCTTTTCAATCGACTTTCATCAATTAAAAAGCTTCTCAATTAACTTTCACTAACTCAAGAAGTTTCTAGAATGTTCTAGAAGTTTCTGTGAACCTCCAAAATATATGTCTCTAATATCACCCTCTTCTCTAGCGACGAATTCTAAGAGAAGCTTAGTCTTACTACATACCTAAGAAATCAAGTATACGTTGTATTATTAAGGCTATGTATTCTATTCTTTATTCTTGGGCAATAAGTTCTACTAGTCATCAAAGAAATCACCTATGACCTTAAGCTAGTACGTCCATTGTTGAAATATTCTATTCAAGGATCTGATCTTGATTACAACCTTCAAAATATCTTC
Source organism: Physcomitrellopsis africana (assembly GCA_036785485.1). Classification (NCBI taxonomy): domain Eukaryota; kingdom Viridiplantae; phylum Streptophyta; class Bryopsida; order Funariales; family Funariaceae; genus Physcomitrellopsis; species Physcomitrellopsis africana. The sequence goes on along the minus strand of JAWRVF010000199.1, from coordinate 393,537 downwards.
CAAATAAGATATCAAGGCTAAAAAGATTCACCTTTCCAAGTTCAAGCAATATCATTAAAATTCAAGCATTAAAATTGAGACTTGCATGGTTGGGTCTTGCTCCTAATGGCTCCAATCGAGGTCGTATTTGGCGCTAAAATGAGTTGTCCTCACTTTGCTCAATTGAAGGTTGTGAAAATTACACTAATTCATTCAAAGCTTGCGTGGCAAACAAATCTCCTAAGTCTTCTTCTCTTAATGCTTGAAGGTTTGACATGGTGACTAACTTGCTTTTATCACTCTATTCTATCTTGGAACAGATGACTACATCTTGATGAAGGCTTTAGTTTAACTCTCCCCTTCTTTATGAATATTCTTTGAAATCAATCTTCACTAAGAAATTATCATCAAATATGTTTGGATTTGTGGAGATAGAACTGATGAAATTCATGTACCTTTTGAAGCACATTGGCAAGATTTGCAGCCGATTCCTATATATGCTCATTAATGTCATAGCCTTGCCAATAAATAAGATATTCAAATTTATCCCACCTTTGTTATGAATCAAGTATCTTTTCCACCTCATATTCTTCATGGTCTTCAATTTCAATATTAGGTGGCGATTGTTATATTCTTTTTGGAATATGTGACTTTCTATAAGATTCTAAAAAAGAGACATGAAAAATTGGATGTACCTTCATAGCAGATGGTAATTCGAAGCGATATGCTACTAGATTGATTTGTTTTTAGATAGAAAATGGTACCAACCTTCAATAGTCCAACTTATCGCATGGCCACTTGGTCTTCATATTCCGTCAAAGAAGCCATACCTTATCTCCAATATGAAAAGCAGATAGTTGATTTCTAAATTTATTTGCAGATATCTTATAAGCATCTTGAGCTCTTTGTAATTGAAGCTTCAAAGTTGTTTGGTATTGTAATAGATGCTTCGCAAATCCTTCAGTCGTTAGATTGTTGTTCTTTAGCGTATTCCTCAGATCAAGATTTGGATGATATCCATATTTGGAATAGAACAGTGTTTGCTGAATTGAAGCATGAATAATATTATTATATATAAATTTTGCTAATAATAGATATGAGATCTAATTGTCTCATTGATAATTAATGCTGCATCATAAATACTACTACAAAATTTGATTAACTCGTTTTGTTTGGCCATTAGTTTAAAGATAAAAGTCAAAGAAAGTTTAATATCTACCTTTAATATTTCAAAAAGATATTTCTAAAACTTAGATATGAAGTGGGATCCTCAATCAAATACAATATCATTTGATAGGCCATAATATTGATATATATATATTATAAAAAAAAACCTTGCTATTTCTTCACTAGACGTAATTTTTTTACAAGGGATAAAATAAGCCATTTTTGTAAGTCAATCAATCCTTACAAAGATATTATCGAATAAATTGGATGGTGGTAGATCCGTTGTCATGTTGTAAATCAAAACATAGTGTGAAAAACATAAAAGAATGCATTAAAATAAAAAGATTAAGATTAGAAGAAATGTTGATAGAAAATTAGTAGTAAGAAGATACAATGGAAATTTACCTTGAAAAGTGAAATTTCTTCAAATTAGTAAAAAGAAAAAGGTTGAGGAAGTAGAAAAGACATGGACTAAGAGGTCTTTTTGACCAAGAGGATAAAGAAGACCAGGAGGGAGATGACAAGGAAGGGGTCGTGAAGAAGAAGGAAGAGAGTTTTTTTGGAAGGCATAGGATTTTTTTGATAGGCAGTATATATTTTTGTGTATAGAGGAAGCTTAGAGAGGATTTTAGGTGCGAGTTTTTGTAGATTTGTAGTAGACAAGATAAGAAACTCATAGAGACAATTCTCATGTCTTTTGATTAAGTATCAAGGGGGATATGAGTCATGAAAGTTGCAGGTGTTTAAGACTAGGGCAGAGAGGGTTACAAAATTTCGGGCCTTGGTTCTTGGAAACCACTTGGACTTTAGTGACAAAATTTGTTGGGTTTTTGTTTCTTATAGAGTTAACTACTTTGTGTCAAAATCTCAAGTCAATATGACCTCTGAGCAAAGAATTATAAGTGAAATTGTAACTGTTTTGAATGAAAAGAGAAATAGAGTGAAGGCAAGGTTGAGGGTTTGTATAAGCAGTGCATGTGTGTGGGTTTTTTTGGATATAAAGGGAGTTAGGAGACAAATTTGAGTGTGAAATTTGATAGACATGATCTATGTAAGTTAAGGAAGAGATGAGTGTGAAATTTGATAGACATGATCTATGTAAGTTAAGGAAGAGATGAGTGTAAGTTTGATATTCATTAATCTTATGAATAAAATGTTATGCTCTTTCGAAAAGACAGGGGTCTATCTCCAAATCAGTGAAGTTTGAGAGAGCATATCTTTGTGATCAGAGTAGTATTTTGAATAAAATTTATTGGGATTTGTAGATATATGAGTCTATTAAGTTTTGTAAAAAATTGATTGCTATTGGAGTTATATTCGAGGAGTTATGAGGAAAATTGTGGTCAGATCCAGAGTTGTTAGAAGGCAAAATTAAAGAAGAAGGATGGAACCTATAACTCAAGTTTGGAGAAGACTTTTGGAGCAATATTTAGAGGGTGTTTACAACATGATACAAGCTATAAGCCTACCAAATTTCAGCACTTAGGTCTTCTTTAATGAAGAGCAATAAAGGTGTGAAGCAAAGGGGGTCCAGAATCAAAGGCAGCATGGAGGGATTACTTTGATAACATGGTTCTCTCTAACCACATGAGCTATAATCAAAAGGTTTATGGGGTTTGCTTCTTTACTTCCTTAAGTACCTTGTGTCCAAATTTTGCTTCAATTGATGTGATATCCTAGGATTTATGAGCAAAATTGAGGGCGGATTTCTAAAGGCAGAATATGTTAGGGTTAATAAAGTATGTTTTTATATAAATTCTTCAATTTTATGAACTTTATGAATCTCATCTTGCACTTGAGAAAACTAGAGGCAAAAAAGACTCAGTGTTTCTTAGGGCTAAGACTCTGACCACGACACCATGATGAAATCCATCGAGGTAGAGGACCATGCCCGTCTTGGAATAGGCAAAAATTGCAAGAGTTCATAAGGGTGACGTCAAGGATTTTTGGACCTTGAACAGATGTTGCAAGAGAGCATAAAGTCCTTCACTGCCTTCTACATTTGAGACTACCAAAAATCTCAAGAAATAAGTTCCAAGGTCTTATTAAATCCAAAGTGACTTGTAGTTGGAAAGTCATGGCGAGATTGAAGAATGCACAGTCGTATTGGTCCTTTTGGAATATACAAACATTCTTCAAAATATAGAAGGTCTTCCACAAATTTGAACTTATCAATATTTTCTCTCATGTGACGCTTGACATCAAGGGCCAAAGCATCATTAGTGATTATAACATGTACCTCATTGAGGAAATTAGGATCAATAGGCACTGATGTAATGGTGGCACAAAGGCAAAATTATTCTTGTTTCAACAAAGTTGTATATTGTTGATCAAATGGTGCCTCCTCTATCCTTGGTACAAGATATGATTTCTTTAATAGAGCATCAAATAATCTTTATTGCTTCCTTGGGTGATAGGTGATAATAAAATTAAATAGAGATAGTGACATGTTCCATCGAGTTTGGCGGCGGTTAAGAAACCGAGCTGTCATAAAATATTTTAAATTCTTATAATATGTATATAGAAGGCTCCCATTCTAACTTGTCTGTATATGTCAATTGTGTACATTTGTTAATCTAAATGGCATGACATTATATTCAAAATATCTATACCTTGTTCAAAATACGGTCTTCTATTCATCTCCCTCCTTGATTCATACTAGGTTGTATGCTCCTCAAAGATCTATTTTACTATAGATCTTAGCTTGGCCAAGTTGTTCCAAAAGTCCTGAGATTAATAATAGTGGATAATAATTTTTTTCCATTATCTTATTCAATCGCTGATAATCAATGCACATATACAAAGAACCATCTTTCTTTTTCACAAAAAGTATACATGCACCTATTGAAAACTTTGAATACCTAATGAAATTCTTTACAAGATTTTTATCAATATAATCTTTTAATATTAAAAGTTTATTTTGAGAAAGATTATAGATTAGGCCAAAAGGTGGTTGCATTCCTTTTTGAAGATCTATAGCACAATCATATGGTTAGTGCTCCGGCAATATATTAGTATTCTTCTTTTAAAAAACATCTTGAAATTTGTTATATTGCTATGGAATATTTGCCGATGAAATCATTTCTTTAATTGAAGTCGCATAAATAATAAATGGTGTACCTTCTTCTGCCAATTTTATAAAAGTCCTTACTCCAATAAATAAAGGTTTAATATTTTGGGGCCTTTTATACATTTTTATTTGTAGGAATCTCGATTGAAAATATTATTCTTTGTAACATCCAATCTATACACAGATTATGCTTTTTCAACTAAGATAATTTGAAAATAATAGGATTTGAAGGAATTTTGATAACGTTAAATATAATCTGGCTTCTATGATTTTTAAATGATACCTCTATAAGCGTGATTTTAAAGGTGATACTATTAGAGATGTGGTTAGGTTGCTAGTTTAGAAGGGATCTATTAAAAAGATTATTATTAAGATTTATACAACCTTATTTTCTTTTAAGTAGTGACTTTTGAAGTTAATTTTATATTGATAATAACTTTTGTATATCTTAAGTCACCTTTGTTAGACATTGGTGACCCTTAAAATCTTAGTTTATTTCTTTTATTTAGTGCTTAAAGCACAAAGTATGTAAATCTTATAAGAAGAAAGATTAGAAAAGGGTTTTTAGTCTTAAAAGGGTAGTTTGACCATCTATGTGGATGAAAAGAGGTGGATGATAGAAATCTCTATTCAAATTGGCCAAAAAACATGCCCAATGGGCTTCAAGGAGGCTGCCTGAGGATTTATTAGGAATTAGGGTTTTTTTTTCGAAAAGAGTCAAACATCAAAGGCTAGGATCATAAGGTTTAGGTTTTTGGATCTGATTTAGGTGAAAATTTTGTGTGATTTGCACTTTTTATGAAGAAGTTATAGGCGCTCAAAATTAAGGTGTCAATTTTGGATCTATTGTCACTCTTTTGGATATAACTAGCGCATATATAGAGCAATCAAGGTTCGGCAATTGGAATTGAAGAGAGCACTTTCTTGACTATACTTTTCATATACGGCTTGATAAAATCCAAGCTAAGATGAAAGAGATATTGGAAGTTGAAGTCAATGCTTACAAACTTAAGGGCACTAAGTGACCCGCTTACATAGTGGTTACATTTTGAGCTATATCTTAGGCAATTTGATAGATTTTTGGCTCAAAATTTTCAAGAGTGTATATGTTTGTATCACAAGACTATGTGCAAGAATTTTGTGGCATTAGGATTTTGGGTTTGTGAGATATAAGGAAAATAGTGCTCGGGTGTCTGTGAGATAGGGTTTTAAGCACCTGCTAGGGATTTCAAGATATCAAAAAATTAAAAATGAATTTATGGTTGATTTTTTCTTGTGGTAAAACTTAAGAAGATTTTCTACAATTTGAACTAAATTTTATAGAAATTGAATAGTTGGATCAAGAGTAATTGGACTCTAAAGTTCAATAAGAAATAAGTCCTTGTGGGTGAAGAAAGTTTTGAAGGATTTTTGTGGAAATTTGAACCCTTTTTGTACAAACTTATTTGAATACAAAAGGGTTTACATATATAACTTTTCTTTTATGAGATTTTTGTATTATTTGTTATTTTTATTAAGGACAAATCACCTATTGGATTTTTGCCATCAAATTTCAAATAAACTCTCCACAGCCAGGTACCAAGTGTATTCCCAGATAGAAGACCACGTCATACAATAACGTAATGCTTAGATCTTAGCTATTGTCCAACAAATCTTATCATGTTCTCCAAATGCTTTTGCAAATGCTTCTATGAAAACTTTGCAGTTGCTCAAAATTGGTGATCTTTTTTTAAACAAGACAACAAATTATGATAGTGCTTGTCTTGTAAACAAGGTGTCAACCAATCCAACTTGTGATTCTTTTGTTGGATAAGTATTTGATTGTAGAACTATTATCAATTGAATTTGATTCACAAATCCTTAGAACTTTGAATGTGTACCATCATATTTCTTCAAAAGACTAACTCGAGGCTCCTTAAGTTATTGAATAGGCAGATTTTTCTGGCATAGTATAGGTAGTATTGCATCTTCAAGCACAAAAGTTGGAGGTGGATGCAGTCTAGATTGTGATATTCTAGATGTTACATTATTATAAAGTTTTGCAACAACTCCTTCAATCTCCACAGTTCTAGTAGACAAAGTAGTAAGAGTACTTATAATGGCGTTTAACTTGGTCTCAAAAGATTTAGTCATATTAATGTCTTGACTTTTAGACATTTTAATAGAAAAAAGGAAGGAATCTATAAAAAAGCAATATGAATTTAGAGGAGGGTAATCTACAACCTCTAAAACGCTTTAAGACCTTCAAGGAGAGGAGTGATCCATTCTTTCACAAGAAAGACAAAGCTCTAATATTAATGAAGAAAATATCAATTTAGAGGAAGATAATCTGCAACCTCTAAAGCGCTAGTATACCTTTGAATAGAGGTGTAATCCACTCTCTAACAAGAAAGATCCAACTTTAATATTAAAGAAGATGTTAGTCTTGAAAAACTGTCAAGGATCAAGAATACAAAACAAGAGACTTGAACTAGGACAAGGTTTCTAAAAGAAACTAACAAGAATTTGAATTAAACAGATGAGTACACAAGCAATATTAAAAAAAGTAAGTTAGATCTCCAAGTGATGCGTTGTCAAAACTAAAGAACTCTTTAGCCTTGGCCCCTATATATATTCATGTCTATGATATTTTTTAAGCAACTACCATTAAATTAAAAAGCTTTTTAAGCAACTTCTACCAACTAGGAAGCTTCTTGAGTTCTTTCCACTAATTAGGAAGCTTCTTGAATTCTTTCCACTAATTGGGAAGCTTCTTGAGCTCCTTCTACTAATTAGAAAACTTCTCAATTAACTTTTACCAACTAAGAAGCTTTTCAATTAACTTTCACCAATTAAAAAGCTTTTCAACTGACTTTCACTAATTTGAGAAGCTTCTAGAATATTTTAGAAGATTCTATGAACCTCTGAAGTATATGTTCCTAATATTCTATGGATTTTATCATGGATCTTCCAAATTCAAGTTTATATGACTTTATATTCATGATTGTAGATTGTTTCACTAACATGGCACATTTTATATTATATTTAAAATCTATTATAGGTAAAGAAATAGCTAAACTCTTCTTTAATAATATCTATTGCTATCATGGATTATCAAGGGATATTATATCCGATAGAGGGATATAATTTGTATTAAGATTTTGAAGAATTCTTTTCAAATTATTAAAAGTAGATATAAAACTATCTTTAATTTTCTACCTTCAAATTGATGGAAAAATAGAATGAATAAATCAAATTTTGGACCAATATTTAAGATGTATCATTAATTATTATCAAGATAATTGGACAATTCTTTTGCCATTAGCAAAATTTGCTTATAATAATTTAGTACATTCTTCTATTTAATAAACTCCATTCTTTACAAATTATGGTTATCATCTACAACTTGATACTTTTGACTTTTTAAAAGTTGATATTTCTATAGTAGAAGAATTGGCAAATTTGTCGTCAAAGCTACATACAATAATGAAGGTATAATTAAAAAAAGCTCAAAAACAACAAAAGATCAATGTAAATGTCTATCACAAGGAATAGCCTCAATTCCATGTAGGCAATAAGATATGATTACTTTATTGTAATATCAAGACTAATCATCATTGTGACAAGCTAGATTATCATAGATTTTGACCATTTCTAATTTGTGAATATATCAATTTAATTGCTTATCGATTATGCATATCAAAATCTATGAACATCCATTTTGTATTCTATGTATCACTACTTGAACCATACAAGACACTGGATATACAAAGAAGAAGACAAATACCACCACTTCCTATAGAAATAGACAATAATGAAGAATTTAAAAAAGAAGAGGTCTTAGATTCAAGGCGGTGTCAAAATCCGCTAAAAAATCTTATTTATTACCATGGATATAATATTAATAAATGCACATCGGAGCCATCTAAGAATCTAACAAACGCATTGACAAAAGTCAATATGTTTCATTGACAACATTTATCAAAACTAAGATGAAGAGTCAAGAAAATCTTTGCTATAAAGCAAAGCAAGTTCAATAGAGATTTCATTCTATTTTGTATCATCATTTGTTATTTCTTTGAATTTTTTTATACTAAAAAGATGAAAAATCAATAACTAATAAATTTAGCTCAAGAGCCATTATTTATTAAATTATTAGACAAGACATTACAACTATCACAACCTTCAAGATAACGGAATAGAGATGAAGATCTTCAAGAATGACATATTTTTTTCTTAGATTGATGGCAAGATACAATGTATTTGGTATCACAATCTTGGAAGAGACTCTCGGTGATTGATGATACTTTTAGAGGTATGAACTACTCCTAATGGTATTCTAAATGTTTTCTTTAAAGGAAGTTATGAAAGCCTCAACAATGATCAAATAATAAGGTGGTCTTCTTGTCCTGATATGAGATAGTATCAATGATTGAGAGGACTTATCAACTACCTTCAAAGAGAACAAAAACCAAAGTATGTAGCAAATATAGTTTGGTACATCTTGGACTTCCTTAACATGTTGTCATGTTGTGATTTTGCTACTATGTGAAAAAAATTGTACATGTATATTTAATATATAATTTATTATATAATTAAATGAAAGCCATAACAATGGCTTTTATTGATTACAAGATGTGGTTAGATTGTTAGTTTAAAAAGAATCTATCTAGAAAGATTATTATTAATGTTTATATAATTTATTTATTTTTGATAATGATCTTGAGATTAATTTTATATTGATAATAATTTTTATTTATCTTAAGTCATCTTTCTTACACATTGGTGATTTTTAAGATCTTATTTATTTCTTTTATTTGATGTTAGAACATATATTATGTAAATCTTATAAGAAAAAGGGTTGAAAAGGGGTTTTTAGTGTGAAAAGGAATAGTAAGGCCATCTATGTGGATGAATAGAGATGGATGATAGAAGTCTCTATTTCTATTGGCCAAAAATCATTCCCAATGGTTTATTATGAATTAGGATTTGTTTTTTGAGAAGACTAGATTTTATTAGTTACAAGATGTGATTAGGTTATTATTTTAAAAAGAATCTATCTAAAAAGGTTATTATTGAGGTTTATACAACCTTATTTTTTTTGGGTAGTGATTTTTGAAGTTGATTTTATATTGATAATAACTTTTATATATCTTAAGTCAACTTTGTTAGACATTGGTGATTCTTAAGATCTTATTTATTTCTTTTATTTAGTGTTTAGAACACATATTATGCAAATCTTATAAGAAAAAAGATTACAAAGGGATTTTTAGTGTGAAAGGGGATAATTAGGCCACCCATGTGAATGAATGGAAATATATGATAGAAGTCTCTATTCCTATTGGCCAAAAATCATTTCCAATGGTCTTCAACGAGGCTGCCTAAGGATTTATTAGGAATTAGAATTTATTTTTTGAAAAGACTCAAACATCAAAGGCTAAGATCACCAAGCTTGGATTTTTGGATATGGTTTTGGTGCAAATTTTGTATAATTTGGACTTTTCATGAAGGAGATATAGGCACTCAAAATTAAGGTGTCAAAATTATATCTACTGACACTCTTTTAGGTATAACTCGTGCATACAGAAAGAAATAGAAGATAGGCGATTGGGGTTGAAAAGAGCACTTTCTTGGCTATATTTTTTATATATGGCTTGATAAAATTTAAGCTAGGATGAAGGAGATATTAGGAGTTGAAATCAATGCTTGTAAGCTAAGGGCAATAAGTGACCTTACTTAACTAGTGGTTATATTTTGAGCTATATCTTAGGCAATTTGATAAATTTTTAGCTCAAAATTTTTAAAAGTATATATGTTTGTGTCACAAGACTATGTAAAAAAATTTTGTAGCATTAAAGTTTTGGATTTATGAGATATAAATGAAATAGTGCTTGGGTGTCTTTAAACTAAGGTTTTAAGTATCTACTAGGATTTTTAAGATATTGGACAATGGACAACAAGTTTATGGTCGATTTTTTTTTGTGGTAAAATTTTAAAAAATTATGTACACTTTGAAGAAAATTTTACAAAAATTGAATAGCTCGATCAAGAGTTATTAAATTCTAAAGTTCAAAAAGAAATAAGTTCTTGCATGTGAATAAGATATTGAAGGGTTTTTGTGGCAATTTGAACCTTTTATATAAACCTACTAAAATCCAAGAGGATTTATCTATATAACTTTTTTTTTGTAATATTTTTATATTATTTGTCATTTTTATTAAGAACAAATTATTCATTGGAATTTTGCCAATAAATTTCAAATAAATTCTCCACAGCTAGGTATCCAATGTATTCTCAGATAGAAGACCATGCCATACAACAATGTAATTACTATTTTTTGTGGAATTCATCCCTAGAAGAGGGGATAATGTCACGAACTTTAGATTTATTCTAATAACTATCTAGTTAAGATGGATAGATAGAAATAAGTAAAAGTAAATTAATTTGATAGTATCTTATAGAGAAGCTTCCTAAAAACTTCATAGATGTAGATTCATCTTTATATATGTCTACAGGTAATTGATATGTTAAAAACTTAGCCAACAAGCCAGCCATATGTTGCACATATTGGTAGCTTGTGGAATAAGTTAAATACGTGGCGCATATGTAGGAAATTTGTCTTGCAAGTTTGACATGTGTCTTGCAAATTAGACACGTGTTGGAAGTCATATAGAATGCCGCCACATAGCTTTTAGATAGATAGTATATATAAAAACAAGAATGAAGTCTTCTTCACTGTTATCAACTTCTTTTTTGCCTTTAGTCTAATTCAAGAGTCTTTTGTATTTTCTAGTCTTTGGCAATAGCTATTCCAATTTCTTCTTGAATATATATTTTTTATTTAATTATTTTTTTTATTTTCCTTTGACATAGTTTTCACTAATTTATGCATTTGTTTTAGTTCATGTCCTTGATACCTAATCTACTTAATAGAAATTAAAACAAGTACACTATTAATAATGTACATTAAAAAAACCTAACTTATTCTTCAAATTTTTTTATCAATTATTATATTAAAGAAAGTGCCATAATATAATCATTATTTAAATATCATTTGCAATTAAAAAAAATTATTAGGTTCAAAGAAAAAGTGATGTTAAAGCATATTTCTATTTATTCAACTACATATAATCTTGTTGTAATGGAACTTATTGATAGAGTTTCTTTCTTGAAAAAAAATTCATAAATGAATCAAAGATAGTACCTAGCCTGTTTTGTGATGCACCATGTGACATATTGTAGGCCTCCAACTTAGCATCTTGTATCACCACCATCATTGGATAAAGGCAAACTAAAGCATGCCAACTTTGCTTTCCTACCTTTTATCTCCAACTTATACATATTTATTAAAATAATAATACTAATGATTAGATCAAATCCAAAGTTGTACAAGTTCCCATACAAATGAAGCAAAAACAGAACAAAGTGAGATTTCTTTGTTGAAAATTTCTCCTGAAAAGTCAACCTCAAAACTTGTCTTTGAATACTTTTTACTTTTTAAAAATACATATATATTCTTTGTCTTCATGATGGGGAATTGTATTGTTGATGACTATTCAGTTCCAAAAGGCTCATATAACACACCTGAAATTGTTTTGTTTTTGTATTTTTTATCCCGTAAGCCAAAAGGCCAATCTGCATCGATCCATACTTTCTGATGAGTGCCACGTGGGTCCTTACAAAATCACTTAAAGTCTCTCAGCATGACTCAGATAATCGCTCATTATGAGCTTTGCTTGGCATTGTCACTTCCATTTAAAGCCAATCCCTCCTTTTCACTTTCCTCCACACTCCCTATAACCGCGACCTATTTATAATCATAACCCTAACACCATGCTCAAAGCCCTTCTACACTTGCTCTGCACTGTTCTGATTGTCCTCAATCAGGAACTTTAAAAATTAATATGAAATAAATAAAATGGGTCACATATTTAAAAAATAAATATAAATAAATAAATAAATATCATTCTAAACATATTAGACTTATTTTTTCGTCCAGTGAATGATTTAAAAAAGAAAAAATAAAAAAAGAAATGTTGCTACTTAGATGCATAAGTCCTGTTTTCTATCAAATATCAGTTACAGCTATGGAGATCATTACGTTCTTCTTCGGGCCATGTCAAAAGGTGGGGTTTACACCTTCCTTTGGGCTTCCATGCAAAACGAAGCCAGCCTGGAATTAGGGCTTTGTCATCGGTCTGTATCAATAAAGAAAAACTTGGACAATACCTGGCATGACAAGTGATGCCCTGCTTTAATTTCCCTCAGAAGCTCCACGTGTGCAAGTAGACTCTGAAAAACACTTGTGTTCGACTCTGTGAGTTGGAGTCCAGCTGTCCTACTCTCACTGGCCAGAGAGAAAGAAAAAGATGGAAAGGACAAAAAGAAGTCAAGGTTCCAATGGTCGTGATTGGACAGGGAGCTCCTCAGGGAAGTGACGTGGCGTGCTCTCGTGGGGAAAAATCTGATTGACACGTGGATGTTCCCCTCAAATAGAACGGTTCCCTTGATCAGGGCACGAATTCAACAGCCGTGTTCTGAAAACAGCGGAATTAACAGGACATCCCATTTGATATTAGCATGACGAATAGTGGAATAATGTTGATGGAATGAAACTGAAATTTTCTGAAATCATCCATCCGTGTTATGGTAGTTTATGAGCTTCACTTAAAAAGTTGTTAGTCAAGTTTATTTCAACTTCGTCTGTTCAATCAACTTTAGCTTGGAATATTTCTTTTTGAAACAATGCAATCCAGTCCAAAACATTGGAGAAGATTATTATTCTATTATTATTTATTTAAGTTTTACTTATAATTTATTTTATATTTTGATATTTGATGATTAGAATGCTTGGATCTTTCTTATTTCAAAGTAATAATAGAAATCTTAATTCTAGAATAAGTCATTCCTTGCACACAAAACGTGCAAAATGTATCATTACCTTTATAATATACATCTAGATTGAAAATAACTAGTGGACCTAGAGAGCAACCATGACTCAAAACAGGTTGGTGGTTCAAATCCCAACTGTAAAATTCCAACCTCGCCCAATACAAACTTGCACAAGGTTGATCCTTGTTATGTCAAAAATAAATAAATAAAAATAGTATTTTGTTATAAAATCTAATAAAAATATATTTAAAAATATAGTTATTTTGTTTTAATGTATTTTAACATGATTCTTTTCTTCCTATCTTTGTACAAAATTATCAATCTGTATTTGAAATATTAAAAAAATGTATCAATTTCTTTATTTATAATTAATTTTTTAAATTGTAGAGAAATATATATATATATTTTTTAATTTTTTTTTAATTTTATAATTTTATAAGAATGATATAAAAAGTTATTGGAATATTCAATTGAGATAATAAACTTGAATGTAAAATGCTGTTAAAGTATTTATAAATACTTTAACAGCATCTTACATTCAAGTGTATTTAGGATTTCATATATCTCAATTATTATTGTTTTAAGACAGATGTGCTAAATTAAAAGAATACTATAAAAATTTCATATTATTCAAAATTAATTCTTTTTCTTCTGTATTTCTTTCTGTGTATCAATTTCTATAAATACAATTATCTTTTTAGGTTTTATTCACAATCATTTGTTATTTTATAATGAATACCATTTTGATTGCCTACACTTCATGCTATCAAGTTTGCCACACATAAGGTGGTTTTCACTCTTTATTAATTGGTAATCAAATCACTTTTTAAAGTTTGATTGTAAATTAATTAAAATAACTATTTAAATTTAATAAAAAAATAAAAATAAAAATAAAAATATTATATTTTAAAATAATAAATGAATAAATTTCAATTTGATAATTAAGTTTTAATTTAATATATTTTATGTTATTCAAAAAATACATAAATTATTGCTTGAAAATTTTAAATTAAGTTGTTATTCTAATCCATAACAGATATTAAGTCTAACAAGCTTTAGTATGATAAAAAGATCCTACTTAAATTATAACATGAGCTAATTTAATCTTTTAAATTTATAATTTATAATTATAAAAAATTTAAGTTTAATTTTAATTAAAATTATATTATTATAACAAACCAATTAAATATAAATGGATGCATATATATTTCTAAAAATAAATATATAGAAGATAGAACAATATTGTTATTCATGATGATATTGCTATTATGGATAATTTACATGGTCAAATTTTTTATAATATTTAAGACCATATAAATTTGATTATATTTTTAAAAAATATAATTATATACAATCAAAATGGAAGAAAAAAGACCAAAAATGAGTATATATTTATAAATTAAGATAGTATCAAAACAACTATTGAATATAGTTAAGCTGTAAATTAGAATGTCTTTCAAATGCTCTAATTTTAAGATATGAATAGTTTGACTTTGATATTTGATATTTTATTGTTGCTTTATAATTGACTTTTAGTTTGATATTTAATTTGGTTTTTATATTTTCTTTGAATTATTAATATTTCAATGCTTGAAAGTTTAAGAAAATACAATAAATATATCAAGATTTAAGATCTAATTTTTAGGATTTAAGACATAAAAATTTAGCAATTTAAAATTTAAGGATTTAAGTTTCAAGATTTAAGATTTAGAATTATAAGAATGTTCTTAAAAATTTCTTAAAATATTTCAAGTTTTGAATTGAATTATCTCACACTTTTTATACTTGCAATTATAATGGTATAATTAGAATTCTAAATATGATTTAGTTTAAGAGATATGAGACATCAAAATAACCAAAAGAACTCCTTTCACACTACAAATCTTGCTCATGGTTCTTTGCTTCATATGCTTCTTTAAAAAATAGCTAATTATCTAAAGCTTCTTGGATTAAAGAGTAATGTGCAAAGGACTTGGTGGATTAAGTGGATCAAAGCGCAAGCACAACTGTTTGAGATATCATTGTAAAAGTTGAAGTAATCTATGGTTTGAGATGACAATAAGTTTACTTGGATGCTTTAGATGAATAGTTGCTTTTAAGAAGTACATATATTGGTAAGGGTTTATAACAAGGCATGATTTATAACTCTACATTATTGAGTAAATTGTATAGCAATTACTCTATTTCAACACTATATCCTTTATTTCACCTAATCTTGAGCTTTCAATTTTTGATGACTAAAAATTGTTTGAATTTTAGATTTTTTTTTTTTTTATTGGCCGTGAGGAGATATGATGGTTGCCAATATTCACGTTGTGGCCTATGTAAAAAAATGTGTCATCCACTACAATCACTATCATTTATATTTGTATAGAATTTTGGAATTACTTTCAAAATTTTGGCAGTAATAAGTTGTTTGTTTCCATATTTGCCAGGATATAGGTTGTGAGTCCTAATTTATACATTAAAATTTTATTTAATTAATTTTTGATATTTTGATGAGATATAATATTATTTATTTATTAATTATAAAAAATAAAGGCTTTTGTTCTAAATTATATACCAAGGTCTTAGATTATCAAATTGGTTTTAATAGAATCTAGTTATAAAAATTAGATTTAAAAAAAAAAAAAAAAAAAAAAAAATTATTTAAAATGAGATTATTGAGAAATGCGGAGTTAGTTATAGTTGGAGTATGGTGAAAAAGTGATGAAAAGTTATTCCACTCTTGAAGCCACAAGAGATGGTAAAGGAAGAAGATGAAGAATTATCCTACTCTTAAAGCGATAAGAGATGGTGAAGGAAGAAGATGAAAAATTATTCTATTTTTAAAGCGACAAGATATGGTGAAAAAAGAAGATAGAGAGTTATTTTGCTCTTGAAGCCACAAGTGATGGTAAAAGAAGAAGATGAATAGCTATTCTACTCTTCAACCATTACTTATATAATAACAAATCAAGTTGGCCTCTAATAAATCCTTCTTAAAGGTTAATACTTCTATTTATAAATTAATAAGTTATTTTATATAAAATTTGGCTAATTAAGTTGCTAAGAATTAAAATTTATCTATTGATTAATATCTATAGTGATTTATCATCACCTTGTAGTAAATGGATACCAACTATTGATCCTCTCTACAAATAGTATTAGTTAGAAATCATAGAAAGTATAGATTGACCTTTTAATGACAAGTGGTGATAAAAATAATAGTTAATAGTTAGAAATACTTATAATAAGATAAAGTGGCATGTAATTTATACCACTTATATAGAATAACTAGTGGAAAGGCTCTCAAATTAGTTGTTACTTGTAAGTTATAAGTAATGGTAATTGCCAATAAATGGCTTGAGGGCTTGGATATATAAGATCCTCTCAAAGCCTTATTTTTCATCAATCTATCTACTTGTCTATTTCTTTCTTTTTTTTTTTTTTTTTTTCTCTCTCTCACCTTTAGCTTGAGCCTTTGGCAAAGCCAACCTATTGAAGCACCAAAGAGTTGTATTGTTTTATTTATTATAAACTTATATTGTTAGTTGTTATTTTATATCCGTGCTGGTCTTCTTGGAGCTTACTGTCAATAGAGTCATTTTCTTGTTTATACATATATATTGTATAGGAGAGAGAAAATTGATAAGATTAGATGAGAGATTCATCAAATTTAGAGTTGAAATTAAAAATTTATGAAGGTTTAAAGTTAGGAGGTTTTTTTTATTGTTGCTACTACTTTGCCATGTGTTGTTTTTTCATCCAATTATACTATTTTCATCCATTTGTACTATTTTCATCTAATTATGCTATTTCCATCTAATTATATCTATTTTCATCTAATTATACTATTTTCGTCTATGTGCTTATTTTATCTATTCTTTTTCATCCGACTACTTCCATTTGCTAGTTCTATCTAATTCTTCTCTTTTCTTATTTTATTTTTTAACACTTGTTCTAAGTTAAATCAAATTATAGTCATTGCTCGGAAGGCATTATCTAAAAAATTAGAATTACAACCACTTGATTAATTAATCAATTATTAAAGTAATCACACAATTAGTCTCTATTATCTTTTTTTTTTCTCTTAAAGTGAATAGGAAGGAATTTTAAGTCACAAAGATATTATTCTATTTTTAGAACTATATGATTCATTATTTATATTGAAAGATAGAAGATATTAAAGTAGAAAGAAGGTGAGTTAGAATTAGAATTGCAATTTAGAATAAGCAAGGTTAACATCTAAGTATAGATTAGGATTAAAATTAGGATATAAAAATATATTAAAAAAGTAAGCATTAGTTTTAGAATCATTTATATTGGAAGGTTTAGTATATGGAATAAAAATTTGTATACATGATAGCAATGTAGATAAAAGAATATTTGATGAGTATTTTTAAAATACAAAATATAGATTAATATGGAATTTTTTATGATAGAATTGAAATATTCATTATTAATTTATCATTACAAAACTTTTTAATTTTATCAAGAAGTGTATATTCATGGTTTGGAGCTATTTAGGTGGTTTTTAGATGCCAATATTTTTAAATTTTATAGAATAATATAATAATTTTGATGAAGATATTGGCAAAGTATTAAATTCTTAAGGTATTAATGAAGATACTTGGGAAGGATTTCAAGTCTGTATTAGAACATTCTAAATTTTATTGAAGAAAAAAGACTTATTAAATAAAAATTAATGTGCAAATTTAAAAAAAAAATGTATTATCTTTTAATTTGTTGGAAAAATGCTATAAAAGTGTAATTTTTGCTACATCATAATAACATTTTAAATCCCAAAGTAGATCTCTAAAAGTTTTTTTATTATTCAATTAAAAGATATTTATTTTATACTAATAAAGCTAAAAATAATTATTTTATAGTGGAAGGTAATGTTGATGAAATTAGTGAATTCTATGTAAAAAAAGATAAAAAAGAATATTTATATATGAAAATAGAATTAATAAAAATAAATTTAAAAAACATGTTAAAAAAAAATAAAAAAATAAGCATATTATTTATTTATTTTATTTATATTATATATCAAATTACAAAAAAATATGTTACTTGTATGATAAGCACATTGTACATTTTGATCTAAAACTTGACAATATTTTGATTAATATTATAGAAACAAAAATTATAAATATGAATGTTTGGTATCATATTATAAAAGTTACTGATTTTGGAATGTTTTAGATTGAAGTTGGAAGGAATTTAAAAGCTATAGAGAGTAATTATATTTATGATACTACTAAATATATGGTTCTTTAGTCATTAAAAAATAAAATTTAAAGAATAATAATGTATCCATTTGAAGTAGATGTTTATATATTTGTGATGGTTTTTTATAAGATTCTCTCTAATAAAGATATATTTGATGGTGTTTGTGAGATAAAAAAAATTACATAGAATAAAAAATGGTAAAAGATCTAATTTACCTTCAAATTATAATAAATTGATTGACCTTATTTAAGAGTATTAAAATTTTAATTCTTTGCATTGGCCAAAGTTTACAAATATTTATATAAGATTGAGTATATTAAAACATAAATTTTTGGTTGAAAATAATATGGCAAATGTATTATATTTTGAAGTATTAAAAAATAATAATCTTAAAAATTTAAAATTATAACAAACATACAAAAGATTGCCCTTGAAAAGACTTTTAGAAGATACTATGATAAGTATATATTAAAATAATTAGATTTATTTTATATATATAATAATTAGATATCTCATTATAAGCATAAGTTAATAAAATTAAAATAAAATTTTATATATATATATATATATATATAAATTTATAGTTAATTTTTTTTTATTATAGATTGATTTACTTGAAGAAGAAATATTTGATAGGATACAATATTTATCACAAATAATACAACAATGTACAATTAAAGTGAAGGCATTATATCTTATTGGAGTAGGTGGAATAGACAAGACCACAATAACAATAGTAATATCAAACATAATGAAGTGCATGTATATTAGCTCTAATATTTATTGTCTAAGAGACATGTAGAATCTTATAACTAAAGGATTTTAATTTCTAAGACTACTATCTCAGAAATAGATAAAATATGATGATTAAAGAATTTACCACTTGAACCTTTAACTAGATCAGATCTAATTAGAAGAATTAATCT
The DNA here is from genome assembly GCA_036785485.1 of Physcomitrellopsis africana. Taxonomy (NCBI): domain Eukaryota; kingdom Viridiplantae; phylum Streptophyta; class Bryopsida; order Funariales; family Funariaceae; genus Physcomitrellopsis; species Physcomitrellopsis africana. The sequence goes on along the minus strand of JAWRVF010000199.1, from coordinate 374,310 downwards.
TGGATTTATTACATCTAATATCATGAGGATCTCATAGACAAAAAGATTTTAGTTTAATGTAGAAGGGTGGTAATTCTGATTCCAAATAATCAAAAAACTCACCTATTAAGAGTGAGTTATTTCTAAATAGATATTTTCTAAAAAGATTAGATTCTATTAAAAAATCTTTTACTTAGAATCAACCAAATGAAAATAGCCCTAGAAGCAAAAACTATGTTTTCGGAGAAGTAGAATGTATAATTAGAAGAAAAAAGAATTCAAAGAGATTAGAGTAGAAGTTAAGACAAAATTTAGTCTATATCAATGCTTGATGGATTAAAAATCTAATCAATTACATATCTTAAAGGAAGAATTTCTTTCTTAATGAAATAAAATTGACCTATTTTTGATCTAGGAGTAGAGGATCATCCAAAGTTAGAGGACAATGACAATTGCTTCTTGCTATAAGGAAAACTCCTAAGTCCAACTTTACACTTCTAAGCAATATCCAACTTTGAAAATGAATAATACTTAGTATTAAGATTCATAAAAAATCAATAAGAAAGAGTTTGTATTATAGTAGATAGCCTTTATATTATTAGGCTTCTTCTTCTAAGGCAGATATTTATTCCTAATTTCTAGGATTTTATTGATTTTAGACTTAAAAATCCTAAATCTAAACCTATTTTCAGTCTAACCAGATTTGAACTTATTCTAATTAGATTAGATTTGGCCTTGTATTTCTTATTTGGTTTGATAAGATCATTCTAAAATTTGATTTACTATTTGGTTAACCTATTTAGTTATTATTGCATATCAATTATATCTGTAATTTCTTTTCTATTCAAATATGACCGATCTAAGTCTTATTTAGCTAAATAGTTAATCTATTTATTTATTATTATATTATAAAAATAATATATAATACTTTATATTTTGTTGAATGCATTGAAAGTAGTAGTGATTATTATATAATTTCTTATAATATATTAGAATATTTTGAAATCAAATTAAAATCAAAGGACTTAACATCATTGGCTATTTTTAATATAATATATTTTTTAAGCTTGATATCATTGTTAAATAAATTAGACAACCTCACATCTTTGACTACCTTTAATATAAGAGGATTGCTTAAGCTTATCATTATTACAAAATGAATTAAAAAATCTTACATCTTTGACTACTTTTAATATAAACTATTGCTCAAGCTTGACATCATTGCCAAATGAATTGATTAGCTTCAAATCTTTGACTAAATTTGACACAAAGGGATGCTTAAGCTTAATATAGTTGTTATGTAAATTAAAAAACCTAAAATAATTAACTAGATTGAATATAAGAAAGTCCTTAAGATTGAGACTATAGTTAGAGATAATAATCATCTAATAGTTTTGTATATCTTTGATGTAATGATATATTGGAATAAAAATAGATAAATTAATATACTCTTAAAAAGATATTTTTAGAATAGGTTAAAAATTAATGGATAATACACTTATATAATAGTAAGATAGAAAAATTTAAACTTAGATAAGATAGATATAAAATAGAATAGGATTAAAAGGATTACAAAAAAAAAAAAAAAGGTTTTAAAACAAACTAAAGAATCCTTCATAAGAAGGTTTTTATAAGAAAAAAATATTCAAATCATCTAACATATTTAGTTTTTAAGATAAATTGATATTTTTTAGAAGTTAATTTAATTATTAATTTATATTTATATATAAATACCAATATGATTCTTTTATATGATTCTTTTATATGATTTATATTTTATTATTTATTTTTAATATAATAATTCTAAGGTATAAGGATTTTAACCTAAAATTGTAAGTCAAGTAGGCAATGTTAAATAAGCATAGAGATCTTGAATTTCTTTTTATAATAAGTAATGGTATATTATTTTAAAAACTCAAAAATATATTAATATTTGCTAAAAACTACATACTTTGTGCATACTCCTACTAATTCAATAGTTTCTTCTTATCATAGTTGTTTCATTTGTTTTAATTATTTTTAAATTTAAAATAATTATTATAATAATTTAAATTTTTTTAAAATTTAATTTAATTTTTTTTATTTATTAAATATTAATTATATGGTATTAAAATTTATATTTTAATTATTTTAATTTATAACTTCAAATCTATGATAATTTTAAGATTTAGTATTTAAGATTTTATAATTTAAGATATAGGGTGGAAGATTTAGGATTTAAAGTTTAGATTATAAGAGTGTCTTAAAAATATTTTGATTTTTTTTTATAACTTTGAGGTGACCTATCTCTTTATATTTAATTTATATATATATATATATATATATATATATATATATATATATATATGTCATGATAAAATCAAAATAATTTATAAATTCTTCATTTGTAAGATATTGTTAAAAACATATATTTTGGAAGTTTATAAAACCTTCTAGAATATTCTAGAGGTTTTCTAGTTGATAGAAAGAGCTTGAGAAGCTTCTAAGTTGGTAGAAGCTGCTCAAGAAGCTTCTAAGTTTAATGAAAGCCCCTCAAGAAGCTTTCTAGACAGAAATATATAGTGGAGTCGAGGCTAAAGAGTTCTTCAATCTTGACAATGCATCTCTTGGATCTCTAGCTCACCTTTTTTGGTGTTGTTTGTATACTCATCTAATTAATTCAAATCTTTATTGATTTTTTTAAAAAAATATTTTTCTAATTAAAATCTCTTGTTTTATATTTTTATATCCTTGACAATTTGTTGAGATTCCTCTCATCTTAAGTATTAAAGTTGGATCCTTATTGTTAGAGAGTAGATTTTTTTTTTTTTTTTTGAAGGTATACTAATGTTTTAGAAGTTGCAGATTATCTTCTTCTAAAATGATATTATCTTCTTATAGATTCATTCTTTTTTTCTCTTAGAATGGCTAGAAGTCAAGATATTAGTATGATCAAATCTTTTGAGTCTAAGTTAAATGCCATCATAAGCTCTCTTATTACTTTATTTACTAGGACCATAGAGATTAAAAGAATTATTGCAAAACTTCATAGTAACGCAACATTTGGAATATCACAATCTAAACTATATCTATCTCTAACTTTTGTACTTGAAGATGTACTACTACCTATGCTGCACCAAAAAAAACTATCAATTCAACAACTTAAAGAGCTTTGAATTAGTCTTCCAAAGAAATATTATGGTACATGTTTAAAATTCTGAGGATTTGTCAACCAAATTTGATTGATAACGGTTCTTCAATTTGATACTTACCTAATAGAAGAATCATAGATTGGATTGGTTGGCACCTTGCTTATGAAGCAAGCATTATCATAGTTTGCTTTCTTATTTGAAAAGTAATCACCAATTTTAAGTAGTTTTAAAATTTTTATGGAGATATTTACGAAAGCATTTGGAGAACATGATAAGACTCGTTGGACAACAACTAAGATTTGAGCATTGCAGCAAGATACACGGCTTGCATCAGTCTATGTATCTAATTTTAGGTAACTAGTGTACAATATCAATTGAGACAAAAAAGCCTTGATAAGTCAATTCTATTAGAAATTAAGAGACAATGTGAAGGAATTTGATAATCAACTATTTCAATATTATTTAGATCAACATTTATAGACTTTAATAAAAAAAATATGTAATTTGACATGCTCTTGTTATTTTGATAAGTATTTTGAATTCACATTCAAAAATAAAAGATATGTAGCTTGATATAAAATATTTTAAATCTTTTAGTCAATAAAAAAAGAAGCATTGGATAGATAAAGGTCTATGCTTATATTTTAGCAAGAAAGGCCACAAGGTTGATAATTTATCAAGGATACCAATTAAAATAGATGCATAGGTTAGTAAAAACTATGTCAAAGGAAAATAACAAGATAGAAATAAAGAAATATGTATATTCAAGAAGAAACTAGAATGGCTATTGTCAAAGACTAGAAAATAAATGAGACTCTTGAATTAGATTAGAAGCAAGAAAGGAGTTGATAAGAATAAAGAAGGCTTCACCCTTCTCTCTATATATATTATTTATCTAAGAATTATGTGGCGGCATTCTATAGAACCTCTAACACATGTCTAATTTGCAAGACATATGTCAAACTTATAAGACAAGTTTTGTACATGTGCGCCATGTATTTAGCTTGTTCCACAAGCTACCAACATGTGCGACACATGGTTAGCTTGTTCCATAAGCTACCAATATGTGCGACACATGGTTAGCTTGTTCCACAAGCTACCAACATGTGCAACATGTGGCTAGCTTGTTGGCTAAATTTCTAACATATCAATCACCTATAAACATATATAAAGGTGATTCCATGTTTATGAATCTTTTAAGAAGCTTTTCTATAAAATATTATCAAATTAATTTATTTTATCTACTTCTATTAATCTATATTAATTAGATAATTATTAGAATAAATCTTTTGTCTGTGACATTACTCCCCCTTCTAGGGACGAGTTCCATAAGGAGTGTTGATTACATGTTGAAGAAGTCCAAGATATGTCAAATTGTGCTTACCACATATTCTGATCTTTGTTTCCTTTGAAGATAGTTAATAGGTCTTTTGAGCTATCAATAATATCCCAGATTAGGGTGAGAGGACCACTATGTTATTTGATCATTGTTGAGGCCTTTACAATTGTTTTGTTTTATAGCAAAGATTTTCTTGACTCTTTCTCTTGATTTTGACAGATGTCATTGATGAAATGCATTGACTTTTGTTGATGCGTTTGCTAGATTCTTAGATGGCTCCCATTTGTGTTCACTAATATCATATCCGTGTCAATGTATAAGATATTTCAATCAATTTTGGCACTACCTTGAATCTAAAATCTCTTCTACCTTAAATTTTTCATTGTTGTCCACTTCTATAGGAGGCGGTGTCGTGGTAGAGAGAATTTGCCTCAAGAAAGTACTGGACTTCTAGCTGCAACTAAATACTCAACCAAGATTCAAAATAATAAAACCCTCAAATTTTTATAAAAATCTTTATTTTAGGGCTATTACATCCAATACATAAGTCGTAATTCACAAAAACACTCAAAATATAACAAAATATTCTAAACCCTCATTCACCCGTAGGAGGGGAATTTTTCCTAAACTTCATTAACCTATAATTCTTAATCTAACTATTCAAATCCATTTAAATTTTACATGAAGTATTGATGTAAGCTTAACAACTAATACAACAAGTTTCAACTGTCGATTGTTTATTGATCTTTAGATATCGTAAAAATCCTAACAGTAGTTTCAAATCCTTGTTTATAAATACCTATGTACTAAATTCTTCATATTTCACAAATCTAATGTCCAAATACTATGAAACTTTAATATATAGCTTTTTAGCACAAAGATTCATCTTTTTAGAACTTTTTAGACAAAAATTCGTCTAAAAACTCAAGATATGGCAAAATCCATCACTATGAACAAAACAGCCTACTTACTGCCTTGGAATTCAATCTGTTGTCTTTGACTCCCAATATCTCTTTCTTTAGAACTCCAAATATAGTAATTCTTCCTTATCAGATGTAGATCTTAAAACCCCCTCTCCAACCGCACCTCTTAATCTCCAAAGCTTTCGTATAACTCCTCCAATTCTCAAAAGTATGACAGTAGATACAATTTATACACCTTAACTTCAAGCGCCTACTTCTCTCTCATAAAAACTCCAAATCTCTCAATTTTTGCACCAAAATTGTAGTCCAAAAAACAAGCTTTCTAATCCTAGTCTTTGATCCTCAAATGGTTTCCTTGAAGTTGCCAAAATCCTTATTCTTATTGCAAGCAACCTCCTCAAAGCCTATTGGGCATGACCATTGACCAATAGGAATGAAGAACTTCACCCCTTGTCTTCATTCATCCTCACTTTATCTTCATCCTTCCAAATAGGCCTCTTAATAGTTTAATTCTTCTTCTTTGGACCCCAATTGCTTTTCAAGGTTTTATATTAAATATTTAGGTTCTATATAATTTAAAAGCCATAACCAAACTAAGTAAAAATCTAAAATAAATTTTCTTATACCAACTTTCTTTAATTTATTTTACTAATCATTCTAACACATATCTAAATCTATAAACATATTATGCATTATGAGTGGATTTTATATATTGTAAGCAATTACAATACGACACTGGTGGCATTTGTCTTCTTCCTTGTATATCCATTGTCTTGTATGGCTTGAATAGTGACACATGGAATACATGATGGATCTTCACAGATTTTGATAGACATAATTAATAAGCAACTAGATTGATTTGTCCACAAATTGAAAAAGATTCAAGCCTACAATAATCTAGTTTGTTACAAGGATGAATAGTCTTGATATTACAATGAAGTAACCATACCTTATCACCCATGTGGAATCAAAGTTCTTTGCGATAGATATTTGTATTGATTTTTTTGTTGTTCTTGAGTTTTTTTTAATTGTGCCTTTATTGTTGCATGTAGCTCTAATAATTGATTCTCCAAATCTTTTGCTGTAAGATTATTAGCTTTTGAAAAGTCAAAAGTATCAAGTCATGGATGATAATCATAATTTATAAAGAATGGAATTTGTTGAATAGACAAATATACCAAATTATTATAAGCAAATTCTATCATTAGCAAAAGAGTTGTCTAATCATCTTGATAATAATTGATGGTACATCTCAAATATTGTTTCAAAACTTGATTTACTCATTCCGTTTGTCCATTAGTTTGAAGGTAGAAAGCTGAAGATAGTTTTGTATCCCCCTTCAATATTCTAAAAAGGGTCCTCTAAAATCTTGATACAAATTATATTCCTCTATCTGATATATTATCCTTTGATAATCCATAAAAGCAATAGATATTATCAAAGAAAAATTTAGCTATTTCTTCACCTATAATAGATTTTATACACGGTATAAAATATACCATTTTGATAAAACAATCTACAATCACAAATATAGAGTCATATAAACTTAACTTTAGATGATCCATGATAAAATCTATGAAACAAAAGACCAAGGTTGTTTTGGTATAGGTAATGGTTAGAAAAGTCTTTAAGGTCGGTAATGAGGAGTTTTTGATCTTGAACAAATATCACATAAGTATACAAATTCTTTAATAGCCTTCTACATTTGATGCCACTAAAAATCTCTTGATATTAGCTCCAAAGTCTTATTATATCTAAAATATCCTGTCGTAGAGAGGTTGTGATGAGCTTCTAGAGTACGTAGTCATGCTGTGCTTTTTAAAATATATAGGTTGGCTTCAAAATAAAGTAGATCATTCTTAAATTGAAATTTGGAAGTATCATGAAACTTAGATGAATTATTCTTAATTTCATGGATAAGAAGGTCTGAAGACATATTAGATTGGATTTGCTTGACAAAAGTTAAATCAACAGTTAATATTGTTTTCATTGTTGAAAGATGAAATTGGTCCGATTTCAAGAGGATCATTCTTTGTTGATTAAAATCTAAATTTTTTTTGTTTTGATACAAGATAATAATGTCTAGTAAAGGCATCAAATAGATCTTGTTGTTTTTTTGGCCGATAGGTGATAATAAACTCAAATCTTAACAAAGACATGCTCCAATGAGCTTGATGACAATTTAACACACGTATTGACATAAAATACTCAAGGTTCTTATGATTCGTATACACGGTGTCATATGGCATGAACTTCTATCTAGGAATACACTGCGTATCTTGTTGTAGAGAGTTTATTTAAAATTTATTGGCTAAGCTCCAATAAGTGATTTGTCCTTAATAAAAAGAACAAATAATACAATAATATTACAAAAGAAAAGTTATGTAGATAAACCCTCTTATATTTAAGTAGGTTTGTACAAAAAAGATTCAAATTTCCATAAAAATCCTTCAAAACTTTATTCATCCGCAAAGACTTATTTCTTTTTAATCTTTAGAATCCAATAATTCTTGATCCAACTGTTCAATTTCTATAAAACTTTCTTTAAAGTTTAGACAATCTTCTTAAGTTTATCACAAAAAAGAATCAATTGTAAATTCATTTTTGATTGTCCAATATCTCAAAACACCTAGCAGGTGCTTTAAACCCTAGCTCAGAGACACCTGAGCACTATTTTTCTTATATTTCAAAAATCCAAAATTTTAATGCTACAAATTTTTTTTACATAATCTTGTGATATAAACATATACTCTCCTAAAAATTTTGAGCTAAAAATCTATCAAATTACCAAAGATATAGATCAAAATATAACCACTACTTAAGCAAGGTCATTATCACGGACATAAGATTTACTCTAGTAATTACCTAAGTAATATAGACCAACAAAAGTAGGTAAAATAAGTTGATAGAAAAGCTTCCTAGAAGCTTCATAGATGCGGAATCACCTTTATACATATCTATAGATGATTGGTAGGTTAGAAACTTGGTCAATAAGCTAGCCACATGGCGCACATGTTGGTAGCTTGTGAAACAAGCCAAGTACGTGGCACACATGTGAAAAACTTGTCGTGTAAGTTTGACATGTCTCTTGCAAATTAGACACGTATATGAGATCCTATAGAATACCGCCACGTAGCTCTTAGTTAGATAGTAATTATAGAGGCAAGAGTGAAGCCTTCTTTACTCTTCTCAATTCCTTTCCTGATTCTAGTCTAGTTTCAAGAGTCTTCATGTTTCTAGTCTTTGGCAAATAGCCATTTCAATTTTTTTTTGAATATACATACTTTCTGATTCCTATTTTGTGATTTTTCTTTGATATAGTTTTCATTAGATTATACATCTTTTTCTAGTTCATGTCCTTGATAGATTGACAAGAGTACATATATAATATTAAAGCTTTGTCTTTTTTTGATTAAGAGTAGATTATTCTCTTCTCTAGATAAGACATAAGCATTTTAGAAGTTGTGGAGTACCCACTTTTAAACTGATATTGTTTCTAGAATTTTTTCTTTTGAGTGTGTTATTCTATATTTCTTGAAGTGAGAATAGACATCTTCCTTCCTATTGTATTATCATGGCAAAGCTTGCGGAAATGAAAAGTGCAATGGCACAAATGCAAGAACAAATGAGAGAGCTAACGCTTGCAATGCATCAATTCAATTTACCACCACAAGGAGCAATAAATTTAGCAGGAAGTGAAGATATAGACATGGTTGGAGTTGCGTCAATATCTACACCAAACTATACTACCTCACCTATGATGGAGCACCATTCAAATATTAGAGAACCAAAAATTAGTTTGCTTGAGAAGTTTGATGATACAAGATCTAAGTTTCAAAGATTTGTCAATTAGGTACAATTGGTGATTGAACTTCAATCTCAGAGTTATCCTATGCAAGGATCTTAAGTTAGATTAATTGAAACCTTACTTTCGGAATCTGCTTTATTGTGGTTTTCATCTTTTCTTGAACAACGTTGTCGGGGTAGAGAGAATTTGCCTTAAGAAAGCACTGGGCTTCTAGCTGTCACTAATTTCTCTATCAAGCTTCAAAAATGAGGAAAATTCAAAGTTTATATATATATATTTTTCCTTTTTGAGAAATTACATCAAATACATAAGCCTCAAGTAACTAACAACATCCAAAGTGTAATAAAATCGTCTAAAACCTTATATATCTTTATGTGGAAATTTTCCTGAACTTCAACATCTCATATCTCCTGATCCGACCGTCCAAACATGATAAAATTTTTCATGAAGTACTGATATATTCTTATCAACCTCTACAACAATTTTCAACTGCAAATTCATTGCGGATCTTGAGATATCTTGAAAATCCTAATAGTCGCTTCAAACCCTTGTCTTTATACACCCGCATACAAATTTCTTCATATCTCACAAACTTTAAGCTCAAATTCCATGAAATTTGTATGTATAGCTTTTTAACACAAAATGTCACATTCTCTAAGAAGTTTGAGCCAAAATTTCGTCTGAAAACTCAAGTTATGGCTCAAAGCATAACTATTAACAACACAGTGTGCTTACTGCCTTGGAATTGGATGCACTGTCTTCAACTCTTCATATCTCCTTCGTCTAAACTCAAAACTTAAGAATTCCTTCATAACAAACGTAGATCTTGAAATCACCTTTCTAATCGCTTTGTCAGATCTCCAAAAGCCTCCGTACAACTCCGCGAAATCCCAAAAGAGTGACAGTATATATGAAATCCTTGCTTTAACTTTGAACAAATATAACTTCTTCACCCTAACTCCAAATCGCCTAAAATTTCCTCTCAAACTATACCCAAAACCCTAAACTTTACAACCCTACCTCTGAAATTGCAAATCCCCTTTTTGAAGTCGCCGAAAACCCTTGTTAAGGTCGCGGGCAGCCTCCTCAAAGCCCATTGGGCATGGTATTCGACCAATAGGGATGAAGTTCCCTATTCCTTGCCTTCATCCGACCATGGCTTGATTTCATCCCTCCCAATTAGCCTCTTATTAGCTTAAATTTTCATCCTTAAGTCCCCACCTTCTCTCAAGGCTTCATACTAAACATTTAGATCTTATAATTTTTAAATACCATAATCAAAACAAGTAAAATAAAATAAAGTTTCTTCTATCAATCCCTTTAATTTATTTTACTAAGCATTCTAACACATATCTTAATTTATAAACATATAATATATTTTAACTAATTTTTACATACTGTAAGTAATTACAGTACGACAACGTGATCCAATATTGGATAATTTGGAGGCATTTTTAGCGGAATTTTGATCTATGTATGGAAAATATGATGCAATCCGTGTTGCCACTAACAAAATTTGCATCCTATGACAAGGCAATCGATTAGTGTCATTATACACTTCACAATTTTGACAACTAGCGACTGATATCAAGTGGAATGATGCTACATTCATCAGCCAATTTCTCTACAAATTATAATATGAGATAAAAAAATTAATGCTCAATTTACCCGATCCTCAAATATTGAGTCAAGCAATTGATTTTGCTATGAAGTGTGATAATCGACTATTTGAGTTTCAATCCAAGAGTCGTATAAGAGAGCCTCAACGTTATTATTCAATGGCAACATCAACGTCTTCACAAAACGTACATTCAAAAGTAGAAGATATGTAAATTAATGCGGTACATTTTAAACCTCTTACTGATCAAAAAAAGATTTGGCATCGTCAAGGAGGGTTATGTTTATATTGTGGAGAACCTAAGCACACTGCTCAATATTATCCAAAGAAACGACACAATTACAAAATGAAGAGTATGATTGTCAAAGAAAACAATACATTAGAAAACAAATTTGTCCAGCTACAATACAGACCGTGCAACTGGAACCTTGTATAATTCCTAGTGAAGGTCCTATTCTCTATTTAGAACTCTCTCTTTGTTTTATAATAGATGTATATTTAGGACCAAAAAACTATAGAGCCTCTGCCTTATTAGATTCAGGAGCTTTAGCATGTTTTCTAGATGAACAATTTGTTAAAAATCGTAAAATACCTTTAGTACAAAAAATTAAATCCGTATGTGTAGAAGTCATAGATGGTCATCCATTGCCTTCTAGAGACATCACTCATGAAATCCGTCCTATAAAAATAACAAAAGATGGTCATAATAGCTACGTAAGCTTTAACATAATTAAATCTTTGTCTAATCCAATTATTTTAGATTTATCATGGCTAAAAAAATATAACCCTCAAATAGACTGGCATTCTCATAGACTTGATTTTTCTCAAAATGTTATTAAATATCATGTCAACCAAGTAAAAAGCTATAAGTCTAGTATAATAAAATCCGTACTTATAGGTGCAAAAGCTTTTATATATGCAGTAAAAGAAGGATCAACTTTTGCTATTTATGCCACATCTGATTCTGATGGTGGAAAGACTTTAAGTGGCATGTCAAGCCAATAATTGGATTATCAGAACATTTTTGAAAAAAAAAATGCAGATATTCTTCCGGAGCATCATCCCTATGATTGTTCAATCAACCTCAAGGAAGGAACTTAGCCACCATTTGGACCAATCTACAATTTATCACAAGATGAGTTGGCAGAACTCAAGTCATATATTGATGAGAATTTGGCAAAGAATTTCATATGCCATTCTAAATCTCCAAAAGGAGCTCCAATTCTATTTGTGAAGAAAAAAGATGGATCATTGCAAATGTATGTTGACTATCAAGGACTCAACAAGATCACAATCAAGAATAGATATCCATTATCTTTGATATCAGGACTCCTTGACTAGTTAAATCAAGCTAAGATCTATACAAAAATAGATCTAAGAGTAGTTGTCAAGGACATACTTGTTAGAACCTTCTAGAATATTTTAGAAGTTTTCTAGAAATCTCTAGAACCTTCCAAAGCCTTCTAATATCTTCCTAGTGTCAAGGACATACTTGTTAGAATCTTCTAGAATATTTTAGAAATTTCCTAAAACTCTCTACAACCTTCCAGAGCCTTCTAATATCTTCGTAATTAGTAGAAGTTGTTTGAGAAGCTCCCTAGTTGGAGGAAGCTGCTTGAGAAGCTTCCTAGGTAGGAGTATATATTGGAGTCGAGGCTGAAGAGTTCTTCAGTCTCGACAATACATCTCTTGGAGCTCTAGCTCACCTCTCTGGTGTTATTTTTGTACTCATCTGATTAATCTAATTCCTGCCAGTTCTTCTTGAACTTCTTGTTTAGACTTCAAGTCTATATTCTGTATCCATGATATTAATCCAGTTCCTGCTAGTTCTTCTTGAACTTCTTGTTAAGACTTCAAGTCTATATTCTGTGTTCGTGACAGTTTGTTGAGACTACTCTCACGTTGGATATCAGAGTTAGTTCCTTCTTGTTGGAGTGTGGATTACCCCTCTTCTTGAAGGTATACTAGTATTTTAGAGGTTGCGGATTACCCTCCTCTAAACTCATATCTTTTTGTCATAATATTGGAATCTTATTTTTCTTAGAAAAAGTGGATCATCCCTCTTCTTGAAGGTCTTAAGGCATTTTAGAGGTTGCGGAGTACCCTCTTCTAAACCAATATTTCCTCCTTGTAGAAACAATTACTTTCTTTCTTTTAGAATGGTTGGAGGTCAAGACATTAATATGAATGAAAGTTTGGAGTCCAAGATGGATGCCATTATGAATGCTCTTGCTACGTTATCGCAGAGAATTACGGTGATGGAAGGAGTCTTTGCAAGACTTCATAATGATAGAGCATCCGAAATAGCACAATCTGGGCTTCATTAGCCTTAAGTTTTTGCACCAGAAGAAGCAATTCTATGTGTGGTTCAACGAGAACCAATACTTCCACAATGAAAGGAACCTCGTACTAGCCTTCTACACAAGTTTAATGGCACACGCTCCAAGTTTTGAGGTTTCATCAATCAAATCAAGTTAATAACATCTCTATAATCCGAACGTTATGCGTCGGAGAAATCACGCTGTCGGGTAGAGAGAATTCGCCTTGGAATAACGCCGGGTTCCTAGCTGCTACTAGAACTAGCAGGGAACATGAGAGAAAGCCGTGCAAGTATGTTCTATACTTGCACAATATTTCTTCAAGCTTTCAAGTTATACTTGTATTATACTTGTACAAGTCTTGTACAACTATAAAGTATAAATACTTGAATAATACTTATACAAATACTTATATAAACACTTGTATAAATCCTTGGTATAATACTTGTACAAATACTTGTACAAATATTATATATAATACTTAGAATACTTATAGAATACTTATAGAATACTTGTATAAATACAAGTATATATACTTGTATAAAAAGTATAAGCAAAGTATGTATGTATTCAAGTATACCTCAAAATACAACCGCATATGAGGAATACAAGTTATACAACAAGCTGAAACTAAATAAATCACTAAAAATTCATCCAAAGGTCGAATCAAGCGTGCTTATAGCCTATGGAAAGCCAATAATCCATTGTAAAACATATCAAAATTTCACAAATAGATGACTTACCATTTAAAAGTTATGGCTAAAAGAAGTAGGCGCTAAAATTTCCAAGCAAATGCAAAGGCAGCAAAGCTCTTCTTCACTTCAGCCTTTGTTGTGATCACTTTCCTTCTCCAAATTGGACATACAATAGCTTTTTAGAAAGCTCACTCCATCATCTAGCTTGTCCTAAATTTTTGCATGCATCCCTCTCAAACTCCAGTTTTTGTAGCTAGTCGATTCTACTCTTCAAACCCTAGCAACAATTTTCCCTCTTTGACACTTCACGGCTCATAAAACTTTCATCAAAGCTCCAAATATATTGATTTTTGTTTTTGTGGGAAGCTTATACAAGCTTCTATAAGCACCTAAAATATCAAAAAGATTGAAGAGACTGTCCGACTTGGGTGGTTGAACAAAGTCTCTGCCCCTCTTCGTCGGGTGGCAGCAAACCCTTTCCCACTCTCAAGCTCACAACTTTTGCTCTCCAACTCCAAATACTACAAGAGATGTCTTGATAGAAAGCTAGCACGATTTTCCACACTCTCTATAAATTTCACTAAGAAAGAGTCGAAATCAAACTTGCAGTAGTAGCTCGAAGTTTCTGCCCCTCTTCGTCGGGTGGCAGCAAACTCTACTCTACTAAAACAAGCATAACTTTTTGTTTACAACTCCAATACAAGCAAGTGAGTAGGTTCTAAAATCCTCACAACTTGAAGAACACACCTACCAATTTTCACTACAAACACTTCTATCTCCTCGGAGCTATCTCTCTCCAAAGTTCACCACTCAAAACTGCCTCTCCTCTCGGTCTAACAAGAGGAGTATATCTCCCTTTCTTTCTATATTAGACTATGAGATGCCCACATGGGCAGCCAAATCCTATTGGATGGGCCTTATTCACCCCATGCTCTTCTTTCTTATCCCTCACAAGGTCCATTCTACCTCAAAAGTCAACAAGAAAGGTAAAACAACCTTTACTTTTCTTCTAATTACAAAAGAGTCTATTCTAGGATATAATTAAGGTAAGAAAAAAACAAATAGCCATCTTAATTCACTTATTAAGTGGCTATAATAAATCCTCTCCTTAAAATATCTTCTAAAATAATCTCTAGTACTCACACATATATTAACAATAGAAACAAGATTTTTAATATTTTTATACACTGCACGTAAATGCAGTACGACAACGCGTTGGATTGGTTAGAACTTTGCTTACGGGACAAGTTTTATCGTGGTTTGCTCCTCTATTTGAAAAAGGATCACCGATTTTAATCAACTTTGAGACTTTTTTTGGAGGCATTTGTAGAAGCATTTGGCGAGCATGACAAGGCTCGATGGGCTACAACAAAAATTCGATCACTACGACAAGGGACTCGCTCTGCATCAGTCTATGCATCGGATTTCAGGCAATTGGCATGCGACATCAATTGGGATGAAGAAGCATTGATGAGCCAATTCTATTGGGGTCTAAGGGACGACGTGAAAGATTTTTTATTATCTCTTCCTGATCCACGTACGCTCAACGAAGCCATTAGCCAGGCTGTAAAGTGCGATAACCGCCTATTTCAACGTTACCAAGATCAATACTCCAAACAATATACAAGTCATCACGGTGTAATTATATCGGCAAGTAGCCTAAATTCACAAGTGGAGACAGAAGACATGCAGATTGATGCGATATGTGTCAAATCCCTTATTTTAGAAGAAAAGAAGCAGCGTATAGAAAAAGGTTTGTGCTTTTATTGCGATGGAGAAGGCCATAGAGTTGGAAACTGTCCTAAGAAGCAAAATGGATGCAGCACCAAGAATAGAGATGTATTTGTTCAGAAAAATAAGGATGCCCAGCCACAATAGGAATTGCGCGGCTGGACAAATCAAAACCAAGTTCCTCTCTTTCTACTCAATCTGCCCGTTATTTTACAATTCTTTTATCTTTTGGTCCTCAAAAACTAAAAACCTTAGCCTTATTAGATTCAGGAGCATCTGCTTATTTCTTAGACCAAGAATTTACTAAGCGTCACAAAATTCCCCTAGTATAAAAATTCAAACCTGTTCACGTAGAAGTAATAGATGGACGACCTTTATTATCTGGTAGTGTCACCCATGAATCAGAACCTATAGAAGTGACGTTTAAAGACCATAGTAGTTATATTATTTTCAACATTATTAGCACCGCGTCAAATCCTATTATTCTTGGTCTTTCTTGGTTAGAAAAATATAATCCATCCATAGATTGGAGGTTACAGAGGATAACATTTTCCATAGAACAACCTGAGGACAAGCTTGGAAGAAGATCCCAAATCAAAAAATCCTTGTTCATTGGAGCAAGAACGTTTGTAAGATCGTGTAAGGAAGACACACCATTGGTCATTTATACGGCTCCAACCAATGGAGAGCAGATTTCAATAGCAGGAATACCGGAACAATACAAGGATTTTCAAGACGTGTTCCAAAAGAAGAATGCTGATATGCTACCAGAACATTGATCATATGATTGTGCCATAGAATTGCTATATGAAGAAGAAAGATGGCTCACTACGGATGTGCATGGACTATCGAGGTTTGAATAAGGTGACAAAGAAGAATTGCTATCCATTACCTTTGATCTCTAGTCTTCTGGAACAACTTGGATGTGCAAAGATCTTTACAAAGATTGATCTAAGGGGAGCTTACAACCTTGTGCCAATCAAAGAAAGAGACAAATGGAAGATAGCTTTTTATACAAGGTATGGTCATTTTGAGTATAATGTCATGCCATTTGGTCTTACCAATGCTCCGGCGATTTTTCAACACATGATAAACGATATTTTTTGAGAATATCTAGACAATTTTATTGTCATTTATCTGAATGATATCTTGATATTTTTTGAGAATAAAGAAAAGCATGAGAAGCACGTTCGTTTGGTACTCGAAAAACTACGTGAGCAAGGACTCTACGCTGTCATACTGCATTTACGTGCAGTGTATAAAAATATTAAATATCTTGTATCTATTGTTAATATATGTGTGAGTGCTAGAGATTATTTTAGACAATATTATAAGGAGAGGATTTATTATAGCCACTTAGTTAGTGAATTAAGATGGCTATTTGTTTTGTTCCTACCTTATTTATATCCTAGAATAGACTCTTTTGTAATTAGAAGAAAAGTAAAGGTTGTTTTATCTTTCTTGTTGACTTTTGAGGTAGAATGGACCTTGTGAGGGATAAGAAAGAAGAGCATGGGGTGAATAAGGCCCATCCAATAGGATTTGGCTGCCCATGTGGGCGTCTCATAGTCTAATATGGAAAGAAAGGGAGATATACTCCTCTTGCTAGACCGAGAGGGGAGGCAGTTTTTGAGTAGTGAACTTTGGAGAGAGATAGCTCCGAGGAGATAGAAGTGTTTGTAGTGAAAATTAGTGGGTGTGTTCTTCAAGTTGTGAGGATTTTAGAACCTACTCACTTGCTTGTATTGGAGTTGTGAACAAAAAGTTATGCTTGTTTTAGTAGAGTAGAGTTTGCTGCCACCCGACGAAGAGGGGCAGAAACTTTGAGGTTCTACTGCAAGTTTGATTTCGACTCTTTCTTAGTGAAATTTATAGAGAGTGTGGAAAATCGTGCTAGCTTTCTATCAAGACATCTCTTGTAGCATTTGGAATTGGAGAGCAAAAGTTGTGAGCTTGAGAGTGGGAAAGGGTTTGCTGCCACCCGACGAAGAGGGGCAGAAACTTTGTTCAACCACCCAAGTCGGACAGTCTCTTCAATCTTTTTGATATTTTAGATGCTTATAGTAGCTTGTGTAAGCCTTCCACAAAAACAAAAATCAATACATTTGGAGCTTTGATGAAAGTTTTATGAGCCGTGAAGTGTCAAAGAGGGCAAATTGTTGCTAGGGTTTGAAGAATAGAATCAACTAGCTACAGAATCTAGAATTTGAGAGGCATGCATGCGAAATTTTAGGACAAATTAGATGATGGAGTGAGCTTTCTAAAAAGCTAATACATGTCCAATTTGGAGAAGGGAAGTGATCACAACAAAGGCTGAAGTGAAGAAGAGCTTTGCTGCCTTTGCATTTGCTTGGAAATTTTAGTGCCTACTTCTTTTAGCCATAACTTTTAAATGGTAAGTCATTTATTTGTGAAATTTTGATATGTTTTACAATAGATTATTGTCTTTCTATAGGCTATAAGCACGCTTGATTCAACCTTTGTATGAATTTTTAGTGATTTATTTAGTTTCAACTTGTTGTATAACTTGTATTCCTCATATGCGGTTGTATTTTGAGGTATACTTGAATACATACACACTTTGCTTATACCTTTTATACAAGTATATATACTTATATTTATATCAATTATTTATACAAGTATTTTACAAATATTATACATAATATTTGTATAAGTATTTGTACAAGTATTATACCAAGGATTATACAAGTATTATATCAAGTATTTATATAAGTATTTTACAAGTATTATACATAATATTTATATAAGTATTTATACAATTATTATACCAAGGATTATATAAGTATTTATATAAGTATTTATATAAGTATTATTCAAGTATTAATACTTTATATTTGTATAAGACTTGTACAAGTATAATACAAGTATAACTTGAAAGCTTGAAGAAATATTGTGCAAGTATAGAACATACTTGGATGGCTTCCTCTCATGTTTCCTGCTAGTTCTAGTAGCAGCTAAGAACCTGGCGTTTTTCCAAGGCAAATTCTCTCTACCCGACAACGCCAAGTTGGAGAAGTGCTTATTTCACCAAACTGAAATGGAGTTTTTAGGATTTGTTGCGACTACGGAAGTCTTGAAGATGGATCCCAAGAAGGTGGAAGCAATTGTGTTTTGGGAAGTTCCAAAGACGGTTAGAGACGTACAATGTTTTCTCAGCTTTGCTAACTTCTATCAGATCTTCATCAAGAATTATTCTGAAGTTGCTGCTCCACTCACTTGATTAACATGTAAAGATAAGCTAGAATGGGAATCTCAAGCGGAAAAAACATTTCAAAATCTTAAAACGGCATTTGCTATGGCTCCAATCCTGGTACACCCAAACTTTGCAAAGGCTTTCTATTTGGAAATCGATGCTTCGGATTTTGCTTTAGGAGCCGTACTTTGACAGATGGGCATCGACAATAAGCTTCATCCGGTTGCATTCTATTCACGAAAGTTTTTTGCGGCTGAGATGAACTACGAGATTCATGATAAAGAACTCCTTGCTATAGTGGATTCTTTTGAAGAGTGGCGTCACTTCCTCAAAGGAGCTGCGCATCCGGTGACCGTATATATGGATCACAAGAATCTGGAATATTTCATATCTGCTCGGGTTTTAAACCGTTGTCAAGTTCGATGGAATATGTCGCTAACTAGATTTGACTTTGTTATTATTTATCGGCCTAGAAAGCAGCAAGGACTATTCAATGTCTTATCAAGAAGATCATATCTTGCGCCAAAGATTGAGGAAGCAGCATTTGATCAACAGTGTACGACATTATTAAAGCCAGAGCAATTCAGGATTTGTGCTGCTGTGGTGCTAATTGATGCTGACTTCTTCAACCACGTACGTGCTGCGACTATTGAAGATTCAATAGTCCTTGATATTAAGCAACGTATCAATGATGACAAATTCAAGGTTGAAGGAGATCTCTTATACTTTGAGGAGCGGCTGTATATCCCAAAAGGGCCAGCATGACTTCGAGACCTTTAATCTCGTCATGACTTTCCAGCTGCGGGACATTTCGGATTCAACAAAACCTTGGAACTCATTTCTCGAGATTTTTGGTGGCCCCAAATGTGGAAGGATGTAAAGGATTTCGTCTTCTCTTGTAACATTTGTTCAAGATCCAAGAACCCTCGACATCGCCCTTATGGACTTCTACAGCCATTGCTCATTCCGTGTTGTCCATGGTCTTCAGTTTTCATGGACTTTATTACAGATTTGCCGCCATTGAATTCATTTGACAGCATCTTTGTTGTGGTGGATCGACTTACAAAGATGGCACATTTTATCCCTTACAAGAAGACATCATCAAGCGAAGATACAACAAGGTTCTTCTTTGATAATGTGTAACGATATCATGGTCTACCAAATGATATTATGTCGGATCGAGGAACCCAATTTGTATCAAAGTTTTGGAGATCTTTTTTTAAGATATTGAAGGTAGACATCAAGCTTTCTTTGGCATTCCATCCTCAAACTGACGGCCAAATGGAACGGGTGAATCAAGTTTTGGAACAGTATTTATGATGCAGCATCAACTATCAGCAAGATGATTGGATTGCATATCTACCGCTAGCCAAGTTTGCATATAACAACACCCTTCATGGGTCGACTCAGAAAACACCATTCTTTTCCAACTATGGGTACCATCCGAAGCTTGATCTATTGAGTCCGTCAGCGAATAACAATCCAGAATAGAAAAAGGATCCAGGTCTGATCAAAACATAACTCGTTGTATTTTATAGTATCAAGATATCTAATATCAAGGTGTATTTAGATATGGCTAGTGAGAATGTAGATACTGTACTAGTGGTACCATCTCAACTGAGTAGCTCACGACGTGAACTTTGAGACGAAGAATTAGAAGAGCCAAGAGCACTTCGAAGAATACCAAGCAGCAAGTCACTTGTAATTGTCTTTGAAGTTGAATCAACTCATGCAAGTAGTGGCGAAGCAATATTTTCAAGTCGTTTTTACAATAAAGATACAGATTTTCAAGCATGGTTTCAAGTAGAAGGTATTGGTCATTATCGATGGCTACAAGGACCCATGAATTATCTGCCTCGTGAATGACAGCTGGAGTATATTACAGAGAATATGCAACAAATTTTTGATTTCCTACGTTTGTGAGTATACATCTCAAATGGCTTCTCGGAGACCTCGAAGCTAGAGGAGGAGGTGATGTCAAGGACATACTTGTTAGAACCTTCTAAAACATTCTAAAAGTTTCCTAAAACTCTCTAGAACCTTCCAGAGCCTTCTAATATCTTCCTAATTAGTAGAAGTTGCTTGAGAAGCTCCCTAGTTGGAGGAAGCTGCTTGAGAAGCTTCCTAGATAGGAGTATATATTGGAGTCAAGGCTGAAGAGTTCTTGAGTCTCGACAATACATCTCTTGGAGCTCTAGCTCACCTCTCTGGTGTTGTTTTTGTACTCATCTGATTAATCTAGTTCCTGCCAATTCTTCTTGAACTTCTTGTTTAGACTTCAAGTCTATATTTTGTATCCATGATATCAATCCACTTCCTGCCAGTTCTTCTTAAACTTCTTGTTTAGACTTCAAGTCTATATATTGTGTTCATGACAGGAGCATATAATCTAATACACATCAAAAAAGGAGATGAATGGAAAATTGCGTTTCAAACCATATACGAACATTTCAAATATAATGTCATGCCTTTTGGACTTACAAATACACTAGCTATTTTTCAACATCTCATGAATGATGTTTTTTGTGAGTTCCTAGACAATTTTGTTGTCTGCTACCTAAACGATATTTTGATCTATTCTAAGAACGTAAAAGAATATGAAATGTATGTTCGTCAAGTATTACAAAAACCTAGAGATGCGGGATTGTACGTCAAGATAGAAAAGTGTGTATTTCACGCTACTCAAGTTGATTTCTTAGAATACATCATTTCAAATGATGGTCTCATGATGGATTTTAAGAAAGTCCAAACAATCATAAATTGGAAGATTCCAAAGACAATAAGAGATGTCTTATACTTTTTGGAATTTATCAATTATTATGGGATCTTCATCAAAGGCTTTTCTCAAGTTGCAGCTCCACTTACACGTTTGACCTGTAAAGACAAACTCCAATGGAATCAAGAAGCGGAAGCAGCTTTTGAAGCTCTGAAGATATCGTTTGTTTCTGCACCAATCTTGAATCATGTTGACTTTTTCAAGGTATTTTTTATGGAAACAAATACATTAGACTTTGCCTTGGGTGTAGTTTTGTCACAAATGGGAACAGATGACAAACTTCATTCAATAGCTTTTCATTCAAGAAAATTCTCAACTGGCAGTTTAATTATGAGATCCACGACAAAGAACTTCTTGCAATCGTGGATTCTATTTATGAATGGCATCATAATCTAGAAGGCGCTTCGAGTCCAATCACCGTATATTCAGATCATAAGTACCTCGAATATTTCATATTAGCACCTGTATTGAATCATCGTCAAGCTCATTGGAGTATGTCTTTGTCAAGATTCGAGTTCATTATCACTTATCGGCCAAAAAAACAACAAGATTTATCCGATGCCCTTTCTAGATGTTCTTATTTTGTACCAAAAGAAGGAGATGCAGCTTTTGAGCAACAAAGAACAATCCTCTTAAAACTAGAGCAGTTTTATCTTCGAGCAATAAAATCAACATTGACTGTTGATTCAACTTTTTTCAAGCAAATTTAGTCAAATATGTCCTCAGACCCTCTTGTTCATGATATCAAGAATAATTCTTCTAAGACTCATGATTCTTCTAAATTCGAGTTTAAGAATAATCTATTATATTTTGAAAGATGCCTATATGTTCTACAAGGAGAAGCACATTTACGTTGTCGGGGTAGAGAGAATCTGCCTCAAGAAAGCGCTGGGCTTCTGGCTGCCACTAATTACTCAAGCAAGATTCAAGTATAATAAAAACCCCCAATTTTATATAAAAGAGATCTCCATAGGGCTATTACACCCAATATACAAGCCTAATTTCCTCAAACCACTCAAAACATAACAAAATACTCTAAACCCTCATTCTCCCGTAGGAAGGGAATTTTTCCCGAACTTCAATAATCCATAACTTTTAATCCAACCGTCCAAAACTACTCCAAATTTACATGAAGTACTGATATATTCTTCACAACTACCACCACAAATTTCAACCGTCGATTCATTATCGATCTTTAGATATCGCCAAAACCCTAGCAGTAGCTTTAAACCCTTATTTACAAATACCCGTGTACTAAATTCTTCATATCTCACAATCTAAAAGTCCAAATGCTATGAAACTTTGATGTATAGCTTCTTAGCACAATAATACACCTTCTTGGAAATGTTTAGACAAAAATTCGTCCAAAAACTTAAGATATGGCAAACCCCATCACCATCAACAAAACGGTCTACTTACTGCCTTGGAATTGGATGCGTTGACTTCAACTCTTCATATCTCCTTTGTCTAAACTCAAAACTTAAGAATTTCTTCATAACAGACGTAGATCTTGAAATCACCTTTCCAACCGCACCGTCCGATCTCCAAAAGCCTCCGTACAACTCCGCGAAATCCCAAAAGAGTGACAGTATGTATAAAATCCACTCTCTAACTTTGAACAAGTATATCTTCTTCACCCTAACTCCAAATCGCCTAAAATTTCCTCTCAAATTATACCTTAAACCCTAAAATTTACAACCCTACCTCTGAAATTGCGAATCCCATTTTTGAAGTCGCCGAAAACCCTTGTTAAGGTCGCGGGCAGCCTCCTCAAAGCCCATTGGGCATGGTATTCGACCAATAGGGATGAAGTTCCCTATTCCTTGCCTTCATCCGACCATGGCTTGATTTCATTCCTCCCAATTAGCCTCTTACTAGCTTAAATTTTCATCCTTAAGTCCCCACCTTCTCTCAAGGCTTCATACTAAACATTTAGATCTTATATTTCAATACCATAACTAAATATTTAAATACCATAATTAAATAGGTAAAATAAAATAAAATAAAGTTTCTTCTATCAACCATTTTTAATTTAATTTACTAACCATTTTAACACATATCTAAATCTATAAACATATTAGGCATTTTGAGTGGATTTTACATACTGTAAGCAATTACAGTACGACAACATGTTCTTCAAGCATGTTATGATTTTCCAACGGTAGGACATTTTGGATATAACAAGATTTTGGAACTTATATCAAAAGATTTTTAGTGGCCTCAAATGTGGAAGGTAGTCAAAGACTTTGTACAATCATGTGATATCTGCTCAAGATCCAAAATTCCTTGTCATTGATCTTTTGGGCTTCTTCAGCAATTACCTATTTCAAAACAACCATGGTCTTCTGTTTCTATGGATTTCATCACTAATCTTCCAAGCTCAAGATCTTATGATTCTATATTTGTGATAGTAGATCGGTTCACCAAGATGGATCATTTTGTGCCATGCAAAAAATCTATCACAGAAAAAGAAATAGCTATACTTTTCATTGATAATATCTATCGTTATCATGGATTATCTAAAGGTATTATATTGGATAAGAGAACTCAATTTGTGTTAAGATTTTGGAGAACCCTCTTCAAGATCTTAAAAGTGGACATAAAGTTATTTTTAGCTTTTCATCCTCAAACTAACGGACAAACAGAGCGCATGAACCAAGTCTTGGAGCAGTACTTAAGGTGTACCATCAACTACCAACAAGATGATTAGACAGCTCTTCTGCCATTGACAGAATTTGCTTATAATAATACGATGTCGAGTAGAGAGAATTCGCCTTGGAAAAACGCCGGGTTCCTAGCTGCTACTAGAACTAGCAGGGAACATGAGAGAAAGCCGTGCAAGTATGTTCTATACTTGCACAATATTTCTTCAAGCTTTCAAGTTATACTTGTATTATACTTGTACAAGTCTTGTATAACTATAAAGTATAAATACTTGAATAATACTTATACAAATACTTATATAAACACTTATATAAATCCTTGGTATAATACTTGTACAAATACTTGTACAAATATTATATATAATACTTATAGAATACTTGTAGAATACTTGTATAAATACAAGTATATATACTTGTATAAAAGGTATAAGCAAAGTATGTATGTATTCAAATATACCTCAAAATACAACCGCATATGAGGAATACAAGTTATACAACAAGCTGAAACTAAATAAATCACTAAAAATTCATACAAAGGTCGAATCAAGCGTGCTTATAGCCTATGGAAAGCCAATAATCCATTGTAAAACATATCAAAATTTCACAAATAGATGACTTACCATTTAAAAGTTATGGCTAAAAGAAGTAGGCACTAAAATTTCCAAGCAAATGCAAAGGCAGCAAAGCTCTTCTTCACTTCAGCCTTTGTTGTGATCACTTCCCTTCTCCAAATTGGACATGCAATAGCTTTTTAGAAAGCTCACTCCATCATCTAGCTTGTCCTAAAATTTTGCATGCATGCCTCTCAAACTCCAGTTTTTGTAGCTAGTCGATTCTACTCTTCAAACCCTAGCAACAATTTGCCCTCTTTGACACTTCACGGCTCATAAAACTTTCATCAAAGCTCCAAATATATTGATTTTTGTTTTTGTGGGAAGCTTATACAAGCTTCTATAAGCACCTAAAATATCAAAAAGATTGAAGAGACTGTCCGACTTGGGTGGTTGAACAAAGTCTCTGCCCCTCTTCATCGGGTGGCAGCAAACCCTTTCCCACTCTCAAGCTCACAACTTTTGCTCTCCAACTCCAAATACTACAAGAGATGTCTTGATAGAAAGCTAGCACAATTTTCCACACTTTCTATAAATTTCACTAAGAAAGAGTCGAAATCAAACTTGCAGTAGTAGCTCGAAGTTTCTGCCCCTCTTCGTCGGGTGGCAGCAAACCTCACTCTACTAAAACAAGCATAACTTTTTGTTCACAACTCCAATACAAGCAAGTGAGTAGGTTCTAAAATCCTCACAACTTGAAGAACACACCCACTAATTTTCACTACAAACACTTCTATCTCCTCGGAGCTATCTCTCTCCAAAGTTCACCACTCAAAACTGCCCCTCTCTCTCTCGGTCTAGCAAGAGGAGTATATCTCCATTTCTTTCCATATTAGACTATGAGATGTCCACATGAGCAGCCAAATCCTATTGGATGGGCCTTATTCACCCCATGCTCTTCTTTCTTATCCCTCACAAGGTCCATTCTACCTCAAAAGTCAACAAGAAAGGTAAAACAACCTTTACTTTTCTTCTAATTACAAAAGAGTCTATTCTAAGATATAATTAAGGTAAGAAAAAAACAAATAGCCATCTTAATTCACTTACTAAGTGGCTATAATAAATCCTCTCCTTAAAATATCTTCTAAAATAATCTCTAGTACTCACACATATATTAACAATAGAAACAAGATTTTTAATATTTTTATACACTGCACGTAAATGCAGTACGACAACGATACATTCTTCTATACAACAAACACTTTTCTTTGCCAATTATGTTTATCACCCATGACTTGATGCTTTTGACTTTTCAAAAGTTGATAATCCTACAGTAGAAGATTTGGCAAACAGTTTGTCAAAGCTACATGCAATAATGAAAGTGCAATTAAAAGAAGCTCAAGAACGACAAAAAATAAATACAAATGTGTATAGCAAGGAACAACCACAATTCAACGTGCGAGACAAGGTATGGTTACTTCGTTGCAATATCAAGACTACTCGTCCTTGTGATAAGTTAGACTATCGTAGACTTAGACCTTTTCTTATTTTTGAACAAATCAATCTAGTTGCATATCGATTACACCTATCGGAGTCCATAAAGATCCATCTTGTATTCCACATGTCGCTATTCGAGCCATACAAGATAGTGGATATACAAGGAAGAAGACAAATACCACCGCCTCCTATAGAAGTAGACAACGATGAAGAATTTGAGATTGAAGAGATTTTAGATTCAAGGCGACGTCAAAATCAACTGGAATATCTTATGCATTGGCGCACATACAATATTAGTGAACGCACATGGCAGCCATCCAAGAATCTAGCAAATGCACCAATAAAAGTCAATGCATTTCATCAACGACATCCGTCAAAGTTAAGATAAAGAATCAAGAAAATCTTTATTATAAAGCAAAACATGTTCTATAGAGGTTTCATCCTATCTTGTATATTGTTTGTTATTTCTTTAGATTTATTCATACTAAAGAGATGAAAGATCAACAACCAGCAAATTCGGCTCAAGAGCCATCATTTGTTGATTTATCAGATGAGATTATACAACTATCTCAACCTTCAAGACGACGGAATAAAGATGAAGACCCTCAAAAATGACATGTCGTTCCTAGGATTGATGGCGAAATACAACGTGTTTGGTATCACGACTTTGGAAGAGACTCCCAATCTTTGGTGATACTTTTAGAGGTAGGAACTACTCTTGATGGTATTCCTAATGTTTTCTTTGAAGGGAGTTATGAAGGCCTCAACAATGATCAAATAACAGGGTGGTCCTCTCGCCCTGATATGGAATATTATCAATGGCTGAAAGGACCTATCAACTACCTTCGAAGGAAACAAAGATTAGAATATGTGGCAAGCACAATTTGATGTATTCTGGACTTTTTCAACATGTAATCACCACTCCTCGTGGAACTTATTTCTAGAAGGGAGGATAATATTTTTAGACATAAAATTTACTCCAGTAATTATCTAAGTAATTTAGACCAATAGAAGTAGGTAAAATAAATTGATAGAAAAGCTTCCTAGAAGCTTCATAGATGCGGAATCACCTTTATACATGTCTATAGGTGATTGGTAGCTTAAAAACTTAGTCAACAAGCTAACCACATAGCACACATGTTGGTAGCTTGTGGAATAAGCTAGCTATGTGTCACACATGTTGGTAGCTTGCAGAACAAGACAAGTACGTGGCGTACATGTGAGAAACTTGTTGTACAAGTTTGACACGTGTCTTGTAAATTAGACACGTGTATGAGGTCCTATAGAATATCGCCATGTAGTTCTTAGTTAGATAATATTTATAGAGGCAAGAATGAAGCCTTCTTCACTCTTGTCAACTCTTTTCCTAATTATAGTCTAGTTTCAAGAGTCTTCATGTTTCTAGTCTTTGGCAAATAGCCATTTTAGTTTTTTTTTGAATATACGTACTTTCTAATTCCTATTTTGTGACTTTTCTTTGATACAATTTTCATTAGATTATATATCTTTTTCTAGTTGATGTCCTTGACAGTCACTTACTGCCTTTAACTTACAAGTACTAACTTCAACTCCCAATATCTCCTTCATTCTAATTTAGATTTTATCAAA
This sequence comes from Physcomitrellopsis africana, assembly GCA_036785485.1. Lineage (NCBI taxonomy): Eukaryota > Viridiplantae > Streptophyta > Bryopsida > Funariales > Funariaceae > Physcomitrellopsis > Physcomitrellopsis africana. The sequence continues at coordinate 346,459 of JAWRVF010000199.1, read as the reverse complement.
CTATATATAAAAAGAGTAGCCAAGAAAGTGCTCTTTCCAATTCTAGTTGCCAATTGTCTATTGCTCTCTGTATATGCACATTATGCTTAAAAGAGTGACAGTAGGTAGATTTTTGATACCCTTACTTTGAGTGCCTATATCTCTTTCATGAAAAGTCTAAATTATGCAAGATTTGCACCAAAATCATATCCAAAAAACCAAAATTTTTGATCCTAACCTTTAATGTTTGACTATTGTTGTTGTCGTCCATCTCACTTACTCTATCAATACTGCCCAGAGTAAATCTGTAAAGGAGGATTCGAACACAGGGAAAGACTATTTGCATTGAGTTAACTGTTAGGGCCATACAACTAACTACCTACTGAATCTTAGAGTCTAATGTACACGTACATACTTTCCTCTAAAATACTGCCGTCCACTCTACTGGTTCTACTATTCCACAACTAAAGATAAACTTTGTGACACAATCTTCCACCCATTCTCCTACTATAATCTTCTGTCTTCTTTCGAGCTCATAACAACAATTGGCAATGTCGCACCATTTCCATAGACTGCATATATCCGCTTCTCTCTCCAATTACTGGAAATAATTCCTCACCCAGAACGTCTTTTAAAATAAATTGTTATTCTAATATTCTTCTTCACCGCTCAACTCTCACAATTAATATAGCATGACACTCTCATCTACAATCAAACTTCATTAACATAGCCGATCTTCAACCTCCAATTTTCCACAAAGAACTCACGCATCAAACAATTATAATTTCTTACTCATCCACATATATATTTTCTCACATTTATACTCATTCTTCATAAAACATCTCCAATTCTCTACTTTCAATTTTCCACTTATATTTTTCCATTGATATTTCAGCACATCAGTACATCTTCAATTTTTATTATAAATCAATTCTTTCCTTCATTGCTTCATTACAGAACTGCACTTAACAATAATCAGCACTTATCTAATATTCTTTTCTTAAAAATTAACAAGAGATAGCACCAAGCTTACCCCGGCTCAGCACTATTACAGTCTGGCCCTTACTACTATTGTCCGAATCAATTTATACTTACCTCAATTAGTATTAACCGCTACACAACCGACGATAACTACTTTTTCTAACTCCCTTACCCATGCTGCCTTCTAAACTGGCCATTCATCGACTTTTTGCCTACTCTTAATCCTACAAACTATGTATTATAAATCCTAAAATTCCTATCCATTTTACATAGCCCCACTCCTTACTGTGCAGCGTCCTCGCAAACACAGAATTGGTAAAACTTTGTTATGAGGCTGGCTCTTGAGATTGGAATATTCCTGAATTCGTAGGAGGTTCCTTTGTATTTGGCTCTAATGGCATGTTCTCATCCTCCTCCAATAAATCTACATGATTAATCTTCAACTGCGCTGATAAATCTTCATTATCTGCTTCCAATTCCCGAACTTGAGTCTCCAATTGTAGAATTCTGGCATCCTTCACCTCTAATTGGCACCCTTGTTGCTTCACCTTCTCCTCCAGCTCACTAATACTCGAAACTGGGAGATCAGATTCCTGTGGCCGAACGACATTGGCCAAATCGCCCTCCAATTTTTTCACTTCACTTTTCAAGGCACCAATTTCTGTCTGCAACTTCTCCATTCCAATTCGGTATTGGTCTCCCAATTCCACCTTTTCCTGTTCCAATTTCACTACTTTATCACATTCCACTTACATTCCGCCCTGGTGTAGTCTCCGGAATAGCCTCCTGTTCTCCCGATCTACTGGATTCTCCAATTTCATGCACCACTACCCTTGGATCAACTGGTAAACTCCGCATACCCTGTTGCGACATTGAGGAAGGCACGCTCTTCTTCCCTGTTGGTTGACTTAACGTGTGCGCAATCACGGAGTGAACATAGTTAGAGCATAGTAAAGAAGCGAATTTACCCGTTTTTCACTTGGCTCCTATTTCTGTATGGATACGGGTTGCTACAAAGGCTGCCCAATTAAAGACCATGCCTTCCAATATTCTAATCGCAGTAAACAACAAGCACTTGGACATGTACGTGGTATGCTGGTTCAAGCCTAGCCACTTCTGAACGAACCGCATCCACTTCGCAAGCTCTGGAGTAAGTGCCTTTGCCACTTTTTAGCCTTGATTTTTTTCAAAAGACGTCATGTCCCCTTTGAAGTAACTTCCCGGTCTGAAGTCACTAGACACTTTGATGCCTACCACTAACTCACCTATTGGTAAATATAATATCTTCTGTAAGGTACTCTCATCGATCCCAATTATTCTTCTTTTTACTACATTTAAACCATCCTCTGGGTCGTAATTTCCTATGTACTCTGCAACTAATTCTACATCAATGGGAGGCAAATTATCCGATCCTCGCAAAAAGATATACATCTATGCATTTCTGAAATCTCTCTGTCTTTGTAAGGACCAACAGATTTCCAACTTAATGGGCTCCATGTTGGTGACCACTACTAGGGTCAACGATTGCAAATTACTCTTGCTTCGTACATTTTGAACATTCTCCTCTTTGTCCACACCTTTCTTCGACCTCTCCATCGACATTATATAATGCTGACTACGTACTCCTCGCTCGGATTAATCGTTATTCTCTGACTACAGAGAACTCTACACTCCAATAAGCATACACTCGGATGACCAAATTCAAAACAGATTGCTAATCAAAACTCCCATTAAGTGCCCCGCTCCTAAGCTTTTACTCAGGGTCTAAAGCAACAATCCTTAATCCAGTGTACCAGATTGTCACTTTCGATTTGCATGACTAGTCCGTATTAGGACCCAAAATTGACCATCAGCCGTCTTTCTAACCATCATGCACCTTCATTAAAGGTAAGCTATCATAAACAGGTACACCCTCTTCCCTCCAATTTTGAAAACCCGTCCCGAGTTTACGTAAAATAAAGATGTTGTCATATTGCATTTACGTGCAGTGTATAAAAATATTAAAAATCTTGTATCTATTGTTAATATATGTGTGAGTGCTAGAGGTTATTTTAGATAATATTATAAGGAGAGGATTTATTATAGCCACTTAGTTAGTGAATTAAGATGGCTATTTGTTTTGTTCCTACCTTATTTATATCCTAGAATAGACTCTTTTGTAATTAGAAGAAAAGTAAAGGTTGTTTTATCTTTCTTGTTGACTTTTGAGGTAGAATGGACCTTGTGAGGGGTAAGAAAGAAGAGCATGGGGTGAATAAGGCCCATCCAATAGGATTTGGCTGCCCATGTGGGCGTCTCATAGTCTAATATGGAAAGAAAGGGAGATATACTCCTCTTGCTAGACCGAGGAAAGGAGGCACTTTTGAGTGGTGAACTTTGGAGAGAGATAGCTCCGAGGAGATAGAAGTGTTTGTAGTGAAAATTAGTGGGTGTGTTCTTCAAGTTGTGACAATTCTAGAACCTACTCATTTGCTTGTTTTGGAGTTGTGAACAAAAAGTTATGCTTGTTTTAGTAGAGTAGAGTTTGCTGCCACCCGACGAAGAGGGGCAGAAACTTCGAGCTACTACTGCAAGTTTGATTTCAACTCTTTCTTAGTGAAATTTATAGAGAGTGTGGAAAATCGTGCTAGCTTTCTATCAAGACATCTCTTGTAGCATTTGGAGTTGGAGAGCAAAAGTTGTGAGCTTGAGAGTGAGAAAGGGTTTGCTGCCACTTGACGAAGAGGGGCATGGACTTTGTTCAACCACCCAAGTCGGACAGTCTCTTCAATCTTTTTGATATTTTAGTCGCTTATAGTAGCTTGTGTAAGCCTTCCACAAAAACAAAAATCAATACATTTGGAGCTTTGATGAAAGTTTTATGAGCCGTGAAGTGTCAAAGAGGGCAAATTGTTGCTAGGGTTTGAAGAGTAGAATCAACTAGCTACAAAATCTGGAGTTTGAGAGGCATGCATGCGAAATTTTAGAACAAGTTAGATGATGGAGTGAGCTTTCTAAAAAGCTATTGCATGTCCAATTTGGAGAAGGGAAGTGATCACAACAAAGGCTGAAGTGAAGAAGAGCTTTGCTGCCTTTGCATTTGCTTGGAAATTTTAGTGCCTACTTCTTTTAGCCATAACTTTTAAATGGTAAGTCATTTATTTGTGAAATTTTGATATGTTTTACAATAGATTATTGGCTTTCCATAGGCTATAAGCACGCTTGATTCGACCTTTGGATGAATTTTTAGTGATTTATTTAGTTTCAACTTGTTGTATAACTTGTATTCCTCATATGCAGTTGTATTTTGAGGTATACTTGAATACATACACACTTTGCTTATACCTTTTATACAAGTATATATACTTATATTTATATCAAGTATTTATACAAATATTATATAAGTATTATATGAAGGATTATATAAGTATTATATCAAGTATTTATACAAGTATTCCACAAGTATTCTATAAGTATTATACATAATATTTGTACAAGTATTTATACAAGTATTATACAAGTATTTATACAAGTATTATACAAGTATTTATACAAGTATTATACAAGTATTTATATAAGTATTAATACTTTATATTTGTATAAGACTTGTAGAAGTATAATACAAGTATAACTTGAAAGCTTGAAGAAATATTGTGCAAGTATAGAACATACTTGCACGGCTTCCTCTCATGTTCATTGCTAGTTCTAGTTGCAGCTAGGAATCCGGCGTTTTCCCAAGGCAAATTCTTTCTACCCGACAACGTAAACGGTTGCCGTTAACTCGGGTGGTAAATTGAGTATCTATAAAATCTTTCAATTGAACTGAACCATTAGAAAAGGCTTCAATTACTCGATTAGGTCCATGCCAATGGATTTGGAATTTTCCCAGAAAATGGTGAAAGTGACTATCATAAAGAAGTACCATATCATTGGGTATAAAAGATTTAGGATGTAATTTACTATCATAATAACTCTTCTGGCGGCGCTCTGTAGCTTCCATAGTTTAAAGAGCCGTAGCCCTGACTTCATCTAATTTTTCCAATTGTGCTAACCAATGTTGGAAGGAGTCTTTGTCACCAAGACATTCATCCAATGCAATTCGTAAACTCTGAACTTCCAATTCAATTGGTAATATTACCTCTTGCCCGTACACCAATTGGAATGGTGTAGAATTGATAATCACTTTATATGTAGTACAATATGTCCACAAAGCTGTGAACAATTTTGTATCCCAGTCCATTCCCACACCAGACACTGTTTTCATTAAAATTTTACACAAAATACCATTAGTCTTTTCAGTCTGGCCATTGGCCTGAGGGTGATATGGAGTTGTCTTCCGACGCTTGATCTCGTATTTATCTGTCAAAGCTGCAATTGTAGAATTAATAAACTAGGTTCCACGATCACTAACAATTCTTTGGAACATCCAAATCGAGTGATAATGTTCTCATATAAAAGGCTAGCTCTCAAATTCTTATTTTCAATCTATAAATAATCCAATATTTTATCCTTGGTGGCTATTTTTGTGGCTAGAGGTCTAATATTAATCTTGTTTCATATACGATTGACACCTAAGTATCAATCCAACCTATCCTAAGGATTTTTAAGCTTGATCCTATTCTCAACTTAACCTTAATATCAACCATATCAATTATTTATCTCTTTTATTTTATTTTTATTAATTTATGGTTTATTAAAAGTAATAAAAGAATTTCTATAATCTAGAAGGAAGAATCAATGATTAACTTTTATATATTACCTAATAAGATAAGAAAATAATCAAAGAGGCTTTTATAAAATCTTTTTTTAAGTGTATTGAGTTCCTATTGAACCAAAATAATTGAATAATTAAATAAAAATCATTCTTGTTTACATATTTCACTACATAAACAAGCTACAATACAACAATGGAAATCACTACTATCAACAAAATAGTCTATTTAATGCCTTGGAATTTGATTTGTTGTCTTCAACTTCTAATATTTTCTTCTTATATATTCTATATATAATAATTCTTCTATATAAGATGTAGGTCTTAAAATCACCTCTCTAATTACATCTTCCGATTTCTAAAAGCTTTTATATAATTCTTTATATCTTCAAAAGAGTGAGAGTAGGTATAATTTGTACACCTTAATTTCAAGCGCCTACTCCTCCATAAAAATTCTAAATCTCATGATCTTTATATCAAAGTCATAATATAAAAAATAAGCTTTCTAATTCTAGCCTTTGATTTTTAAATGTCTTTTTTGAAGTTACCAAAATTCTTGTTTTTGTTGTACACAACCTACTCAAAGCCTATTGAGTATGACCATCGACCAATAGAGATGAAGATCTTTACTCTTTGCCTTCATTTGTCTATATCTTGCTTTCATCCCTCCAAATAAGTCTCTTAATAGTTTAATTTTCTATTTTTGGATCCCAATCTCTTCTTAAGGCTTTATATTGAATATTTAGATCTTGTATAATTCAAATGCTATAATCAAAATAATTAAAAAAATCAAAATAAAGTTTTCTATACCAACTCATTTTAATTTAATCTATTAACTATTCTAACACATATGTAGACTTATGAACATATTATATGTTTTATTTGATTTTTATACAATATAAGCAATTATAATGACACCATTATTAGAAATGATGTATTCTAAAAATTTAACTTAAGTAATGTGAAATATACACTTTTCCATCTTGACATATAATCTTGTATCTCTAAATTTTTGTAATATACAACAAACATGAAGTTGATATTTTTTTATATTTTTAGAGTAGATCAAAATGTTGTCTAAATAATAGATAAGAAAATTATAAAGAAAATTATAAAAAAATATTATTTATAAGATGTTAAAAAGTAATTGATATATTTGTAAGTCTAAAAGGGATGATATTATATTCAAAATATCCATATCTAATTCAAAATGAAGTCTTCTATTTATCACCTTCTTTAATGTAAACTAAATTGTATGTTCTTTGTAGATCTATTTTTGTATAGATCTTTATTTAACTGATTTGATCAAGAAGTCTTAAAATCAAAGTTAAAGAATATCTATTCTTGATAGTAATCTTATTAAGTCCTTGATAATTTATACACATTTGCAACAATTTGTCTTTTTTCTTTACAAATAAAATAAGAGTTTATACTACAGATTTTGAATGGCATATGAAGTTTTTAGCTAAGTTTTTATCAATATACTCTTTCAATGCAACCAACTTATTTTATAATAAATTGTAGATTGGTCTAAATGGTGGTTAAGCTCCTTCTTGAAGATCAATTAAACAATCATAAAGTCAATGCTCTAAAAGAATATCTATATTTTTCTTTTAAAAAATATCTTGAAAATCTTGATATTAGATAGAAATACCATTTATAGTCTTTTCAGTATCAGAAATGAATATGGTATATATAACAAAAGATGATCTTTCTTTTATCACATGCGTAAAAGCTTTTATATCTATTAATAAAGTTTTAGATGTATTAAATTTATATATTTTTACTTGATTAATAGATTTTTGGATTAAATTACAAAAAAAATCAAGGATATAAAAAATCCAATTTATTTGAAGATTATATTTTTTTAATTATGATAATTTTAAAATAATTAGATTGAAAAGAGATCTAATATATTACTACGCTATTATGTCCTTTAATTGCTACATCTAAAAGAATAATTTCATAGGTGATATCTTTAGATAATAATAAATGATCATCTATGACTTTTATGTGCACAAATTTAGTTTTTTTAATTTAAGATAGTTTTTAATTTTTGACAAAATCTTCATCTTTGAAACAAGTTGAGGATCTTCAATCTAATAAGGCAAAGACTTTGTAATTTTTAGATGTTAAAGATATATCTATTATAAAATAATATGAAAGATTTGAAGAGAGAATAAGACTTTTATTAGACATTGTACACAATTTGAGCCACATAATCTTTATTGTAGCTAAAGAAATTTTTTTTTTGATATATTATCTTCTTTAGTAACTATACTCTTCATTTTGTGATTACATTGTTTTTTTGGATAATATTGAATAGTATACTTAGATTCTCTATAATATAAGTATAGACCCTTTTGATAACATTGTTCTTCAATGATAAATTTAATATGTACAATATTAATTTTTATTGATTCTGATTTAGTCAAATAAATTTTTAAAAACTTAAGAATTGCTATCATTAATTGACTTGTTCTTTTCTTTCCAAATCTATGTTCTTGACACCTTTCAAATAATTGATTGTCACATACAATGACTTGAATAATAAATTATTTTAAAGAATTTACTTTACACATTATTAATAATGAATCTTTAATATTATCTTTCAATCTATAATGAAATTGATTGATAAGAGCTTTATTATTCTACTCCATATTACAAGCAAAGTATTGAAATTTAATAGCATATATTGTGGCTATGATCCTTGTCATAAAAATAAAAGTGTAGTCTTTGCTATCCTTTTTTGATTATTTTTTTTAAATATAGCTATAAATACTTTGAAGAATGAATTCAAATCATAAAGAAGTCATGAATATTTTTTTATTAAAGGTACAAATAAAAAAAGACCACTTTCAAATAGAAATGTGCATAAGAATTCAACTTGAATAAATCCATTAGGATATTGGAAAAGATGCAATCTTAGATAAAACTTGACTTGCTACAAAAATCCTCAAAATTTGAATCTTATTCTATCAAACTTCTCAAGCACACTAATCTTTGTCTCTTTCATGTTTATAAAAATAATACTTTCTAGATTTAGTTGTGAGACTAATTTATTTGCTTCTCTCAACTCTATAATTTTTTGGTATAGGATTTGAATATTTTTTATAGATGTAAGAATAGTGCTTCTATGTTTGATATTAGTGAGGGATAAAATTTCTACTCTAAAAGTGTTGACAAGCTCTTGAAGATTTGCAATAGTTACAAATCTATTTTTATTTTTGTTAAGTGTAGCATTTATGATTTTTCCTTCTATCTTAGATAATTTAATAAATTTACAATTCAAATTAAAAGAAGATAATTTATAACCTCTAATATTAGATAAAAAAATTTATAAAAAAAAATGATCTATTTTTATAAAAAAAAATCAAGAGTAGAAAATAAAGAATATTAATTTAAAGATAAATAGTCTATAATCTTCAAATATAAAAATAAAAGTGGGATAACTTACTCACTTTTAAAATACAAAATAAGAACAATTAATTAGTATTCTTATCAAATTGTCAAAGACATGAAATACAAACAATCAAAACATTTGTCAAGAACATGAGAATACAAAATAAGAAACTTGAATTAAAAAGAGGTTTTAAAAAGAAACTAACAAGAATTTGAATTATCTAAATGAATACACAAAAAACATCAAAAAATGTGAGCTAGAACTCTAAGAGATGCGTTGTTAAGATTGAAGAATTTTTTAGCCTCAATTCCAATATATATCCTTATCTAAAAAGCTTTTTGAGCAACTTCTACTGATTTAGAAACTTTTTGAATTCCTTCTACCAACTTGGAAGCTTCTTAAGCTCCTTCTACTAACTACAAAGCTTCTCAAGTTACTTTTATTATCTAAGAAGCTTTCCAAGCTACTTCTATTAATTTTGAAGTTTCTAAAATATTCTAAAAGATTCTATAAATTTTTAAAATATATGTCCCTGACATCACCTCCTTCTCTAGCAACAAGTTTCAAGACGAGCTCATTTCTTTGAAAATCTTCTTATATATGTAAAGAGTTGAGAATACACTATATCAATGAAGCTATGTATTTTGTTTTTCATTTTTAGGCAATAGGTTCTATTGATCTTTGAAGAAACTATCTATAGTCTTAAGCTAGTATCTTTATTGTTAAAACATCCCATTCAAGGATCTAATCTTTAGTATGGCCTTTAAAACATCCTCCAAATAAGATTTCAAGCTTAAAAAGATTCACCTTTTCAAACTTGAGTAATATCATTAAAGTTTAAGCATTGAAATTAAGACTTGTATGGTTGGATGTTACTCTTAATGGCTCCAACTATGGTTATATTTGGCATTGAAATGAATCATCCTCACTTTGTTCAATTAAAGGCGATAAAAATTATATTAATTTATTCAAAGCTTATGTAACAAATGAATCTTGTGAATCTTATTTGTTCAATATTTAAAGGTTTGATATGATGATTGACTTGCTTCTATAATTCTATTCTATTTTAAAATAAATGATTGCATATTAATAAAGGCTTTGGTTTAAATCTCCCTCTCTTATAGATATTCTTCAAATCCAATCTTTATCAAGAAATTATCATTAAATATATTTGGATTTGTAGAGATAGAATTGATGAAATTCTTGTACCTTTTGAGGCACATTGGCAAGATTTTTGGTTGCTTTCTATATATGCTTTTTGATATTATAGCTATACTAATAAATAAGATATTCTAATTTATTCCATCTTTGCTACAAATAGAGTACTTTTTCAACTTTGTACTCTTTATGATTTTTGATTTTGATACTAGATAGTGATTGTTGTATTCTTTCCAAAATATGCAACTTTCTATAAGGCTCCAAAAGAAAGACATGAAAAATTGGATGTACCTTCATAAAAGATGGTAATTTTAAAAAATATGCTATTAGATCAATTTACTTCTAGATAGAAAATGGTTCTTAGCTCCAATAGTCTAATTTATTACATGGCCACTTGATCTTAATATTCCATCAAAGAAACTATATTTTATTTTCAATATAAAAAATAGACAATTGATTCTTAAATTTATTTACAGATGTCTTATAAGCATCTTGAATTACTTACAATTAAAGCTTCAAGATTGTTTGGTATTGTGATAGATGCTTTACAAATCCTTCAATTGTTGAATTGTAATTCTTTGGCATATTTTATACATTAAGCTTTAGGTGATATCCATAATTGGAATAAAATAGTATTTATTGAATTGAAGCATGAACAATATTATTATATACAAACTTTATTAGCAATAGATATAAGATCCAATTGTCTTATTGATAGTTGATATTGCATCATAAATACTATTCTAAAACTTAATTAATTCATTCTATTTGGCTATTAATTTAAAAATAGAAAGCCAAAAAAAATTTAATATCCACTTTCAATATTTCAAAAAGGCATTTTCAAAACTTTGATATGAACTTAAATTCCTTGATTAGATAGAATATCATTCAATAGGCCATAATATTGATATATATTATTAAGAAAAAGTCTTGTTGTTTCTTCACTACAAGTAGTCTTCTTACAAGAAATAAACTAAGCCATCTTTATAAGTCAATCAATGACCACAAGCATGCTATCCAAAAAATTGGATGGTAGTAGATCCATGATGAAATCCATTAAGATAAAAGACCATGACTATCTTGACATAGATAAAGGCTATAAGAATTCATCAAAACAATGTCAAGGATTTTTGAACCTTGAATAGATGTCACAAGAAAATACAAAGTCCTTTATAGTCTTCTACATTTGAACACGCCAAAAATCTCAAGAAATAAGTTTCAAAGTCTTATTAAATTCAAAGTGACTTACAACAAGAAAGTCATAGCAAGATTGAAGAATGTATAGTCGTATTGATCCTTCTGGGATATACAAATATTTTTTAAAGTATAGAAGGTCTTTCTTAAGCTTAAACTTATCAACATTTTTATTGGAACTATGCTTAATATCAAGGATCAAAATATTATTAGTAGTTGCAGTATGCACTTCATTAAGAAAATTAGAATAAATAAATATCAATGTAATAGTGGCACAAAGACAAAATTGCTTTGATTTCAATAAAATTATATACTATTGATTAAATGTTACATCTCTTGCCCTTAGTATAAGATATGATTTTTTTGATAAAGCATGAGATGATCCTTGTTGCTTCTTAGGTCAATAAATGATAACAAAGTTAGATTGAGATATTGACAAATTCCATTAAGCTTGGCACCAATTAAGAATCCAAGGTGACATAAAATATTATAGGTTCTTGTAATCTATATATACAATTATAAGATGCATTGGTCCTTCAAAAAAATAATGCCATTCTTTAAAAAAATCTATAATAATAAAAAATTCTTTATTATAGATTTTATAATTAATTTTAACACCAAAAAAATCTTGAGAATAAAATACAAAAGGATCAAGTTTATTGTCTATATCAATTTGTAAAAATACACCCCTAGTGCAAAATCCAAAGCATCAATTTTTATGTAGAATGCCTTTATAAAATCTGGATGCACTAAGATTGGAGTTGTGGTGAATGTTGTCTTAAATTCTTGGAATTTTTTTTTCACTTGAGGCCTCTATTTCAACTTGTCTTTGTATATCAATGGAATAAAAAGGGCGGCAATTTGAGAATAATTTTTTATGAAGATTTTATAGAAGTTAGCAAATTAAAGAAAATATTACTTATCCCTTATAATCTTTGAAATGGCCCATTGTATAATTGCCTTCACCTTCTTAAAAACCATCATCAAATCTTTAATAGATACAATGCATCTTAAAAATCCATTATTTGGTTGATAAAATACATATTTTTTTAGCTTGATATATAAACCTATATCTTGTAGCTTTTATAATACCAACTTTACATGCTCCTCATGTTCTTCCAAATTTTTTGAATAGATCAAGATATCATCAAGATAGATCATTATAAACTTATTTAAATGCTTTTGAAAGATGTCATTCATTAAATGCTAAAAGATAGCAGATGTATTTGTTAATCCAAAAGGCATGACATTATATTCAAAATATCCATACCTTATTTGAAATGCATTCTTTTATTTGTCTTTCACCTTGATCTATATCAAATTGTATGCTCTACAAAGATCTATCTTAATATAGATCTTGGCTTGGCCAAATTGTTTCAAAAGTCTTCAAATTAATGATAGTAGATGATAATTTTTTATCATTATCTTATTCAATCTACAATAATTAATGTATATATATAAGGAACTATCATTTTTTTTTACAAAGAATATAGGTGTACATGTTGGAAAGTTTAAATACCTGATGAAGTTCTTTGCAAGGTTTTCATTGATATAATCTTTTAATATCGACAACTTGTTTTGAAACAGATTATAAATTGGACCAAAAGGTGGTTGAGTTCTTTCCTAAAGATCTATAGTACAATCATATGGCCGGTACTCTAATAATATATCAACATTCTTCTTTTGAAAAACATCTTGGAGTTTGCTATATTGCTTTGAAATAATTGCCAATGAAGTCATATCTTCTTTAATTGGAATTGCATAAATAAAAATTGTATATCTTTTTTGGCTGATCTTATGAAGGTCCTTGCTCCAATAAATAAAGGCTTATCAACTTGTGACTTTTTATGAGGTTTTCTTATAGGGATTTTATTAAAAAAATTATTCTTTATAACTTCTAATCTATAAATGGATTATACTTTTTTAACCAATGAAGTCTAAGAATAATAAGATTTGAAGGAGTTCTAATAACATTGAATATAATTTAGTTGCTATGGTCTTTAATTGACACTTCTATAGGCATTGTTTTATAAGTGATATTACTAGAGGATAAAAATCATCCATCTATTATTTTTATATGAATAGATTTGGATTTTTGTACTAAACAAATTTTATGAAGTTTAATAAACGTCTCATCTAAGAAACAAGCAGATGTCCCTAAATTCAATAAGATGATTGCTTGAAGTTTTTGAGAGCCAAAATACAAAGGAATTATAAAATAATGAGTAAGTTGAATAAAAACAAAGGAACTAGAATAATTTTTCAATGTTGAATTATCCAGCTATACGGTCCCTATTTTGACTAAATATCATTGTTTTCTTAAATAATTATACTCCTAATTTTGTTGATGCATTGATTTTGTTTCTTTAGACAATTGCAAATCTTCTAGCCTTCTTTATTATAATACAAATATAGATCTTCTTCCATCTGGTGCTTTTTTTCTTATGAATTAAAAAATTTAAAATACACCACATTAAAGTGTATATCTTCTACTTCTGAATGTGAATATAGATTGCTTACCAATGTAGCAAGACTGTAAGAAATTATGTATTGTCTTGCTAAAGTCCAAGAATGTTGATTTTGACAATGTTGAAATAATTGATTATTATATTTCACAACTTGGCTAATGGCTTCATTGAATGATTGTAGGTCCGAAAGCAATAATAATAAATCCTTCACATTATCTTTTAATTTCCAATAAAATTGATTCATCAAAGTTTCTTTATCTCAATTAATATCACATATTAGTTGCTTAAAATTGGATATATAGATTCATATAGAACATGTCTTTTGTCGCAATATTCAAATCTTGGCTATTGTCTAACAAACCTTGTCATGTTTTTGAAATGCTCTTACAAATGCTTCCATGAAAGCTTCAAAATTACTGGAAATTGGTGATTTATTTTCAAACAAAGAAACAAACCATGATAATACTTGCTCTGTAAACAAAGTGCCAACTAATTCAATTCTTAATTCTTTTGACAAATAAGTATTAAGTTATAGAATTATTATCAATCAAATTTCATTGACAAACCTTTGAAACTTCAAATATGTATTATAATATTTTTTCAAAAGACTAAGTTAAACTTCCTTACATTATTGAACAAATAAATTTCCTTGACACAGCATACGTAATACTGCATCTTCAAGCACAAAAGTTGGAGATGGATATAATCTAAGTTGTAATATTTCAAATATTACGTCATTATAAAATTTTGCAACAATCCCTTCAATCTCCACGGTGTCAAGGTAGAGAGAGTTTGCCTCAAAAAAACATTAGACTTTTGGCTATCACTAATTTTTCAATCAAATGCCAAAATAGATAAAAATTCTAAATTTATATAAAGAGCTATTACATTAAGTATACAAGCTTCAAGTACAATAGAATTTCTAAAATGTGGCAAAATATATTAAATCCTTCATTAATCCTAAGGAAGATATTTTCCAAATTTTAACAAAGCATATTTTTAAATCAAACTATCTACAAATATTCAAATTGTGCATAAAGTATTAATATATTTTTAACAACTACTACAATAAATTTCAACTATCAGTTCATTATCAATCTTTAGATATAGCTAAATTTCTAATAATAGCTTCAAATTCTTATTTACAAATACTTGCATGCTAAATTCTTCATATTTCATAAATTAAATGCTTAAATGCCATGAAAATTTGACAAATAGCTTTTTAATATAATAATTCACCTTTATAGAAATTTTTAGACAAAAATTCATCCGAAAGCTGAAGATATGATAGAAATCATCACTATCAACAAAATAGATTACTTACTACCTAGGAATTCAATCTGCTATCTTCAACTTCTAATATCTCTTTCTTAAAAATTCCAAATATAATAACTCTTCCATGTAAGATGTAGGTCTTAAAATCACCTCTCTAATTGCTTTTCTCAATTTTTAAGAGCATTTGTACAATTCCTTATATCTTCAAAAGAGTGATAGTAGGTTGTGAGGGTAAAATTCACTCCTCAACCCAAGTTATAAGGTGGCCTCAATTAAAAGTTGTTTATAAATTGTGGTGTGAAGTATAAGAAGCAATAAACAACAATGAAGGAGAAGAACAACACAAAACAAGTAAAATATGTGCAATTAAGTAATTGCACACTACAAAACTAGTCACAGTTTGTTCACTAGATTTTCACCTAGTAAAAAGTAGAAATAAAAAATAAAAATTATATTTTCAAGTAGATAATTTTTTTATCTTTTCAATGATGTAAAAAAAATGCAAATCTAAGTTACTATGAGTAAGTTATGATAATTCAAAGTTAGAAGGTAAATAATAGAAAAAGTTAAGTAGAAATTTTTACCTCAAGGATAACTTGTTACAAGATCATGGGTTCGAACCTCACCAAGGCTCACAAGTAGTGTATATGGATGTCCTAGAGGGGCCACGAGGCCTTAGTCTTATCCTCCTACCTACATCCAAGGTGCCACAACCCATATGGGACTTGTACACCTCCCTTCCTACAAGGACTACACTAGCTGCTGGTCCTCCTATTTTATACTAATGGAACTAATAATTTTGCATTTTTGACTTCACCATAGTGTTTAAAAATATCCTATTAGCCTACGTACCTTGCATGGCCTTCAAATCTTGCTCCATTTCTTCATAGTGGCTCCCAAGGTGGTAAAACTCATTTTTACCAAAGTCTTCAAAATTGCTCTAAAAATTCTTAATAAATTCTAAATAAATTCTAAATAAATTCTAAAAATATCTATAATATTTCTAAGATGATAATATCAATTTAGAAATATTTTATTCTACCTTGGAAATTTTTTATAATAATAAAATAAATTTAAATCAACTCAAAATCCTATTTTCTACAAAAATAATTAAAAAGACATGAGATTTCTTTCTCATGCTTCTTCTACCTACTAAGTAATATTTATAGGTTTTTAATGAGTAATTTATGTAGTTAGAAGGCCAATATAGATATTGGTCTTAATAACTAATTCTTAATATTTAATATTAAGTAAAAATACTAAACCAACTAAAATATTTGCCTCCAAAATATACTAAGACTCTATTTTTGTAACTTTTCTTCTAATAAGATTTTTATATTTATAAATACTTCTAAATTCTAATAAATACTTAAATAGTCAATAAGACTTTCTAACCCTTATATTTGTATAATTAAATGATTTAAGATTATATTTTTAATCAATCCACTAATTAAGATCCATTGATAGGACTCACATAGATATGATTTGTATACCTTAATTTCAAGCGTCTATTTCTTCCTTACAAATATTCTAAGTCTTTCAATTTTTATATCAAAATTATAATATAAAAAATAAGCTTTTGAATCCTAACCTTTGATTTTTGAATGCCTTTTCTAAAGTTGCCAAAATTCTTATTTTTGTTATAGATAGCCTATTCAAAGCCTATTAGGCATGACTATTGAATAATGGAAATGAAGATCTTTATTCCTTGGCTTCATTTGTCAATACTTTGCTTTCATCCTTCCAAATAAGCTTCTTGGTAGTTTAATTTTTTATCTTTGTATCCTAATCTCCTTTTAAGGCTTCATACTAAATATTTAGGTTCTATATAATTTAAATATCTAATAAAAATAAGTAAAAAAAATCAAAATATAGTTTCTTATACCAAATCCTTTAAATACTTTATTAACTATTCTAACACATATTAGAATTTATGAATATATCACATATTTTAATTAATTTTTACATATTATAAGCAATTACAATACGATAGCGGTTCTAGCAAATAAAGTAGTAAGAACACTTATAATGGCATCTAACTTGAACTCAAAAGATTTAATCATATTAATATCTTGACCTCTAGCCATTCTAAGAGAAAAATGAATGAATCTATAAGAAAAAAATATTAATTTAGAAGAAAATAATTTGCAACCTTTAAAGCATTAATAAATCTTTAAGAAAAGAGATAATCTACTCTTTAATAAGAAGGATCTAATTCTGATATTTAAGATGAAGTCAATCTTAACAAACTATTAAGGACACAAAAATACAAATAAGAGACTTGAACTAGAAAGATGTTTCTAGAAGAAATCGACAAGAATTTGAATTATCTAAATGAGTACACAAATAATATTAAGAAAGGTGAGGTAGAACTCTAAGAAATGCATAGTTGAGACTATATGAGTCCCACCAATGGATCTTAATTGGTGGATTAGTTAAAAATATAATCTTAAGTCATTTAGTTATACAAATATTATAGTTAGACAATCATTTTGACTATTTACATATTTATTAGAATTTAAAATTATTTATAAGTATAAAGGTTTTATTTAAAAGAAAATTACAAAAATAGAATCTTAGTATGTCTTGGAGGCAATTATTTTAGTTGATTTAGTATTTTTACTTATTATTAAGTATTAAGAGTTAGTTATTGAGACCAATGTCTATATTGGCCTTCTACCTAAATATGTTATTCATTCAAAACCTATAAATATTACTTAGTAGGTAGAAGAAGCATGAGAAAGAAATCTCATGTCTTTTTAATTATTTTTATAGAAGATAGTATTTTGAGTTGATTTAAATTGATTTTATTATTATAAAAAATTTCCTAGATAGAATAAAATATTTCTAAATTGATATTATCATCTTAGAAATATTATAGAGATTTTTAAAATTTATTTAGAATTTATTTAGAATTTATTAAGAATTTTTAGAGCAATTTTGAAGACTTTGGTAAAAATGAGTTTTACTACTTTGGGAGCCATTATGAAGAAATGGAGCAAGATTTGAAGGCCATGCAAGGTTCCTAGTCTAATAGGATATTTTTAAACACTATGGTGAAGTCAAAAATACAAAATTATTAGTTCTATTAGTATAAAATAGGAGGATTAGTAGCTAGTATAGTCCTTGTAGGAAGGGAAGTGCACAAGTCCCATATGGGTTGTGGCACCTTGGATGTAGGTAGGAGGATAAGACTAAGGCCTCGTGGCCTCTCTAAGACATCCATATACACTACTTATGAGCCTTAGTGAGGTTTGAACTCGTGATCTTTTAAGCAAGTTATCCTTGAGGTAAAAAAAATTTATTTAATATTTTTGTTAAATACCTCCTTTCTTTGAATTATCATAACTTACTCTTAGTAACTTGGATTTATATATTTTTTATATCATTGAAAAGATTAAAAAATTACCTATTTAAAAATATGATTTTTATTTTTTATTAGATAAAAATCCAATAAATAGACTATGACTAATTCTATAGTGTGCAATTACTTAATTGCACATATTTTACTTATTTTGTGTTGTTCTTCTCCTTCATTGTTGTTTATCGCTTCTTATATTTCACACCAAAATTTATAAGTAACTTTTAATGGAGGCCATCTTATAATTTGGATTAAAGAGTGAATTTTATCCTCACATAAATGGTGTGTTTGCCAGGAGGTGGTGCTTCTAATTGTATGTGTGAATGTGGAGTTAGTATGTTGTAATTCACATTTTGCTTGGTCTTTTTGAATGAGAAATTCAAAGTTGATCTTCATCATTGGTAAGTTTTCTACATCTCTTCTTTATTGGTGTATACAAAGCTTTTCAAGTTCTTAATTCGTAAGGTAGTTAAAAAATTTCATTATTGAATTGAATGTTGATTTGCTCTCGGGTTTTCATCAATCAGTTTTTATATATTGTATATTTTAAGTTAAAACTTTTTGTATTGGTGTGTCTTGATGTTGGCTTTCCAATAAGCTATTTTAAGTGCAATTTGGACTTGATTTGAATTTGAAGTGAATTTTAGACTAGAAAGTGGTTCACTACCTTGGCAGTTTCATGTACTTCATGTTTGGAAAGGCATTTCTTAGTGCGTGGTGACTATTTAATAGTGGAATTTTTGGTGTACAAACACTTTGAAGTTAAGGTTGTAGTAAAGCAAATTTCAATATTATTGAACCAAAATTGAATTTGTGGCGATTTTTGGAGTAGAGAGAGATTTCTGCCTTAAATGGAATACAATTGAGGTTAGTGATTTCTATCTCTTCAATCATTTATATTGTTGATTTTATGATATACTTTTGATTGTTGTGTTTTAAGTCTTATCTTAATTATATTAAATTATAATTAAAATAAGTATAAAAAATAAAATAAATAAAAATAAATAAATAAATAAATAAATAAATAAAGAAAAAAAGAAAAAAAGAAAAAACTAAAAAAAGAAAAAAATAATAATAATAATAATAATAAATAATATCATTAAATTAAAATAATTTTATTATTTATATTTTAATATCCTATTAATTTTTATTTTAACTTTTATTTTAATTTTTATTTTGTTTTATCTTATTTTATTATATATATAATTTTTTATTTTATTTTAATTATATTTTTTTATTTTATTTTATTTTTACTTATCTTTTTATCTCTGCCTTTTTTGTTTAATGATTACTATTATTTTTATTTATTAATATTGTTTATCTTTTATTTTATTTTATTTTATTTTATATACATAATAAGTTTTATATATTGATATAAGTTTAACATATTTTTATTTATCTATTAATTATTTTTTATATAATATTGTTACTTCTAACTTTAAATAATATTTGGTTAGTTTGATATTAGTGTAGTATTATTTGGTGGTTCTCTTTAGATTGGTTGTCGCTTTAAAAGTATAAAGACCGGAGTTTAAAAGCAACTTCAAATCTAAGAGTAATCTTGGTAAGTTCCAAACCTTAGATTTTCAACTTATTTGAAATTTTGGACAAAAGCAAAGAAGGAGCATAGTGTCGTGGCAAAAGTCCGCTTTGGATAGACGCAAGGTCCGTCTTTGTAATCAAGTTGCATCTAATATATACAAACCTTCTTAAATTTCTCTTTTTGTAATTACAAAACCATGTGTGTAATAAATCAACAAACTAGAAGCTTGAAAATTTATAAATCAAGATCTAGCCATTTAAATAAGTTCAAACTTTGGAAATACAAAATTCACTTCTTTAATCATTTTCACAAAAATTTTCAATTGTAAATTCGTTACTGATCACTAGATATCATCAAAATATTAGCAAGTAAAAGAAATAAAAGAAGTTTTCAAGGCTAAATCAAAATTAAAGTTAACATTAAAGATAAAATAAAATTTAGAACAAAGAAAAAATGTGAGAAATTTTTTCCAAAACTATATTAAAATCTAGATTGGTAAAAAGAAAGTAAGAGCTTAATAAAATTTTAAAAAAAAAAAAATTAAGCAAGGTTTCTATACATGGATGTATTTACTTCACGACATCCACCTCCTCCAAACCTGCATATCCTCTGGCATGTGCTACCATTCACCTTTCATCCTATTTGTCTTCCTCTTGAATCTCTTTATCTTCTTGGTTCCATTATTTGTCAGACATGTATATTTCAAAATCTTTAGGTAGGCAATTTATATTTCTCCTTTGAAAAGCTTTCACTTGTTTTCCTGCTATTAGAATCCAAATCACCTTCCATAATTGATTTCAAATGCAATCGATGAGTTTGATCAAATCTTTTTTTGTTTTCCAATCTTATTGCTTTCAACCTGTCTAGTGCCAACCAGTGGTCTTTTGATAATCTCTCAATTTGTTGGATCTAAAATTCCAAAAGTCTTTTACGAGATATGCCATCTTTCTAAGATAAAATTATCGAGGCGTCATCGATAAGGTGGGCAGGTTTGATGGTAAAGATGCCACCAAATTCCTTTGAATTTATGTATATGAGATAGAGATACATCAAGTTTCGGAGGTTTGAATGCTTGAAAACTTTGATTTGGCTGTTGTTCCTAAAATTAGAGATCAGGTACGTCATTTGAGAACAAGTATTGCACCAATTACATGGTCTAGGTTTGAAAAACGGATGCGAGATGAGTTTTTGGATGAAGATATAGACAGAATGACAAAGAGTTTTTTTTTGGATTGGATGGAATAACGACCTGGAAGGCAAATGGGGCCAAACGAGCTTCTTCGAGAATTTGAAAAGAGGTATGGACATTTTCCTGCATCTGAAAAGTGTTTTATAGATGGTTGAAAGGTTGAATTATTTCTACAAGCTGCAGATGAGGTTTTGGAAGATAGGCTTTTTTTACTTTTGGGAGATGGAGCTGCTGAAGGTGGATTTAGTACGGACTGGAGAAGGGTGGAAGAGTCCATCATCCTATTGGCAAAGGAGCAGCAAGTGCGATCTAGAGGAGCTGGAATCTATACTGAAGCCACACCGGTAAGCAAACTCAAAGAACCGGTTGCTTTATTAGTTCCAAGTGTGCCATTAAAACCAGCGGTACCATCTATAGTCTCTGGAAAGAGCAAAATTATAGATGATAACACACTGGAGGAATTGATAAAGGGAATAAAGGATCTAAGGGTTGAAATGAGTGAATTGAAGAGGAATCAAGGGAGTGGACCATCACAGCTATCACAGCCATCAAAGAACTATGTGATGAGGTGCATTTGGTGCGATGATACAAGCCACAGTAGAAATAATTGTACAGAATATGCTAGGGCTTTGAAGAATAGCAAGATAACTTTCAAAGAGGGAAGGATCAAAGATGCGGCTACAGATTCTCCTTTGGATACCAATTTTGGCAAAGGTGGAATGAAACGATTGATGGAGGATCAAATGGTGAAGTCTAGAGCCCAAGAATTAGGTAATGCTAATGCCTATCAGATCATAGTATGGCAAAACAATGTTGAAATTCTATCTACAATAAATCGAGAGGCTATGATACGAGGGGCTCAAATTATTAGGCAAAAAATTGGATGGGATGATCCAGTGGATGCAGCTAATATCCAAGCCTATTTTGAAGGGAAGCATGGAAAGGATGAAATCCAGAATGTATGTGTAGAAGTAAAGAGGGGAAGACTTGTAGAAGAAGAAAGAGGTGGAGAGCCTACCAACAAAAGACAAACTTGAAGAAGTAGTGAAAGTGATAAGGGAAAAAAACAAGCAATCCTTACAACCAACTAAATATCTCGAACAACACCCTCAACTTCACATCCTGAAGATGTACCAATGCCTAAGGAGAAATGGAAGGAAAGGATGGAGAAGGGTCAGAAGAAGGAGGAAGAAGATACAAGAAGAAGTAAGGCTAAAGGCCCTACTTATAAACTTCGATCAGACATTGAATCTTCAGTAGATATGAAAGACATTTTAGAAGAATTAATTTTAGATGCCAAGATAGAATTTATCTTGAAAGAAGCCTTGGGAATTGCAAAGAAGGATTTTCATGAATTGATAATTGATGTTATAAAAAAAAAACGTCAAATGACTACTGAAACGGTTATGTTTAGTGCAATAGACACTTGTATGACCGAAGAAGAAGGGAATGAGATTGGACAAGTGTTCTCTACCATGTGTGATCCAAAAACTAATGGAGATTAGACTGGAGAGGACAAAACCAAACTTTATAAAATTAAAGAGCAACAGGAAGAGAGTTGGGAAGATGATATGATTGAAGATTTGGAGATTGAAGTCTCGGATATGTTTTCTTCTAAATTTCAAACAAATTTGGAAAAATCTATAGATGAGAATGAAGAGGAGAAAGTTCAAAAGAATATGAATGGTTGTGAAAATGAAGGGCATATCAACATGATAATAGAAAGAAATGAAAGGAGCTATATAGAGGAAGTAGTAGTAAATGCATGCCTTTCTGCTGTTGGTGATGAGATTATGAATGAAGGGAAGATAGGATATGTTCATCCATATTGGGCAAGGGCCATTACAAAAGCTTGGATTAAACTTGGAAATTTGGATGAAACCATATTCGCTCTTGTGGACCATGGATCAGAAATCAATATTATATCGAAGCAGATTTATGAGAGGGAAAAATGGTCCATTGATACCGGTCATGGTTGGATCTGAGGGCAGCCAATAATGAAAAATGAGGGCTCCTTGGTGCATGTCTTGCGGTAAAAATCAAGATTGGTAATGTGAAAGTGGATCAAAATTTCTTTGTGCAAGCTTGTAGCACATATCCAATCATTCTTGGATAGCCTTATATTACAGCTTCAAGGATGGAGACTAGAATATTGGATGATGGATCCCATTATGCAAGGATTCAAAGCTGTGATGGAAGAAACTCAGTACAATTTCTTACGGTGAAGCCAAAACATGAGAGGCACAGAGATCAATTACGGGAGGCACCTCTTAATATTGAAGAGGTATTTCAAGATTTTTGAGAAGCACGTGTGGAGGATGGGGGTCCGCAGGTGCAAGTATTCCGTTCACAATGGCATTCTTCAATGTACATAATAACAGGTACAAAGTTTTGAATTTGACTAACAACAGTGTTTTGGATTTGACTGACAACAGTGTTTTGGATTTCAAAAGTGTGAGTGTGATGGCTTCTAGATGTAGAGCCAACATAAGAAAAATGGAAAAGACTTATAAAAAAATAGAGATGATTTTGGAAGATGAAACTATTTCTGGAATAGTAGAATAGGCTGGATTTTTGGTTGATCTTCAGCAACAATTGGAAAGAATAAATGAGCTGGTTGAGAAAGTAGATGGCGGCAATGTCATAGTTGGAATCCATGATCACTGCCTTTATGATGAAATACAACAATTCATGGAGGATAGAGATGAAAGGATTGAAATTTATAGATGGGAAACTGAAGCCAAGGTAGATGCTAAGTAGAAGTCAGTAGTAAAGAAAGTGAAGCCAATGGCAACTCAACTATCAAAAGATTCAAGGGATTATATCAA
Source organism: Physcomitrellopsis africana (assembly GCA_036785485.1). Classification (NCBI taxonomy): domain Eukaryota; kingdom Viridiplantae; phylum Streptophyta; class Bryopsida; order Funariales; family Funariaceae; genus Physcomitrellopsis; species Physcomitrellopsis africana. The sequence continues at coordinate 322,390 of JAWRVF010000199.1, read as the reverse complement.
GCAAGTTGAGATGGAACCAAGATTAAGGAGCTATAAAGGGATTGGATATCAGTTTATAAAAGAAACACTTGGAAAGTTAAAGATTGGAGGGGGTGAGTTTCTAATTGAACTCGAGAAGAATTTATTCTTGAAAATGCTTTTTAAACATGGAAAGGCCTTTGCATCTAGGCCTAATGAAATTAGATATGTCCGTCCAAATGTAGTAGCACCTATGGTGATCATTACAATTCTACATATACCATGGGACTTGAAACCCATTTCAATTCCAAGAGCTTTCCTTCCAAAACTTATTGAATTGCTCAAGGAAAAGATAGAAATGAAGATCCTTGAACCTTCTATGGATCCATATTCCAATCATTGGTTTACAGTGCCAAAGAAATCTGGGGCATTAAGATTTATTCAAGACATGCAAACTGCTAATGGAATAACGATCAAAAACAAGAGATCTAGTTCAATTATGGATGTGGTTGCAGAGGCGTTTGCAGGCCATGCCATCTATTCAATTGGAGATCTGTATTCTAAATATGATCAGTTTCAACTTGTTGCAGAGAGCAGAGATTTGACAACAATAAAAATATCTTTGGATTTGGTATGGATGTGTACATTGCCTCAAGGTGCTATTAATTTGGTGGCACATATGCAAAATGCAATGAACCAAATTTAAAAGGACTTTGTGCCTGAGAAAACTATACCTTTTGTAAATGACATACCAATCAATGGTAGCAGAGAAGAAATTAAGGATGCAATGGTTGATAGAGTTGGTTACAAAAAGTTTGTCACATAACATATTGAGGATGTGGAGAAGATTTTGAAGAAGCTTGAGGAGGTAAATCTAACCCTATCCATTGACAAATCCAAGTTTGGGGTTGAAAAAATTGTGGTAGTAGGCCATTTGTGTGGAAACTATGGAAGAAAGCCTAACCCAGAAGAGGTGGATGCTATTGTAAAAATGAAAGCTTGCAATAGTATTACTGAAGTGAGGAGATTCTTTGGGACTTGTGTTTTTTATCAAATCTAGATACCTCATTTTGCTCATGTGTTGGAACCTTTATATAAACTTTTGAAGAAGGGAAGCAAATTCAAATGGAGCAAGGAACAAAATGAGGCTATGGATACTTTAAAAGGGATCCTAAAATCTCCACCAATTTTGAGGCAAGTGAACTATAATGATGGCCGATTGGTGATAATAATGGTGGATACAAGTCCAATTGCCTTAGATTAGGCTGTTGGACAAAATGATGTAAATGGAAACAAGTTTGCTATTAGATTTGGAGTAAGAATTTTGATAGAGTGTCAAAGGGCATATCCACAAGTGAAGAGAGAACTTTGGGGTGTAGTTACAATTTTGAAGGTGGAATGGAATTACTTGATTGGAGCTACTGTTGTACTAGAAATTGATTGCCTACCTTTACTTGGTATGATTGCTAACTATTCAACTCCGGATATTGCTATATTATGATGGATTACTTTTAATAGATCACTTAATTCAATCTTTGTCCATATCAAAAGAAAAAAAAATGTAGTAGCGGATATGTTGTCAAGAACTAGATATGTGGATATAGAAGAAATAATGGTTCAAGAAGACTATGAGGGAAATGGCATTGAAGATGTCGGATATATATCCACATTGAATAGTAGAAGAATGGAAGAAATTTTTCCTTTTGAGACTAGATTATATGATGGCATGCTAAAGGATATTGGACTCTATTTGAGTACTCTATAAAAGTAAGAAAGTTGGTCAGATAAAGGTTTTAAAGCCATCAGACAACATTCTTATGGATATTTCCTACGAGATGGATATATTTAGAAAAGATCGAGGAAAAAAGATGGAATACCATTAAAGGTGGTTGGAGATATTTTTACTAAGAGTTGGATTCTTAAAGAATTCCACGATACTTATTGGGCTAGTCACAGAGGAGTTTGGACAACCTATACAAAGATTAAAGAGCGGTATTGGTGGAAAGGCATATATAAAGATGTGGAAGAATTTGTAGGATTGTGTCTCAAGTGTCAATTCCAATAAAAAATCACATACCAAAATGAACTTCATCCAACCTATCCTCTTTCTATCCACTTTCAATGGGTGATTGATCTGATAGCCATGCCAATTGGACTATGGAGAATGAAGTATTTGGTATTGGCATGAGAGAAACTATCAAACTATGTTGAAGGTAGAGCCTTGCGGACAAAACATACAAATAAAGTATGTAGATTTGATCTTGAGGATATCTTTAGTCGATATGGATATATTGAAATAATGAGAGCAGATAGAAGGGAACTTGATACAACTAAAGTCAAAGAATTCTTTGACAATTATGAGGTGAAATTAAAGTTAACCACAGCTTATTATCCCGAGGCAAATAAGAAGAATGAAAGAGGGCATCCTCTAATTGTCGAGGCTTTGATTAAAGCTTGTAAAGGTGATTCTAAGGAATGGTCTAGGCTATTACCGTTGTCGTGAAGTAAATACATCCATATATAGAAACCTAACTTAACTATCTTTTCTTCAAAATTTTATTAAGTTCTTTCTTTCTTCTTACCAATCTAAGTTTTTATATAGTTTAGGAAAAATTTCTCACTTTCTTTCTTTTTCTTTGGTTAAAATTTTACCTTATCTTTAATCTTAACTTTAACTTTGATTTAGCCTTGAAACTTTCTTTTATTTCTTTTATCTTTTTTCCAATCTTAGATTTTAGTAGATTCAGGGTTATATTTGTAGATATAAGGAGTTTTGACTTTGAGATTGAATTTAGGATTTACTAAGGATAAATAGTAGATTTGGATGTCAATAGTCGGCTACCATTAATAGTGCTGACTTGGAGGATTAGATTTGGGGTTTTTATAACTTTAAACTATTAATTGTTGACTTGGACTTTGAAGACCTTGGCTGCGACTTCTTTGACGAGCTCGGAGGAGAAGAAGACGGGGTTTTTTGGCAAATCCAGAGAGGTATTCAGAGAGAGCTTCTTCTTGGCATGAATTTAGGTCGTAGAAACGCAGGAATCGGAGCTTAGATGAGAGATATGCTTGTTTGAACTTAGACTACTAATATGACACCTACTGTCACTTTTCAGGGTATATTAGAAGTTTTAAGATACTAGCAAGAAATCAAAAAGTTGGGTTAGAAACTAGACTTCAAGCTACACATTTTACATCCAAGAATTGATAGAAATGAGTTTAGAATGAGTGAGATATGGCTAGTTAAACCCAGCAAACTAAACTGGGGTTTTGAAGAAGTTAGATAAATAGAAGGATTTGCTTTAAGCTAGAACTTGAGTTTCAAGAAGAATTTGAAGCTCATTTTTTGTGTACATATTACTTATACTATAAAGAGTCTATGTCTAAAATCTCATATCAATTGAGACTTTGATTAGGGAGTAATGGCAAATTTGTTCTCAGGTATCTAGGATTTTGACTTTTAAAAGTACATGCCAAGGATTTGGTGATATCTAACGATCAGCAATGAGTTCATAGCTCAAAATTTATGTGATGAGGATCAAAGGTATGAGTTATGTTTTTCCAAATTTTGAGCTTATTTGAACGGCTGGATCTTAAATTATGAATTTTCAAGTTTTAAGTTGAGATTTGACTTCTAAAAGTATCTGCCAAGGATTTGGTGTTATCTAACAATCAGCAATGATTTCACAACTCAAAAATTATGTGACAATAGTCAAAAGTATGAATTATGTTTTCCCAAATTTTGAGCTTATTTGAATGGCTGGATCTTAAATTATGAATTTTCAAGTTTTTGGTTTGGTTTTACTTATATAATTACTTGCTAATATTTTGATGATATCTGGTGATCGGTAATGAATACATGGTTGAAATTTTTGTAAAGATGACTAAAGAAGTGAACTCTACGCTTCCAAAATTTGAACTTATATTAATGGCTGGATTTTGATTTATAAATTTCCAAGCTTCTAGTTTGTTGATTTACTATACGCATGGTTTTGTGACTATAAAAGAAAAATTGTAAGAAAGTTTGTGCATATTGGATCCAACTTGATTCTAAAGAGAGACCTTGCGTCTACCTGAAGTGGACTTTTACCACGACACCATTTGCTTTATGGGCTGATAGGACCACCCATAGTATAGTAACAGGCTATATGCCGATGGAACTCATGTTGAGACAAAAGCCAATTATGCCTACAGAAGAAATTTTTCCTACATGGTTATTTCTGTCTTGGGAAGATGGAGTACCTAAAGAAAGGCTACAAGAGATTTCAATCCAACAAATTGAGAGATTATATGAGGATCAACAACTTGCATTAGAGAGGTTAAAAGCAACAAGGCTGAATAACAAAGAGAGATTTGATAAAAATCACCGGTTGAGATTAAAGCCTATCTAAGAAGGTGATTGGGTAGTGGTTTTTGATAGTACTTTTGAGCAACAACATAGTATCCAAAAGAAGTTTGTTCAAAGATGGTTGGGGCCATATGTAGTAGTAACTGTCTATAATAATGGTACTTATTGTCTTCGAGAATTGGATGGAACCTTGATCCGGATACCAATAGCTGGTAAACGAGTAAAGAATTTTTGGAGAAGGGATGAAAGGCTTTTGATTGAAGGATTTTAAGAACATTTATCGGATCCAGAAGCAAATCAAGAGAGTGAAGAATCAGAGGAGGAGATGGAACAAGATGAAGATTGAATGTTGGCACATGCCGGAAGATGTGCAGGTCTGGAGGGGGTGGATGTCGTATTGTAAATGGTTATAATATATAAAAACCAACTAAATTACTTAATATATTAATAAGTTCTAGTGTGATCTAAAATGCTTAGTAAACTAATTTAGATAGAATTGATAGAAACTATATTTGATTATTTTCTTTTTTTTGGCTATAGTGTTTAAGTTATATAGAGCTTAGATATTTAGTATAATATTCTAAGAGTTGAAATTAGGCCTAAAGATGAAAATCCGAACCACCAATGTAAAAAAATAGATGGATGAAGAGTAGGAATGGAGGCCTTCACCCCATTGGCCGATGGTCATGCCGAATGGGCTTTGAGGAGGCTGCCCGCGACCTTAATAAGGGTTTCGGCGACTTCAACGAGGCCATTAGAAACATAGAGATTAGGATTAGAAAGCTTGATTTTTGAGCTATAATTTTGGTGTAAAAATTGAGAAATTTGGAGTTTTTATGAGGGAGAAGAAGGCGCTTGAAGTTAGGGTATACAAATTGTATCTATTGTCACTCTTTTGAAGATTAGAGGAGTTGTATGAGAGCTTTTGGAGATCGCTAAGTGCGGCTAGAGAGGTGATTTTAAGCTCTACACTTAATGTGGAAGAATTTCTACAATAAGAGTTCTGAAGAAGGAGTTAATGGGAGTCAAAGAGAGCAGATCGAATTCCAAGGCAGTAAGTAGGCCGTTTTGTTGATAGTGATGGGGTTTGCCATATCTTAAGTTTTTGGATGAATTTTTGTCTCAAAATTTCTAAAAAGGTGTATTATTATTCTAAAAAGCTACACATTAATGTTTTATAGCATTTGGACTTTTAGATTGTGAGATATGAAGAATTTAGTACATAGGTGTTTGTAAACAAGGGTTTAAAGCTACTGCTAGGACTTTGGCGATATCTAAAGATCGGTAATGAATCAATAGTTGAAATTTGTGGTGGTAGTTTTGAAAAATACATCAGCACTTCATGTAAATTTGAAGTAGATTTAGACGGTTGGATAAAAAGTTATGGATTATTGAAGTTCAAGAAAAATTCCCTTCTTTCAGGGGAATGAGGGTTTTAGAGTATTTGTTATATTTTGAGTGTTTTGAGGTAATAAAACTTATGTATTGGGTGTAATAGCCCTATGAAGAAATCTTTTATATAAATTTGGGGGGTTTTATTATACTTGGATCTTGCTTGAGTAATTAGTGGCAGTCAGAAGCCTAGTGCTTTCTTGAGGCAAATTCTCTCTACCCCGACAACGTTGTCATGTTGTAAATTAAAACATAGTGTGAAAGATATAAAGGAATGTGTTAAAATAAAAAGATTAAGATTAGAAGAAGAGAGGATGAAAAAGAGAAAGGGTTGTGGTTATAACCACATTATCTTGAAGGTTATAATATTTATCACAAGCTCAGGGATGATAGGTAGGCCAAACTACTAATTTCCTGCTGAAATTCCCACTAGCAGTACCAAGTCAAGAAGCCAAGGAATTCTACAGTGAAGTCAAGTGGATTCGAACCCACGTCAACTCCAAAGTAGCTAAGAACTTAACCACACAAGCTTCTTTGACTTGGCAGTGAAGGATGTAGTTCTTTCTCTTTTATCTCTAATCTAATCTTAATTATTTTTTCTACTTATTAGATTTTTTTTCTATTTTATCTTAAATCTAATCTTAATTATTTTTTCTACTTATTAGATTTTTTTTCTATTTTATCTTAAATCTACTTTACCTTTATTCTCTTCTATTTTAGATCTAAACTTAAATGTTGTGGGCTGAAATTAGAAGAGAAGTGGGTAGAAAAAAAAAAATGATAGTAAGAAGGTAGAATAGAAATTTACCTCAAAAGGTGAGATTCCTTCAAATTAATCCAAAAGAAAGGATTGAAGAGGTGGAAAGATATGGCTGAGGTGTCTCTTTGACCAAGGGAAGAAGGAAGACCAGGCCGGGAGGACAAGAAGGGGGTCGTGAAGAAGAAGAGAGGTTTTTTTTTTTGGAGAGATAGGGTTTCCTTTTGATAGGCAGTAGACGTTTTTGTGTGTAGAAGAAGCTTAGAGAGGATTTTAAGTGAAATTTTTTGTGGGTTTGTAGTAGACAAGATAAGGAACATATAGAAATAATTTTTATGTCTTTTGGTTAAGTATCAAGGGAGATATGAGTCGTCAAAGTTGCAGGTGTTTAAGACTAGGGCAGTGAGGTTTACTAAATTTCGGGCCTCGGCTCTTGAGAACCATTTGGACTTTAGAGGCAAAATTTGTTGGGGTTGTGTTTCTTATTGAGTTTACTACTTTGAATCAAAATCTTAAGTCAATATGATCTTTGAGCAAAGAGTTATGAGTGAAATTGTAACCGGATGTAGGTGAAAAGAGAAATAGAGTGAAAGCAGAATTGGGGTTTGTATGGGCAGAGTGTGTGTGTGGGTTTTTTTGGGTATGAATGGAGTTAGGGAGTGAATTTGAGTGTGAAATTTGATAGACATGATCTAAGCAAGTTAAGAAAGAGATGAGGGTAAGTTTGATACTCATTTATCTTATAAAAAAATGTTATGCTCTTTCAAAGTGATAGGGGTCTATTTCTAAGTCAGTGAAGTTTGGGGGAGCATATCTTTGTGATCAAAGTAGCATTTTGAGTAAAATTTGTTGGGGTTTGTAGATATATGAGTCTATTAAGTTGTGTAAAAAACTGATTGCTATTGGAGTTATGGTTAAAGAATTATGAGGAAATTTGTAGTCGGATCCAGAGTTGGTAGAAGACAGAATTAAAGGAGGAGAGTAGAGTCTATAACTCTATTTCCAAGAGGAGTTTTGGAGCAAAAATTGGAGGATGTTTACAACATAAAGCAAGCAACAAGCCTACCAAATTTCAATACTTGGGATTTTGATAATGAGGAGCAATGAAGGTGTGAAGCAAAGGGGGTCCAGAATCAAAGGCAGCATGGAGGGGTTTCTTTGACAACATGGTTCTCTCCAACCACATGAGCTATAATCAAAAGGATTATGGGGTTTGCTTCTTTACTTCCTTAAGTACTTTGTGTTCAAATTTTGCTTCAATTGATATGATATCCTAGGATTTATGGGCAAATTTGAAGGCGGGTTTTTAAAGGCAGAATATGGCAAGATTAATAAAGTATGTTTTTATGTAAAATCTTCAGTTTTATGAACTTTATGAATCTCTTCTTGCACTTAAGAAACGAGAGGCACAAAAGACCCAGTGTTTCTTAGGGCTAAGACTCTCACCACGACATTTGGTGCTTCCACTGAGAGAGCTCTAAGGCTTCAAGATTTTTAAGGCAAGATGGGGGATAATAGAACCAGTAGTAGTCAAGTTCAAGGAGGTAGTCAGAACTTTGCAGAGGAGTTCTTTAGGGCCATGCAAATGTTTATGGGACAACAAGTTGCCAATGCAGCTGGACAAGGAGCTACAAAAGCTTTGAAAGCTGTTATTTCTAAGAATGAAAGATTCAATGGAAAGAACATTTCAAAGTTTTTAAGGAATTATACTTGTGAGATGGAAATCTATCAAATTTCAGAGGAGAAGATGATAGAGACATTTGACTTGGCAGTTGTACCAGAGATCAGAGATAAGGTGAAACATCTTCATCAAAATAATTTTGAGATTACTTGGGCTAAATTTGAAGAGAGGCTTCGAGATGAGTTTTTTGATGAAGATGAAGAAAGGATGTCCAAAAGGAATTTCTTTGATTGGGTGGAACAACAACCAGGTAACAATATGGGACCAAGTGAATTGTTAAGAGAATTTGAAAAGAAATTTGGACAACTCTCATTAACAGAGAAGAGGATTCTTGAAGTGAGAAAATCAGAGTTATTTCTACAAGCTGCAAATGAAGCTTTGGAGGATAGACTATTACTTCTTCTTCAAGATGGAGCAGCTGAAGGAGGTTTTAGTACCAATTGGAGACAATTGGAGGATGCAGTAAGTCTTATTGCAAAGCAACAGCGGGTAAAGGCTAGGGGATATGGAATAAAGATGGAAGCTTCAACACCACTAACTACAAGGACATCTTCAATGATACCATCAAACTCTTCAAAGGGTAAGGCTCTGGATGAGGACACTCTAGAGGAATTGGTGAAGGGATTGAAGGAGCTGAAAGTGGAGATGAGTGCTTTAAAAAGAAGTACAAAGCCAAGTATCTCTCAAACTTCTGGAGGACAGAGGGGATATGTCATGAGGTGCATTTGGTGTGATGATTCTGATCATAAACGTAGTGATTGTGAATCATATGCTGATGCCATGAAGAAAGGCATCATTACCTTCAAAGATGGAAGGATTAGAGATGCATCTACAGATTTTCCTTTGGATACTAACTTTGCCAAAGGTGGAATGAAAAAGTTAATGGAAGATCGAATGATGAAGCCTAAGTCAAGAGATTCAGGTAATGCAGATTCTTATCAAATTGTGGCCTGGGAAAATAATATTGAAGCTCTATATCCTGAGAATCATGAGACTATGATTAGAGGAGCTCAGGCCATTAGAGAGAAAACAGGATGGAATGATCTAGTTGATGCAATTAGCATCAGAGCTTTTTTAGACAAGGAAAGGGAGAATGAAGACTTTCAAAATGTCTATGTGGAAGTAAAGAGAGGAAGGAATGTAGAAGATGAAGATGAAGAACCAATAAATAAGAAGCAAACACGAAAAGGTGGTGGTACAGGAGAAAGGACAAAAGAAGGCCCAACAATAAATCAACCACCACAAAATACCCTTTCATCTTCACAATCAAAGGAGGCATCAACTCCAAAGCAAAGGGTGGAAGATAACATGGAAAAGGGTAAGGACAAGAAGAAGGACATAGAAAAAGGTAAAACCAAAGGCCTTACTTATAAGCTTCAATCTGATATTGAAACTTCTATTGATTTGAAAGGAGTATTGGAAGGACGGATTTTGGATGCAAAAATTGAATTTACCTTACGGGAGGTCTTAGGAATTGCAAAGAAAGACTTCCATGAGTTGATTATTGATATTATCAAAAGAAAACGCCAAATGACAGTAGAGACAGTGATGACAAGTGCCATTGATACTTGTTTAAGTGAAGAAGAGGAGGAAGAGATTGGCCAAGTGTTTTCTATTGAATGTAAGTCAAGCCTTGAAAGAATTATGATTGTGGAGGATGATAAGGTGAGTCAAGGGATGAAGAAAAAGATGTAAATGATGGTATGCCTAATGATTTAGAAGAGGAGGTTTTAGACATGTTTTCTCTTCAACTTCAAAAGAAGAAGGAGGATACCACCCACAACATGGAGGAAAAAGAAGCAAAGGTATATGCTTATGCCACTTTTGATGATGGTGATGGAAAAAAGGTGCAAAGGTTTTAGGATTTTCTCATCCTTATTGGGCTAGAGCTACTACAGAAGCTCAGATTAAGCTTGAAAATTTGAATGAAACAATCCATGCTTTGGTAGATCATGGCTCAGAGATTAATATCATGTCTAAGGCAATATATGAGAAAAGAAAATGGCCTATAGATACCAATCATGGGTGGATATTAAGAGCTGCGAACAATGAAAAGGGAGGGTTGTTTGGAGCATGTCCTGCGGTGAAGACAAGGATTGGAAATGTGGAAGTAGAGCAGAATTTCTTTGTTCAAGATCGTGGCACATATCCAATTATTCTTGGTCAACCATATATTACAGCTTCAAGAATGGAAACTAAAGTGCTAGATGATGGATCTCACTATGCAAGGATTCGAAGTTGTGACGGAAGGAACTCAGTACAATTCCTTACAGTGAAGCCAGAAAGCAAGAGGCATAGAGATCAATTACGTGAAAAACCTCTTGATACTGAAGAAGGATTCCAGGATTTCTAGAAAGCACACGTGGAGAATGGGGGTCTGCGGGTGCGGGTAATATATTTACTAAGGTATTCCCCAATATATATAAGAATGGATATGGAATTTTGAGTTTGAGTGATCATAGTATCTTGAATTTCAAAGGTGTAAGAGTAATGGATTCTAAATATAAAGCCAAAATAAGAAAAATAGAAAAGAATTTTGAAAAAATGGGGATAATTTCACAAGAAGAAAATATATCGGGATTAATAGAATGGATTGGACTTCCGATTGATCTACTACATCAATTAGAAAGGTTGAAAAATATGGAGGAGGTTATGGATAATAGAGGTATTATAGTTGAAGTCAATGATCAATGCTTTTACAAAGAAATATTACATTTTATGGAAGACCATGGTGAAGACATTCATATCCGTAAGTGGAAAAATGAAGCTGAAGTGAATGCCAAGTATAAATCAGTAGCAAAGAAAGTAAAGCCAGTAGCAACTCAACTACCAGATAATTCTGAAGATTATTTCAAGCGAGCTGAAAAAGAGCCAGGATTAAGAAGTTATATAGGAATTGGACATCAATTCACTAAAGAAACACTTGACAAGTTGGAGATTGGAGGGGGTGAGTTTTTAAATAAACCTGAGAAGTATTTATTTCAAAGCATGCTTTTAAAACATGGAAAGGCATTTGCATCTAAACCTAGTGAAATAGGATGTGTTTATCCAAATGAGGTAGCACCTATGGTGATCTTTACAGTTCCACATATACCGTGGGATTTAAAACCCATTCCGGTTCCAAGAGCTTTACTACCAAAATTAATTAAATTGCTCAAGGAGAAGATGGAAATGGGGATTATAGAACCATCCATGGGTCCATATTCAAATCGCTGGTTTACGGTGCCAAAGAAATCTGGAGCATTAAGGTTTATTCAAGATATGCAACCTGCCAATGGTGTGACAATCAGGAACAAAGGATCTGGACCAATTGTAGATGAAGTTGCTGAGGCATTTGCGGGGCATGCAATTTATTCAATTGGAGACTTATATTCTGGATATGATCAATTTCAACTTGCAGCAGAGAGTAGAGATTTAACAACAATGAAGACTCCTTTGGGTTTGGTTCGTATGTGCACATTACCTCAAGGAGCTACCAATTCAGTGGCACATATGCAAAGTGCAATGAATCAAATTTTAAAGGAATTTGTACCTGAAAAGACCATACCTTTTGTTGATGATATTCCTATCAAAGGTTGTAAAGAAGAAGTGAAGGATACAACAATTGATAAAAATGGTTGTAGGCAATTTGTCAAACAACACATTGAAGATGTAGAGAAAATTTTGAAGAGACTTGAAGAGGTAGGTCTAACTTTATCTATTGACAAATCAAAGTTTGGAATGGATGAAATCATTGTTGTAGGTCATTTATGTGGAAGCTATGGTAGAAAACCAAATCCGGAGAAGATCGATGCTATTGCTAAGATGAAGCCTTGTAATAGTATAACTGAAGTAAGAAGATTTTTGGGGGCATGTATTTTCTATCAAATTTGGATTCCACATTTTGCCCATATATCAGAGCCTCTTTACAAACTCTTACGGAAGGGAAATAAATTCAAGTGGAAAAAGGATCAAAATGAAGCTATGGAGTCTTTAAAGAATATTTTAAGATCTCCATCTATTTTAAAGCAAGTTGACTATGAAAATGGTCAACCAGTGGTGATGATGGTGGATACTAGTCCAATTGCTATAGGTTGGGCTGTTGGTCAAGATGATATCAATGGAAGACGTTTTGCAACTAGATTTGGAGCAAGAATTTTGACTGAGCGACAACGAGCTTATCCGCAAGTAAAAAGAGAACTATGGGGAGTTGTCACAGCATTAAAGGCTGAAAGGAATTATTTAATTGGAGCAAATGTAGTATTGGAAGTTGATTGTTTACCTCTACTTGGTATGATTTCAAACTGTTCAATTCCAGATATTGCTATGTTGAGATGGATAGCTTTTATCAAATCTCTTAATCCAATTCTAGTACATATTAAAGGTAAAAAAAAATGCTGTAGCAGATATGTTGTCTAGAGCTAATTATATTGGAGATGAAGAAATGATTGCAAAAGATGATGATGAAGATGACAACAGCAAAAGCTACAGCATTGTATTTGTTAACACCAACAAAAGAGAAGATACAATTCTTCCTTTTAAGGAAGAATTATATGAAGGTAGATTGAAAGATGTTGGTTGGTATTTAAGTACTCTACAAAAGCAAGCAGAATGGTCAGAGAAGTATTTTAAGGAAGTTAGAAGACATTCCTATGAATATCTTTTACGTGATGGATTTTTGTGGAGGAAACCAAAAAGAAAAGATGGGATTCCATTGAGAGTGGTTGGAGATTTATCCACAAAACTTCAAATTCTCAAGGAATTTCATGATACAAATTGGGCTGGGCATCGAGGCATTTGGGCAACATATACAAAAATCAAAGAAAGATATTGGTGGAAAGGACTTTACAAAGATGTGGAAGATTTTGTAAGTTCATGTATTGAATGTCAATTTCAATCAAAGATCCGGTATCGTGATGAATTGCATCCTACTTATCCTCTTGCTATTCACTTTCAATGGGTTATTGACTTAGTTACTATGCCAAATGGATTATGGGGAATGAAATACTTAGTATTGGCAAGAGAAGAGCTATCCAATTTTGTTGAAGGAAGAGCATTGAGGACCAAGCAGACTGAAAGAGTGTGTAGATTTATTCTTGAAGATATTTTCAGTCGATATGGATGCATAGGAAGAATGAGAGCTGATAGAGGAGAATTAAATGCTGCTGAAGCTAAAACATTTTTTGAAAAGCATGGAGTAAAATTGAAGTTGACAACTGCATATAATCCTGAGGCAAATGGAAAGAGTGAGAGAGGTCATCCTCCAATCATTCAAGCTTTGGTCAAAGCTTGTAGAGGAAATTCTAAAGATTGGCCTAGATTACTACCTTATGCTTTATGGGCTGACAGAACTACACATAGTACAGTAACAGGTTATATGCCAATTAAACTTATGTTGGAACAAAAGCCTATTATGCCAATTGAAGAATCAATTCCTACATGGTTGTATTTGTCCTGGGAAGATGGAATTTCTAGAGAGCGGTTGCTAGAACTTCGAATACAACAAATTGGTAAACTACCAGAGGCACATCAAAAAGCAATGGAAAGACTTAAAGAAGCAAGGCTTAACAATAAGGAAAGGTTTGATAAGACACATCGATTGCGGGTAAAGCCTATTGAAGAGGGAGATTGGGTGGTGGTTTATGATAGTACATTAGAGCATCAGCATAGCACTCAGAAGAAATTTGCTCGAAGATGGTTTGGACCATATATTGTTGTCACTGTTTATGAAAATGGCACTTACTTACTTCGTGAATTAGATGGAACTGTACTTAGAAATCCAATAGCAGGTAAGCGGGTGAAAACATTTCGAAGGAGGAGTGACAGGTTTCATTTGAAAGCCTTGAAATGCTATCATCTACATCAATGGAGGATACAAATATCATAGAAACTGAAGATGAGGATGGAGAAGATGAAGAATGAATGGTGGCACATTCCGGAGGATGTGCAGGTTTGGAGGGGGTGGATGTCATGTTGTAAATTAAAACATAGTGTGAAAGATATAAAGGAATGTGTTAAAATAAAAAGATTAAGATTAGAAGAAGAGAGGATGAAAAAGAGAAGGGTTGTGGTTATAACCACATTATCTTGGAAGTTTATAATATTTATCACAAGCTCAGGGATGATAGGTAGGCCAAACTACTAATTTCCTGCTGAAATTCCCACTAGCAGTACCAAGTCAAGAAGCCAAGGAATTCTACAGTGAAGTCAAGTGGATTCGAACCCACGTCAACTCCAAAGTAGCTAAGAACTTAACCACACAAGCTTCTTTGACTTGGCAGTGAAGGATGTAGTTCTTTCTCTTTTATCTCTAATCTAATCTTAATTGTTTTTTCTACTTATTAGATTTTTTTTCTATTTTATCTTAAATCTACTTTACCTTTATTCTCTTCTATTTTAGATCTAAACTTAAATGTTGTGGGCTGAAATTAGAAGAGAAGTGGGTAGAAAAAAATGATAGTAAGAAGGTAGAATAGAAATTTACCTCAAAAGGTGAGATTCCTTCAAATTAATCCAAAAGAAAGGATTGAAGAGGTGGAAAGATATGGCTGAGGTGTCTCTTTGACCAAGGGAAGAAGGAAGACCAGGCCGGGAGGACAAGAAGGGGTCGTGAAGAAGAAGAGAGGGGGTTCTTTTTGGAGAGATAGGGTTTCCTTTTGATAGGCAGTAGACGTTTTTGTGTGTAGAAGAAGCTTAGAGAGGATTTTAAGTGAAATTTTTTGTGGGTTTGTAGTAGACAAGATAAGGAACATATAGAAATAATTTTTATGTCTTTTGGTTAAGTATCAAGGGAGATATGAGTCGTCAAAGTTACAGGTGTTTAAGACTAGGGCAGTGAGGTTTACTAAATTTCGGGCCTCGGCTCTTGAGAACCATTTGGACTTTAGAGGCAAAATTTGTTGGGGTTGTGTTTCTTATTGAGTTTACTACTTTGAATCAAAATCTTAAGTCAATATGATCTTTGAGCAAAGAGTTATGAGTGAAATTGTAACCGGATGTAGGTGAAAAGAGAAATAGAGTGAAAGCAGAATTGGGGTTTGTATGGGCAGAGTGTGTGTGTGGGTTTTTTTGGGTATGAATGGAGTTAGGGAGTGAATTTGAGTGTGAAATTTGATAGACGTGATCTAAGCAAGTTAAGAAAGAGATGAGGGTAAGTTTGATACTCATTTATCTTATAAAAAAAAAATGTTATGCTCTTTCAAAGTGATAGGGGTCTATTTCTAAGTCAGTGAAGTTTGGGGGAGCATATCTTTGTGATCAAAGTAGCATTTTGAGTAAAGTTTGTTGGAGTTTGTAGATATATGAGTCTATTAAGTTGTGTAAAAAACTGATTGCTATTGGAGTTATGGTTAAAGAATTATGAGGAAATTTGTAGTCGGATCCAGAGTTGGTAGAAGACAGAATTAAAGGAGGAGAGTAGAGTCTATAACTCTATTTCCAAGAGGAGTTTTGGAGCAAAAATTGGAGGATGTTTACAACATAAAGCAAGCAACAAGCCTACCAAATTTCAATACTTGGGGTTTTGATAATGAGGAGCAATGAAGGTGTGAAGCAAAGGGGGTCCAGAATCAAAGGCAGCATGGAGGGGTTTCTTTGACAACATGGTTCTCTCCAACCACATGAGCTATAATCAAAAGGATTATGGGGTTTGCTTCTTTACTTCCTTAAGTACTTTGTGTTCAAATTTTGCTTCAATTGATATGATATCCTAGGATTTATGGGCAAATTTGAAGGCAGGTTTTTAAAGGTAGAATATGGCAAGATTAATAAAGTATGTTTTTATGTAAAATCTTCAGTTTTATGAACTTTATGAATCTCTTCTTGCACTTAAGAAACGAGAGGCACAAAAGACCCAGTGTTTCTTAGGGCTAAGACTCTCACCACGACAACGTAGGCATAGATTCTTCCGCTGGCATAATAGACTTTTGACCTAATATTAATTCAGCCAATATGTATCTTGTTACCATACTATGGGTGGTTCTATCTGCCTATAAAGCAAATGGTAGTAGCCTTGGCCATTCCTTTGAATTGCTTTTACAAGCTTTAACTAATACATATATCATTGGTGGGTGGCCTCTTTCACTCTTTCTATTTTCTTTTGGATTATATGCAGTGGTTAATTTTAGCTTTATTCTATATCATTCAAAAAAGCTTCTAGCTTCAGCAGCATTTAATTCTCCTTTGTCAGTCCTTATTCTTCCAATATATCTATAGTAACTAAAAATATCTTTAAGAATAAATCGACATATTCTAGTTGTTTGTTTGGTTCTTAAAGCTTTGCCTTCAACATAGTTTGATAACTCCTTGCATGCTAGAACCAAATATTTCATATTCCATAATCCAACTGGCATAGCTATCAAATCAATTATCCATTGGAAGTGAATGAAAAGAGAATAAGTTAGATGAAGTTCATTATGATATCTGATTTTGGATTAAAGTTGGCATTCAAGGCACGATCCTACAAAATTCTCTACATCTTTATAAAGACCCTTCCACCAATACTGCTCTTTGATCTTTGTATATGTAGCCCAAATTTCTTTGTCCCAATCCAATGTGAATCATAAAAATTCCTTCAAAATTTGAGCTTTGGTACATGCATTTTCAACTACCCGCAATGGCATTTCATCCTTTTTTTTTGGTTTTTTCCAAAGAAGCCCATCCCGTAGAAAATATCCATATGAATGTTGTCTGATTTCTTTCAAAATCTTATTTGGCCAATCTTGCAATTTTTTAAGTGTGCTCAAATAAAGGCCAATGTCTTTCAACCTTCTCTCATATGATTCTGCCTCAAAAGATAGAGCTTCTTCCATACTCTCATTATTTATCAAAAATATATAATCCAAATCTTTAATGTAGCTATCTTCATTATCTTCTTTAGCAATCATTTCTTCTCTATTCATATATCTAGCCCTTGATAGCATATCCGCTAGTACATTTTCTTTGCTTTTAATGTGAATCAAAATCAGATTTAGAGATATAATGTAGGCTATCCATCTTAGCATGGCAATATCAAGAGTTGAGCAGTTAGATTTCATACCGAGCAAAGATAAATAATCAGTGTCTAATAACACATTTGGTCCAATTAAATAAATTCTTTCTGCTTTCAATGTTGTGATTGCAATCCACAACTCTCTTTTCACTTGTAGATATATCCTTTGGCGCTCTGTCAAGATTCTTGTTCTATTTTTAATAGCAAATCGATTCCTGTTGGCATCATCTTGTCCAATAACTCAACCTATGGCAATAGGACTAGTATCCACTGTTATTATCACAGATCTATCACTCTCATAATTCACTTATCTTAGAGCTAGTGGAGATCTTAAAATCTCTTTTAAATCTTCCATAGCCTTATCTTGTTCCATACCCTATATAAACTTATTTCCTTTTCTTAAAAGTTTGTATAAAGACTCCTCTACATGAGCAAAATGAGATATCCAAATTTGATAGAAAACACATGCTCCAAGAAATCTTCTCATCTCACTGATATTGTTGCAGGCTTTCATTTGTGAAATAATATCTACCTTATTTGAATTTGGCTTTCTTCCATAGCTTCCACACAAATGGCCTACAATTATAATTTCTTCAACTCCAAATTTAGATTTATCAATGGATAGAGTTAAGTTCACCTCCTCTAATCTTTTCAAAATCCTCTCTACATCCATGATATGTTATTTTACA
Source organism: Physcomitrellopsis africana (assembly GCA_036785485.1). Classification (NCBI taxonomy): domain Eukaryota; kingdom Viridiplantae; phylum Streptophyta; class Bryopsida; order Funariales; family Funariaceae; genus Physcomitrellopsis; species Physcomitrellopsis africana. The sequence goes on along the minus strand of JAWRVF010000199.1, from coordinate 304,597 downwards.
AGTGTTTTGCATCCATCTACTTCTATAATCACATCTTTTATTTTTTTTTTGCAACCTTTGATTGGAATATCGTCCACAAATGGAATAGTCTTTTTTGGTACAAAATCTTTTAGGATTCGATTCATTGCATTTTGAATATGTGCCACTGAGTTGGTGGCACCTTGAGATAATGTACATATTCAAACCAAACATAAAAGAATCTTCATTGTCATTAAATCCCTACTCTCTATTGCCAATTGAAACTGATCATAGCCTGAGTACAAATCTCCAATTGAGTAAATGGCATAGCCTGTAAAAGCCTCAGCCACCTCTTCCACAATTAGACTGGAACCTTTATTTTTAATAGTAATTCGATTAAAGGGTTGCATATCTTGAATAAATCTTAATGCCCCTGTTTTCTTTGGCATCATGATCCAACAATTGGAATATGGCTCCATAGAAGGTTTAAGGATTCCCATTTCTATTATTTTCTTAAGTAATTCAATTAATTTTGAGAGCTAAGCTCTTGGAACCGGTGTCGGGTAGAGAGAATTTGCCTTGGGAAAACGCCGGGTTCCTAGCTGCTACTAGAATTAGTAGGGAACATGAGAGGAAGCCGTGCAAGTATGTTCTATACTTACACAATATTTATTCAAGCTTTCAAGTTATACTTGAATAATACTTGTACAAGTCTTGTACAGATATAAAATATAAATACTTGAATAATATTTGTATAAATACTTATATAATACTTGTATAATCCTTGATATAATACTTGTACAAATACTTATATAAATATTATGTATAATACTTATAAAATACTTGTATAAATACTTGATATAAATACAAGTATATATACTTGTATAAAAGGTATAAGCAAAGTGTATATGTATTCAAGTATACCTCAAAATACAACCGCATATGAGGAATATAAGTTATACAACAAGTTGAAACTAAATAAATCACTAAAAATTCATCCAAAGGTCGAATCAAGCGTGCTTACAACCTATGGAAAGCCAATAATCTATTGTAAAACATATCAAAATTTCACAAATAAATGACTTACCATTTAAAAGTTATGGCTAAAAGAAGTAGGCACTAAAATTTCCAAGCAAATGCAAAGGCAGCAAAGCTCCTCTTCACTTCAGCCTTTGTTGTGATCACTTCCCTTCTCCAAATTGGACATGCATTAGCTTTTTAGAAAGCTCACTCCATCATCTAACTTTTTCTAAAATTTCGCATGCATGACTCTCAAACTCCAGATTTTGTAGCTAGTTGATTCTACTCTTCAAACCCTAGCAACAATTTGCCCTCTTTGACACTTCATGGCTCATAAAACTTTCATCAAAGCTCCAAATATATTGATTTTTGTTTTTGTGGAAGGCTTACACAAGCTAATATAAGCATCTAAAATATCAAAAAGATTGAAGAGATTGTCCGACTTGGGTGGTTGAACAAAGTCTCTGCCCCTCTTTGTCACGGGGCAGCAAACCCTTTCCCACTCTCAAGCTCACAACTTTTGCTCTCCAATTCCAAATGCTACAAAAGATGTCTTGATAGAAAGCTAGCACAATTTTCCACACTCTCTATAAATTTCACTAAGAAAGAATTGAAATCAAACTTGCAGTAGAACCTCGAAGTTTTTGCCCCTCTTCGTCAGGTGGCAGCAAACTCTACTCTACTAAAATAAGCATAACTATTTGCTCACAACTCCAAAACAAGCAAGTGAGTAGGTTCTAGAATTGTCACAACTCGAAGAACACACCCACTAATTTTCAATACAAACACTTCTATCTCCTCGGAGCTATCTCTCTCCAAAGTTCACCACTTAAAACTCCCTTTTCTGTCGGTCTAGCAAGAGGAGTATATCTCCCTTTCTTTCCATATTAGACTATGAGACGCCCACATGGGCAGCCAAATCCTATTGGATGGGCCTTATTCACCCCATGCTCTTCTTTCTTATCCCTCACAAGGTCTATTCTACCTCAAAAGTCAACAAGAAAGGTAAAACAACCTTTACTTTTCTTCTAATTACAAAAGAGTCTATTCTAGGATATAATTAAGGTAAGAACAAAACAAATAGCCATCTTAATTCACTTACTAAGTGGCTATAATAAATCCTCTCCTTATAATATCTTCTAAAATAACCTCTAGCACTCACACATATATTAACAATAGATACAAGATATTTAATATTTTTATATACTGCACGTAAATGCAGTACGACACCGGAATAGGTTTTAAGTCCCATGGTATATGTGGAACTATAAAGATCACCATTGGTGCCACTATGTTTGGATGGACACATCCTATTTCATTAGATTTTGATGTAAAAGACTTTCCATGTTTAAAAAGCAAATTCAAAAAAAGTTTTTTTTAAATTTTAGTCAAGAACTCATCTCCTCCAACCTTCAATTGTTTGAGTATTTTTTCTGTAAACCAATGTTCGATCTCCTCTAGATTTGTTAGCCTTGATTCTATTTCAGCTTGTTTCCCATGATCTTTGGAATCTTTAGGCAATTATATTGCTACAGGCTTAATTTTCTTTGCCACTGATTTGTACTTTGTGTTCACTTAAATTTCAATTCTAAATATGAAATTGTTAATTTATTTAGTATTGTTTTTCACAAATTGCTTTATTTCTTCATAAAGAGCTTAATCATGAATTTCCACTACAATATCATTGTTGTCTCTTGCATCCATTCCTTCATTTAAACCTTTCAACTATTGCAGATCATTTCCTACAAATCCTATTTCTACCACCATCCCTGAAATAGCCTCATCTTCCAAAAATACTTCTTTCATATTTAGATTTTTTTAATTTTTCTTAATTTAGCTCTATATCTAGAGTCTAATATATCAATACCTTGAAAACTTGAAATACCACATTTAATCAAATCCAAAATTCGACAATCATTCTTTTGTACATTGGAGAATGTAGTAGTAAACAAGATACATGTACCCGTGGATCTCCATGCTCCATGTGTGTCTCTTAGAAATCTTGGAAGGCCTCTTCAGTATCTAGAGGTACTTCTCACAGTTAATCCCAATGTCTTTCATGCTCTAGCTTCATTGTGAGAAATTGTACTAAATTTCTTCCATCACAACTATAAATTCTAGCATAATGTGATCCATCGTCTAATACCTTAGATTCCATTCTTGAAGTTGTAATATGTGGTTGCTCAAGTTTAATTGGATATGTACTTTGGACTTACACAGAGAAATTCTGATCCACCTCCATATTTCCAATTTTTGTTTTAACTGTTAAGCATGTACCATAAAGACCTCTTCTTTTGTTGTTTGCCGCTCTGAACATCCATCCATGGTTGGTATCTATAGTCTATTTTCCTTTTTTATAAACAACCTTTGATATTATATTGATTTCAGATCCATGATCCACAAGAGCATGTATTACTTCCTCTAAATTTCCAAATTTAACTTTGATTTTTGTTGTAGCCCTTATCTAGTATAAATGAACATACTTTGTTCTTTTTTTACTCACACTTCCCTCATCTACAGCCGATAAACATGCGCGCATTCTTGCCTCATCTATCTCTCTCACTTTGTTTTCTTCTATTGCAAGATTAATTTGTTTTTCAATTTCACAATCATCTTCAATTCCTGATTTCTTAATTCCTTCATTTTTCATAGTGGTCTTTTCTAGTAATGTTTGAAATTTATGAAAAAATATGCTTAGTACCTCCATTTCTAAATCCTCACCCAAATCATCATTCAAGCTTTGCTCTTGGATGTCATAAGTATCATTTGTAAGTTCTTCATTGCAATCTTCTTTAGATCCAGAATCACATATTGTGGAGAATACATGAGCAATCTCATCACTCTCTTCTTCAGTTATGCAAGTATCAATCACACTAGCCATGATTGTTTCGGTTGTCATTTAATGTTTTTTTTTTATTATGCTGATTATGAGTTCATAAAAATCTTTCTTTGTTATTCCCAAGGCTTCTCTCAATGTGAATTTAATCTTAGCATCAAGAATTCTCTCTTCCAAAATTCCTTTCATATCTATTGATATTTTTATATTGGAATGAAGTTTATAAGTAGGGCCTTTGACCTTATCTTGTCCCACTTCTTCTTTTTCCTTTTCCTTCCTTGCTTCCATCCTCTCCTCTTATTTGTCCTTAGGCAATGGTGTACCTTTTGGATTTGAAGTTGAAGGTGTAGACCTTGATGGACGGTTGGTTTCTTGAACAGAATCCTCTTTTTTCTTCTCACCTTCATTACTTTTGCGAGTTTGCCTTTTGTTTGTAGGCTCTCTATCTTTTTTTTCTTCTACATTTCTTTTCCTCTTCACTTCCATCCAAACATCTTGGTCACCATCCTTTTCTTTGTTTCTATCTAGAAAAGCTTTGATGCTTGTGGTGTCAATAAGATCATCTCACCAAGTTCTTTGTCTAAAAGCTTGGGCCCCTCATATCATAGCAAATTTCATACCTTTGATTATTGTCACAAAATTTTTGAACCGTGAAATCATTATCAAACGACAAATATCATCAAAATATTAGCAGGTGATTTTAAAAGCCAAAACCAAATTGGAAACTTGAAAATTCATATTTTAAGATCCAACTATTCAAATAAATTCAAAATTTGGCAAAATATAATTTATATCTTTGATTATTATAATATATTTTTTTTAGCTCCAAATTCATAGCTAATAGACCGGTATCACTAAATCCTTGGTAGGTACTTTTAAAAGTCAAATCCAAATTAGAAACTTGAAAATTCATATTTTGAGATCCACCTATACAAATGAATTTAAAATTTGGGAGTATAAAACTTACATCTTTGATCATTATTACACAAAATTTCCACTCTAAATTTGTTGCCAATCAATTGAGCCTTTTTAACCTCAAGTAATATTACTAAAGTTTGAATATTGGAATTGCAACTTGTATGATTAGATCTTGCTCCTAATGGCTCCAACTAAGGTCGTACTTGGTGTTGAAATATATTGTCATTACTTTGCTCAATTGAAGCTTACATGGCAAATGAATCTTCTAAATCTTATCTTCTCAATACTTAAAGGTTTGACATAGTGACTGACTTACTTCTACCACTCTATTCTATCTTGGAACAAATGACTACATACTGATGAAGGCTTTAGTTTAACTCTCCTCCTCTTATAAATATTCCTTAAATCCAATCTTTACTAAGAAGTTATCATTGAACATGTTTGGATTTGTGGAAATAGAGTCGATAAAATTCTTGTACTTTTTGAAGCACATTGGTGAGATTTTTGGCCAATTTCTATGTATGCTCATTAATATCATAGCCCCGCTCATGAACAAGATATTCTAATTTACTCCACCTTCGTTGTGAATCAAGTATCTTTTTAACCTCATATTCTTTATGGTCTTCAATTTCAATATTAGGCGGCGATTGTTGTACTCTTTTCAAAATATATGACTCTTTATAAGGTTTTAAAAGAAATCCATGAAAAACTAGATATACCTTTATAAAAGATGGTAATTCTAAGCAATATGCCATTGGATTAATTTGCTTCTGGATAGAAAATGGTCCTAACTTCTAATAATCCAATTTATTGTATAGTCGCTTGATCTTGATGTTTCATCAAAAAAACCATATCTCATCCTCAATATGAAAAGCACACGATTGATTTTTAAATTTATTTGTAGATGCCTTATAAGCATCTTGATTTACTTACAATTAAAGCTTCAAGGTTGTTTGGTATTGTGATAGATGCTTTGCAAATCCTTCAGCTATTGGATTGTTGTTCTTTGATGTATTTCATAGATCAAGTTTTAGATGATATCCATGGTTGGAGTAAAATAATATTTGCTGAGCTGAGGCATGAACAGTATTATTATATATAAATTCTACTAATAGTAGGTACAAGATCTAATCATCTTGTTGATAGTTGATGTTGCATCGTAAATACTATTCAAAAATTTAATTAACTTGTTTTGTTTGGCCATCAATTTAAAGATGGAAAGCCAAAGAAAGTTTAATATCCATCTTTAATATTTCAAAAAGACATTTCCAAAACTTAGATATAAATTGGAGTCCTTGATTAGATAAGATATCATCTGATAGGCCATAATATTAATATATATTGTCAAGAAAGAGCCTTGCCATTTCTTCATTAAATGCACTCTTCTTGCAAGGAATAAAATGAGTCATCTTTGTGAGTCGATCAACTACCATAAGGATGTTGTTCAATGAATTAGATGGCTGTAGATCCATGATAAAATCCATCAAGATAAAAGACCATGACTGTCTTAGAACAAGCAAGGATTGTAAGAATCTATAAGAGCAATGTCAAGGATTTTTAGACTTTGAACAAATATTACAAGAGAGCACAAAGTCTTTCACTGCCTTCCACATTTGAAGCCACCAAAAATCTCAAGAAATAAATTCTAAGATCTTGCTAAATCTAAAATGATCTGCAGTTGGAAAGTCATGGCAAGATTGAAGAACACACAGTCGTGTTGGTTCTTTTGGGATATACAAACGTTCTTCAAAATATAGAAGATCTTCTTCAAGTTTGAACTTGTGAACGTTTTCTTTCAAGACACACTTGACATCAAAGGCCAAAGCATCATTACTGGTTGCAACATGCACCTCATTGAAGAAATTAGAATCAATAGATGCCGATGTAATAGTGGCTCAAAGATGAAATTGCTCCAATTTCAACAAAGTTATATATTGTTGATCAAATGTTGCCTCTTTTATCTTTGATACAAAATATGATGTCTTCAATAAAGCATCCAATAATCATTGTTGCTTTCCAAGTTGATAAGTGATAATAAAATTAAATCAAGATAGTGACATATTTCATCAAGCTTGGCAACAATTAAGAATCTAAGCTGACATAAAATATTCCAAATTCTTGTCATCTATATATATAGTCACAGGATGCATTGTTCGTTCAAGAAAATAATGTCATTCTTAAAAAAAAGCCACAATAATAAGAAGCTCTTTATTGTAGATTTTATAATTAATTTTAGCAGCAAAGAATTTTTGAGAATAAAATACAACAAGATGGAATTTATTGTCTATACCCATTTGTGAAAGTAAAACCTTTAGTGTAAAATCTGAAATATTAATCTCCATATATAATGCCTTTGTAAAGTTTGGATGCACCAAAATTGAGGCTGTAATAAATGTCATCTTGAGGTCTTGGAATACCTTATCTGCTCAAGGCCTTCATTTTAACTTGTCCTTATATATCAATCAAATAAGAAAAGTAGCAATTTGAGAGTAATTTTTGATGAAGATCCAATAGAAGTTAGCAAATCCAAGAAAATATTATATATCTTTTACAGTTTTTGGAATGGCCCATTGCATAACTGCCTCTACTTTTTTGAGATCCATTGTCAAATCCTTAGTAGATATAATATATTCCAAAAATTCTATCTTAAATTGATAAAATATGCATTTCTTTGGTTTGGCATACAAACATACATCTTACAATTTTTGTAATACCAACTTGACATACCCCTTATGTTCCTCTAGATTTTTCAAATAGATCAAGATGTCATCAAATTAAATCACCATGAATTTGTCTAGGTGTTCTTGAAAGATGTCATTCATTAAATGTTGAAAGATAGTAGGTGCATTTGTTAATCTAAAGGGCATGACATTGTATTCAAAATATCCATACCTTATTCAAAATGCACTCTTCCATTCATTTCTCTCCTTGATCTGTACCAAGTTATATACTCTACAAAGATCTATCTTGCTATAGATCTTGGCTTGGCTAAGTTGTTCCAAAAGTCCTAAAATTAATAGTAGTAGGTAATAATTCTTCACTATTATCTTATTCAATCTCCGATATTCAACATACATATGCAAAGAACCATCCTTCTTCTTCACAAAAAATATAGATGTACTTGTTGGAAAGTTCAAATGCCTAATGAAATTCTTTGCAAGGTTTTCATTAATATAATCTTTCAATGCTGAAAGATCATTTTAAAAAAGATTATAAATTGGACCAAAAGATGGTTGCATTCTTTTTTGAAGATCTATAGCACAGCTGTATGGTCAATATTCTAATACTATATTAGCATTCTTTTTCTAAAAAACATCTTGAAATTTGTTATATTGCTTTGAAATACTTGCAAATGAAGTTATATCTTCTTTAATTGGAGTCGTATAAATAAAAAAATATTATACCTTCTTTAGCCAATATTATAAAAGCCCTTACTCCAACAAATAATAGCTTATTAATTTGTGATTTTTTACAAATTCTTTTTGCAGGGATTTCTATCATAAATATTATTTTTTGCGACTTCTAATCTATAGATAGATTATGCTTTTTTAAACAAGATATTTTGTGAATAATAAGATTTGAAGGAGTTTTAATAACATTGAACACAATTTGACTTCTAAGATTTTTGAATAATATTTTTATATGTGTGGTTTTATAAGTGATACTACTAAAGGATAAGAGTTGTCCATCTATTACTTCTATATGAATAGGTTTGGATTTTTGTATTAGAGGAATTTTATGAAGCTTAGTAAATGTCTCATCTACAAAACAAGTGGATACTCCCAAATCTAAAAAAGTGGTCGTCTGAAGCTTCTAACCGCCAAAATACCAAAGAATTATAAAACAATGAGCAAGTTGAGTAGAAAGAGAGGAACTTAAATAATTTTATAATGTTAGATTGTTCAGCCGCACAGTGTCGTGTTATGGTTTGGCTACTATGTGAAAAAATTGTACATGTATATTTAATGTATAATTTACTATATAGCTAAATGAGAGCTATATCAATGGACTTTTATTGGTTACAAGATGTGGTTAGGTTACTAGTTTAGAAAGGATCTATTAAAAGGATTATTATTGAGATTTATACAACCTTGTTTCTTCTTTTGATAGTAATTTTGAGATTGATTTATATTGACAATAACTTATATATATCTTAAGTCACCTTTGTTAGACATTGGTGACCCTTAAAATCTTAGTTTACTTCTTTTATGCTTAAAGCACATCTTATAAGAAGAAGGATTTCTTTAGTATAAAAAGAGTAGTTTGGCCATCCATGTGGATGGATAGAGGTGGATGATAGAAATCTCTATTCTAATTGGCCAAAAATCATGCCTAATGGGCTTTAAAGAGGCTGTCTGAGGGTTTATTAGGAGTTAGGGTTTTTTTTTCAAGAGGAGTCAAACATCAAAGGCTAGGATCATAAGGTTTAGGTTTTTGGATCTGATTTAGGTGCAAATTTTGTGTGATTTGCACTTTTTATGAAGAAGTTATAGGCGCTTAAAGTTAAGGTGTCAATTTTGGACCTATTGTCACTCTTTTGAGTATAACTCACGCATACAAAGAGAAATTAAGGATCAGCGACTAAAATAAAAAGGGCACTTTTATGGCTATACTTTTCATCTATGGCTTGATGAAATCCAAGTTAGAATGAAGGAGATATTGGGAGTTGAAGTTAGTGCTTACAAACTTAAGGGCAGTAAGTGACCCACTTATATAGTGGTTACATTTTGAGCTATATCTTAGGCAATTTGATAGCTTTTTGGCTCAAAATTTTCAAGAGTATATATGTACATGTCACAAGAGTATGTAAGAAAAATTTGTGGCATTAGGATTTTTGGTTTGTGAGATATAAGGAAAATAGTGCTCAGGTATCTCTGAGCTAGGGTTTTAAGCACCTGCTAGGGATTTTGAGATATCGGACGATTGGAAATGACTTTATGGTTGATTCTTTCTTGTGGTGAAACTTCAGAAGATTGTCTACACTTTGAAGTAAATTTTATAAAAATTAAACAATTGGATCAAGGGTTATTGGACTCTAAAGATCAAAAAGAAATAATTCCTTGCCGATGAATAAAGTTTGAAGGATTTTTATAGAAATTTGAATCCTTTTTGTACAAACTTACTTGATTATAAGAGGGTTTATATATATAACTTCTCTTAAAGATTGTTGTATATAATTGAAAAGATTGTTGTATTATTTTTCCTTTTTATTAAGGACAAATCACCTGTTAGATTTTTGCCATCAAATTTCAAATAAACTCTCCACAGCCAAGTATCTAGTGTATTACCAGATAGAAGACCACGTCATACGACAACGGTCCCTATTGTGGCTGAACATCATTGTTTTCTTGAACAATTACATTCCTTATTTTGATGAATTATCAATTTTATTTCTTCAAACAATTGTCAATCTTGTGGCCTTCTTCGCCACAATGTATGCATAGATCTTCTTCCATCCGATGTTTCTTTTCTTATAGACTAAGAGGTTTAAAACATACTACATTAAATTGCATGTCTTCTACTTCTGAGTAGAAATTTAGAATACTTGTTGATGTAGCAAGAGTATGTCAAATTACATGTTGTCTTGCTGAAATCCATAAGCATTAATCTTGACGACGTTAAAATAATTGATTATCATATTTTATGGCTTGGCTAATGGCTTCATTGAGTGATTGTGGATCCAAAAGCAACAATAACAAATTCTTCACATCATTTCTTAGTCTCTAATAAAATTGACTCATTAGATCTTCTTTGTCTCAATTGATGTTGCACACTAATTATCTAAAATTGGATGCATGAAGTGATGCAAAACGTACCCCTTGATACAATATTTGGATCTTAGCTATTATCCAATAAGCCTTGTCATGTTCTCCAAATGCTTTTACAAATGCTTATATGAAAACTTCAAAGTTGCTCAAAATTGATAATCTCTTTTCAAATAAGGGAGCAAATCATGATAATGTTTGCTTCATAAACAAGGTACCAACCAATCCAACCAATGATTCTTTTGTTGAATAAGTATCAAGTTATAGGACCATTATTAATAAAATTTGGTTGACAAATACTTGAAACTTTGAACACATACCATCATATTTCTCCAAAAGACTAATTCGAGGTTCTTTATATTGTTGAACAAGTAGATTTTCTTAGCAAAGTATAGGTAGTATTGCATCTTCAAGCACAAAAATTGGAGATAGGTGTAGTTTAGATTGTGGCACTCCAAATGTTGCGTTGTTACAAAGTTTTGCAACAACCCCTTTAATTTTTGTAGTCCTAGTAGATAATGTAATAAAAATACTTATAATTGCATCTAATTTGGACTAAAAAGATTTGGTCATATCAATATCTTGACCTCTAGCCATTCTAAAAGAAAAAAAAAATGAATATATAAGAAGACAATATTAGTTTAGAGGAGGATAATCCGCAACATCTAAAATGCTTTAAAACCTTCAAAGAGAGGGATGATCCACTTTCTTGCAAGAAGGACATAGCTCCAATATTATGATGAAAAAAATATTAGTTTAGAGGAGGATAATCTACAACCTCTAAAGTGCTGGTATACTTTTAAGTAGAAGAGTAATTCACTTTCTAACAAGAAGGATCCAATTCTTATATTGAAGATGAGGTTAGTCTTGACAAACTATCAAGGACGGAAGAATATGGAGTAAGAGACTTGAACTACGACAAGGTTTCAAGAAGAAATCAACAAGAATTTGAATTGATCAGATGAATACACAAACAACACCAAGAAAGGTGAGCTAGAACTTTAAGAGATGCATTGTTAAGACTGAAGAACTCTTCAATCTCGGCTCTTATATATATTCTTATCTAGGATACTTTTTGAGCAACTTCTATCAAACGAAGAAGCTTCTTGAGCAACTTCTACCAACTGGAAAGCTTCTTGAATTTCTTCTACCAACTTAGAAGCTTTTTGAGCTGCTTCCACTAACTTGGAAGTTTTTTGAGTTCCTTCCACTAACTAGGAAGCTTCTTCAACTACTTTTACCAATTAGGAAGCTTCTTGAGCTACTTTTATCAACTAGAAAGCTTCTTGAGCTACTTTTATCAATTAAAAAGCTTCTCAACCGACTTTCACTTACTCAAGAATTTCTAAAATATTCTAGAAGGTTTTCTGAACCTTTAAAATATATACTCCTAATATTTAAATATTCTTGATTTTTTATTTAATATATATATATATATATATATATATTAAATTTATAATTAAATTTAATTTTAATATTTGATATTATATTTATAAATCAAATTTCTTTTTTATTTTATAAATAAAAATATCAATATTTTTATTAGACTCTTGAAGTAATGGTTTAAGAATAAAGATAATTTTATAAAGATAACTTTCAAAATTAAGTTTATTATAAAAATAAAATTTATCCTTTAATCTATATAAACTAAGTGGTATTATTTAAATATTATCATTCATATGTATTAAATTTGAAGAAAGAAAGAAAAAATTAATAAAATCATAAATTATATAAAAAATAAGTTTATAATTGATCTTTACTTTTATTTTTTATATTTTGATCTTGAAGTAATATTTTAAAACATCTATTTAATTCAAAAGCTTTAAAGACATTGTAAAATTTTGCTCTAATTTCATATAGTTCATTGTAATAGATGCCTATATCATTTTAGCAAGTAGAAGTAAATAGAAATTAATAGAAGTGTTTAAAATATATTAATTAGATAATATCTTCTTTAAGAAATTTTGAGGAAGTTTTCTAGACATGGATTAGATCTTTAGATTTTTATAGATATGCAACATAGCTATTGAAACTTGTCCTACAAGTTATCTACTTTTAGAAAGTTATATTAGAAGTAAATTCCAACTTGACGCTTGGACAATAAGTCTTATGGTCCTTAGGAAGCTTCTACAAGGCTTCCTTGGTAGTTAGTATATATGGAAATAAGAGTGAGGATATTTAATCTTATCAATGCTTTTATTATATTCTTTCCTTGATTCAAGGCTTTCTAATCTCTTTGTATTTGACAATAGTTATTCTAGTTCTATTCTATCTAATAACTATTTTTTCTTTCTTTACTTTCTCTTTTCTTCAATGATACATGAGTGTCTTTTGAATTTTGTCTAAATTCATATCTATGACATGGTGTTTACAACTTAAAAAAGACTTGTATAAATAAAAATTAATAATCTATTTTTTAAAATATTAATTAAAAATAAATAAATCCTATTATATATTCCAATATTTAAAAAAAAATTAACCTTAAAATTATGTATTTTTATCACACTTTTAATACTTTATAATAGCCAAAATATTAGTTATATTTTTTAGACTTATTAGGATTCTATGTTTGATATTCACTAATTCATACGAGTTTAATAACCTCAAAAATATGTCTAACTTCTTAGAAGTACTCAAAATATTTAAAAGAATATATATTATAATATTTTATATTCTATAAATCTTCAAAACTAAAATACTAAAAAAGCTACCAATTAGCTTATATTGGTATAGTTTGCAACTATGTAAACAATAAGAATAAATTTTTATATAGACAAAATCACATCTTGAATATTATTTGGCTTATATATATATATATATATATATATATGAAATAAAGTTTTATAAAGAATTTAATAATTAATACACATTTAATCTTATTTTTTACATCAATTATTCAAAATCAAAAAGAACTATAATTAAAACACTTTGTTTATTTATTAAAATAGTCACTTAAAAAGAACACAATACTAAATAAATCATACTTTAAATGTACAATAAAAAGCTTCAATGACTTGTTGCATGTAAGAAGTCTGTTACATTTTATTAAAAAAAATAATTATAAAATAATTATTTTAAAAATAAATCAAAAAATAAATCTATTAACCAATAATAAAGGCAATTTAGAGACAACAACCCAACAACTTTGATTAGGACACAAAAAAACTGAATTATACATTAACTTCTTATTTATTTGTTTATTTATTTTTTCTAACTTTATCTAGTTTCATATTGTGTAATATATATATATATATATATATTTTTAAAATTTTATAAACATTAACAAATTTTGTGGTACATTGTCACAACACGACCCGTGACCCATCGTTATTGCAACGTTGCCCAAAGTACATCAGCAGCACTAATACGAGCTGCCACCTCACCGCGCCCATAGGCGCCAGGCCAACGCCCATAGTACCGCCGACGTGGCTCGTATCCGTATAAATACTTGTATCCGTATCAGTGGGTGTATGAGCAAGGGCAAGCGCCGCGTGAAGCCAAACAGAAATAAATAACTTCATGTCAGGAATTTGGGTGAGAGCACCATAAATTGCGATCACATGAAAGCGGACACCAGTTCGACACGGCATTCGATCACTCCCTATCCTCGCCGTGATCCAGACATTCCGCTGGCCTGAAGCATCCCACGCCGCCTTCTCCGTTGTGGGTTTGAGCAGTAGTAGGTGCTGCATCAGCAGGATATGACGCTGCAAAAGCTCGGAGACCAGGTTTAGAAGCCGACGATTCGGCAGGATCTGAAGGTTTAGGGTACACAGAGCACGAGGGCTTTGACTATAGAACTCACGCGGAAGAAGAGGAAGAGGTTGCGAGTTGGGTTTGCAAGGGTTGGCTGTTTTGTTGCGTGAGGCGAGAGATCTGTGCTTGTGGGGTTGGGTGGGCAGACGAGGATTTGTGAAAGGGGTTGTATGGTGTTAGAGCAGCTGTGAAGATGGTGTTCTGGGAGGATTATGTCAGCGATGAGGTGCTGGGCACTTTTGCGCCCATTGTGGTGTACTGGATTTACTCAGGGATGTATCACTACGTGATTCCACCGTATGAGAAGTATCGTTTGCATTCGGTCGAGGAGGAGAAGAAGAACTTGGTGACTGTGCCGCAAGTGGTGAAAGGTGTGCTGTTGCAGCAAGTGGTCCAAGTCGCTGTCGCTCTGCTTCTGTTTACAGTATGTTGCTAACCTAATTCTCTCGAAGCTTTTTCTTCTTTTTTTCCCTTGGATAGTATGTTGCCAATTTCCATTGAGACTTCATTTTAACTATCTAAATAAATCCTCGTTTGAGAATATTTAAATCTAGTCGTAGAAATTTGTTCGACCTCGGAACCTTCAGTTTTGGAGCAGGGTCGGGTGGAACTTGGGGAATAGGGCCTTAGCTCGGCAAATCCTAGATAAATGCGTGCGACATTTTTCTGTCTGAAGCTATGCTCGCGATTATTCTTTCGCTAATTTCACCGTGAGTATGCCTCTGGTTTGTTACCTCTAGCGGTGAGGTAGCGACTCGAAAAAGTTAATACCCATCCGTTGCCGTTTGAGAGCACATGATCGGCATACTATCATCCTCCTTCGAAATTCTCTCATGAGCAGCCAATATTGGGTTTAGTAGGGATACATTGTTCTTTGGGTGTCAATTTGTATATGAAAAGCATATGCTTCTAATTTGAATTCGGTGCGGGCTCTAGGTTTTACATGGTTGCTCTATTTATTCCGAAAACATCCCGAGACGTGAGCTCTTGGAAGCTCTAGAAATAAACAAGTGGCGGCTTATCGTTTAACTACAGTTGACTGATTAGTTTGCCAATTTTTCAAACACTTGTGCCGAATCTGATGCTCAAGCGGTTAAGTCATCTTCGGAAGGACCATGATCAGGGGTAGATTTGCTTGGGTCTTTTGGTAATTGCATTGCAAGCGTTTATACTCAATTTTCTGTAGGGATACGAATTTTGTTCGGAAAATCAATTTGTGCTGCTTTTGAGCAGGTAACCGGTCAAGAGGGGGTAGTACAGCAGCCACCGCTATGGATTGCGGCGCTCCAGTTTCTGGTGGCCATGTTCATAATGGATACCTGGCAGTACTTCTGCCACCGGTGGATGCACATTAACAAGTTTATGTACAAGCACGTGCACTCCCAACACCACCGGTTGTTGGTGCCCATCGCCTTCGGAGCGCTGTACAATCATCCCTTGGAAGGTCTGCTGCTGGACACTGTTGGCGGGGCTATCTCCTTTCTGGTAACGGGGATGACTCCTCGAACGTCCATCTTCTTCTTCTCCTTCGCCACCATCAAGACTATCGACGACCACTGCGGCGTGTGGCTGCCCTACAACCCTCTGCAGCGCATTTTCAACAACAACTCGGCCTACCATGACATTCACCATCAGTTGCACGGCACCAAATATAACTTCTCACAGCCATTCTTCATCACGTGGGATAAATTATGCGGGACGCATATGCCGTTCCAGGTGCAGAAGCGAGTGGAGGGTGGCCTCGAAGCCAGGCCTATGAAGAAGATCGAGTGACCACCTCACGCGATGGGGGTCGTTGTCTCGCGTAATTGGTTGCTTGCGGCTTTATTGCTCGCTTGTATGTTTCAGTAGTTTGGTAGAGAGGAGGGTTGGGCCTTGTTTTTACATTTAGTTTAATTTTTATTTTAAACGTTAACTTATTGCTGCGACGCCTTATTGCTGGTTGAATAATCCGACAGACAGCTTGTGCTTTGAGGTAAAGGTGATAAAAGCTACCTGTAGATCATTGGCAAACAGGTGGCGTGTCTGCAGCCCAGGACGTTTTCCTGCCACTTATATTTAGGGTTTGTACTTCACGTCCACTGCGTTGTAGACTTGGTTGCGTGGTTGGTACTGGTAGAGAAGCTTGACTTATTTAGAGCGTAGACATCATTAATTCTTTATTGGGGTTGCATATGTTGTACTTCTGATTTGGTCTGTTACGAGATGTGTTGACAGATTTGATGTATTAGTATGTTACTATGGAACATGCAGTCATTTGAGATGGCGACTGTATTCATGGACTCAGGGAATGTGTTTCTTAGGGTTATCATTGTTGCTGTTCCTTGCTTTCAAGCATTTTGTCTCGGGAAGTTGAATGTAATCGAGCAGCTTGGAAAACTGCTGTCTTGAAATTGTTTCTTCAGGACAGAAGAGCTACTTCACACCTCTTTTATTGAATGAAGAAATAAATATCCTCTCAATATAAGATCCTTGCTTTTGCAGTTTGGTTTAGAAGCTAAATCGCAGCTCGATCGCCTTTTGTTGAACCTCGTGATACGATTCTCATAACTTATTTGCAAAGATGAGTTCACCTCACAGCTCACACAACCGACGATAGTTCACCTGCGAAAATCACGCTGAGAGCTGGTGCTAACTACCGCACAATCGGAAAAACAACATAGCATGAGTAACACTACATTGATCTTCCCACCCATTGATATCCTTGTCCGTGATATCCCACAGGTTCATTCTTAAACCCTACGGCCTCTAAACCATTGGCGCCGCTCCAAGTCAGTATTCTCCAAATGTAAGATTGCAGCGTTACATTGCACTGCGATATTAAAACCTGACGATGCTGGACAGATACTTGTCATCTCTATGAACTCGTTTAGTTTCGGTTTTCACTAATTGCCATGAATGACGGGGGAGTGCTGAAGAAGATGAAGCGATGACGGTGCTGAGTATTGTGTTTCTTGTAGCGTGAGCACCCCATTTGAGACATTACTCTCCATCACGCGACGCGCGAATTTGCCTCCCTTTGAGTAATAATGTTTTGTTTTTGTGTTCTGTCAAGCGTTCGATATGAAGAGTGATCGAAAGTCGACGCAGGTGGATTGTTGCCGGTTTAGCTGTTCGTAAGCGAATCTGTTTGCTTCCGATTTCTTGCTGCTCTTCATTATCTAGTTTTTGCGAGGTTTGTGATTCTTTCGGTTGTTTTCAGTCTTTTTCGTCTTTTCTTGAGGAGCTTGTGGAGTTATAACCGAAGTAGCGTCTCTCTAATGTGATTTTAGGGTTTTTTCAAATTCTGAAGCGGAGTGAGGTACAGTTCTTGCTTCAATTGCTTACATGCTTTGCCGCGTAGAGGGGACGTTATTCTTGTAGATGGTTTCTCTGCCTGTACATTTTTGTCAGGGAGCAAGAAAACTAGACTCAGAAGGGAGTCGAACCGGTTTCAGGGACGCACTTCATTTCTTCTTTGCTTCAGCCTGCTCTTAACAGCAAGGGTCGTCTAGAATTTCTTGCAAAGTTCTACTTGAAGTATTTGCAGTGTGTACGTTTGATCACCCATTTTGCAATATCAGTATTCTCTGCTGCTGTGGCTCGCGATTAGTTTTAATTTTTTTAATTTAGATCTTTTTCACATATTCCTTCTGTCGCTGGTTGATTTACGTACTTGATGTAGACGACTGCTTAAGTTTGTGTAGTTGTTTTATTCTATTTACTATCTTTCTTTCTTTCCCTCTTTCTTTCTGCTTGATTTAGACTCCATGCCTGTAATACTTTGAAATTCGAATTCGTGCTTAAGAATACTGCAGGGGCCAACCTCGAGCTCCATGCCAAGCGGTTCGGAGTATTGGTTTGTTGCCATCTCTCTAGCCCAACTTGTACTCGTAGGGTTAGGCGCTACAATTTTCTCTCATCTGGACCTCTCTGCGTTGTTTCGCCACGAGTGGATATCTTTCGAGGAAGTACTTAGTTGGACTGAGATATAAATATCAGCTCGTCTCGACAGTCATATGTTCCCCAAGTATTTTCAATACCGAAATCTAAGGATTTCTGCTGTTTTGCATTACTGATAGGGATGCAGGATTGTGACGCATGTGGAGCGGAAGTCTTATGTTCTAGCAGTGCATTCTTTGCAATTTAAGAAGATTTGAGAGTGTAGGTCAGCTATGGCAGCCATCCTTAGGGTGCACCCTATGGTCTTGTCCAGAACTTTGGGGCGAATTGCATCGAAAGCAGGTCGTTCAAGCAATCTGTCAAGGTTGTGGTCATTTGAAAGTGCATTGACAGCAAACCAGTTGAAGAGGCAGGCCCAACGTCTTCACGCTGCCAGTCTCTCCAAGCCCATAGTGCGGAATAAATCGTATCGGCACAAGTGTTATTCGAAGTTGGAAACTCTAGTGGCGCCTGATGCTCAAGGCTACGAGGAAACTGTAACGCCTGAGATTTCAAGAAATGTAGGTCAAAGTCACATTGATTGGTGGAGCCAGAAATTGCAAAAGTGCCGGAAACCGTTGACTAAAGAGATGATGAAGCGGCTCAAGTTCACAAACCCGCTTGGATTGGACGAGGCACTCCGTGGTGGGAGTCTCAAGAAGGGCACGAAAAGCGCAGAGCTCCTAGAAATGAAGGCTTCATTTCCTCGAGAGATTTTCCTATGCAGAACAGCAGATATCTATGAAGCTGTTGGGGTGGATGCCTGCTTGCTGGTTGAGTATGTCGGGGTAGCCCCTGTGGGGCGGAAAGACTCGGTTCCTAAGGCTGGTTGTCCAGTTGTCAATCTTCGGCAAGCTATCGATGAACTGACTGAAGAGGGATTTTCCGTCTGTGTTGTTGAGGAGGTGCAAGGAACAGTGACAGGGCGTGGTCGTCGTAAAGAGCGCTTCATTGCAGGACACGCTCATCCTGGTAGCCCGTTTATTTACGGTTTAGCTGCCCAGAACATAGACTTAGAGTTTCCAGATGCTGTATCAGTTATTGGAATTTCCCACTCAGAGAGAGGTTACTGTTTAATCTTTGGCTCCGAAATCATGCGCACCTTTGCAGTAGAAGATGGACTTACTGAGGAGGCAACCATAGCCTTGCTACGTGCTCACAGATGCCACAAGCTCTTTACACATAGCTCCTTACATGTCCAGTCATCAGACAATGGAAGCTGGGGAAAAAGTGGTTTACTATGGAATGAATGCCAAAGACTGCAACATGAATGGTATGAAAACGATCCCGTTGACGACCTGCTCTCTAGAGTAAGAGATATCTATGGACTAGATGGATTGGCAGAATTTCGAGAAATATTAGTACCACCAGGAGAGAGACCGCGACCCCTCTACGTCGGCACTGCCTCTCAAATAGGAATTATACCCACCACAGGAGTCCCCAGCTTGCTGGACGTGGTTCTTCCGAAAGAGGCCAATCATTTGTGTGTTTCGTATCTTCGGAATCTATTGTTGCATCCCCCTCCTTACCGAGTGGCGGAGTGTATACAAGGGGCCTGCGCGGCTCTTAGAGGGATCACGAGCTCTGTCCCAGATTTCATATGTGTGTCAGCGGCTAAGCTGAAAAGGTTGGTAGAGGCCAAGGAAGCGAATCACGTTGAGTTGTCAAGAATTCGGCGATTGGCGGAAGATGTCCTTTATATGAGCAATGACTCTCTACTGTCTGGTGTTCTGGACCAGCTGCTCGAACCGGCTTGGTTGGCTACAGGTTATTCATACCCTTCAACCTTTGGACGATGCCTGTATAATGCCTTCGGATAATGCTCTCAGATAATTACACGTCGTCGTTGTACTTGTGTAAGAGGTTACATTCTAGTGTTCATTCAGCTATGATGTTAGTTGATTCGAACAGGGTGACTTGTTTCGGAAAAAATATCTTATAAGTTTTCAGAGAATTCGAAGGACAGTACTGAGTTGAACTGAGAATGATATGTCATTAATGACTGCTAGATTGTCATTAACTTCTCTTGAGAGTCGTCATGGCAGGCCTTCGTATTGGAAGAAAACAGTTGATTTCTGATTGCAAGATGCTTTCGAGTAAATTGGGACAAATGCTAGCATCTGAGGGTGACCAGGATCAAACGAGGAGCCAGGGTGCAGGGATTCCTGACGACTTTTTCAGGGACTTGGAGGACGGTTGGAGAGGCCGTGTGAAGCGAGAGCATGCTGAAGAGGTCTATAGAGAAGTCGATGATGCAGCCAATGAGCTCATCAATGCAATTAACGACGATTTCTGTCCAATTTTGTCGCGCATGGAAGAGGACAACGTTAAAGGCTTGAAAGTTGAAATATGCTACAGCTATGAGGATCAAGCCGTGTGGCTTCAAGAGAAAAACATCAAGTCATTAGCAGGGGCTGACTCTTCTCTGGTTGCAGCTTTGAATTGCCTAGTTCCAGCCGTTGATGCCAAGGGGAAGAAGGTGGGTGAGGATTGGTGGACAACAAGTAGGGTTGAAAGTTCTTTAGGAAAGTATCGTGCAGCAGCTGACAAGGCTAATGTGAGAATCCTAGAGTTACTTAGAGCCATATCAGAAGACTTGCAACCTAAGATTGAGGTGCTGATATTTGTCTCGACCCTGTCCATTATTGCAAAAACATTGAACATTCATGTAACGGAAGGGTCGCGTCGTAACTGGGTTGTGCCAACACTCTCTTCAACAGAAAGGCAGATGGTGCTTGCCGATCTAGTGCCGTATTGGAATGATCTGGCACATGAGAATGTGCAGCCAAATTTGGTTGACATGAAGTCCATGTTCCTTCTTACAGGTACAGTTGCTCGCTAATTGAGGATTTTTCTCTGATGCTACTTTTCATCGTTTCAGTAGATTGAATTATACCTCATCCATATTACTAAAGTTTCTCTTTCCTTATCATATGATTCTTTTTATCTGTAGGGAATTTTTAAGTGAGTTTCATGTAGGTTGTGAATGTGTCAGCAACATACGCTCGTTCCTCATTGGGGAACTGGTTAATCGTTTTTTAGATTGTTGAGAGGATGTCATTTCAGGAACAAACGGTGTCTTCTGCTTGTTTGAATGTTATTCTGAACTTGTCCTTTTTCTGTAGATGTTGCTGCCATCGAGGCTGATAGTTTTCTGCTTTAGTTTAAGGGTAAAGTAAAATTAGTATGGAGGCCTGCGGCATATAGTAGCTGCTGCAGAGGTGAGAAAAATCTGCAACATCTGCGTACTTGACTTGTTTTGCCATTAGGACCCAATGGAGGTGGAAAGTCCAGCATGTTGAGGTCAATTTGCGCGGGAGCTCTTCTTGCAACCTGTGGTCTTATGGTGCCTGCACGTGAGGCCTCAGTGCCTCGTTTGGATGCTGTCATTTTGCGGATGATGTCTACAGATAGTCCTGCTGATGGCAAGAGTGCATTTCAAATGGTATGTGCATGATGTTGCGAATTTTTCCACCTTTAGAAGCTGTGTTTTCGATAATCTATGACTAGACCATTCCTGTTTGTCAAAGATGTACATTTCAAAGATATTTGTAAGGATCTTTCCTGCAATTCTAGGATCTTTTTTGTTTTCTTTGATTGCACTTCGTTCAATTTATTTCAACCATTTCCTGTCGTGTTTTTCAAACAGATGTCTTTAGATGTCTCTGTGGAAGTCCTTAGATTCACTTCGCTCGGTGGTTCTGAGTGCAGCAGCTTGTGTATCGGTACCAATTGACGTTCTGAGGGTGATTGTTGACAGGAAATGGCAGAGCTTCGAACCATTCTGGAAGAAGCAACAAATAAAAGTCTTGTCCTGGTCGATGAGCTTTGTCGGGGTACTGATGTAGGAAAAGGCTCTTTCATTGCTGCAAGTGTCATTGAAACACTGGATCGCATTGGTTGCATCGGTGTTCTCTCAACGCATTTACATGATCTTTTGGACATGGAACTTCGAACGAGGTAGGCAAACCCTTTTTATGTATTGAAGGTCTAATTTTCTCGGCCAGCTTGCCTAGTAAGGCTAACAGTTTTGGGACTCACTTACTGGTAATGATTGCCACAAATTTGATCAATTATTTTGGTGTAGATGCTGTTGGTCGTTTGTGTTTCCTAGATAGCAAGAATAACTGAAACGTTGGCTTGTACAAGAGCTTGCCGACTTAGATAATGGTTGTCCTAATACTTCTTTCTTGTTGGTATTTACTTGCAGTAACGTTGTACAGAAGGCCATGGGCACAAATGAGATAGATGGTCGTTATTACCCAACATGGAAATTGGTCGATGGTGCCTGCAGGGAGAGTCTAGCCTTTGAAGTGGCTCGGAAGGAAGGGGTTCCTACAAGTGTAGTAGACAGAGCAGAAGAACTTTGTGTCACTAAGCTCTTATACCCAAACGGTGTAAATGCTCCTGATCAATACTATGAGCATGCTGGAGAGAAAACACTGAAGAGCAGTGATGACGATAGGTAAGAACAATTTTTACCTTAGGACTAAAGATTTTCTGAAGCTATTACAGAGCTCTGCATAGTTTCCTCACGCATTGTTGTGTTTTACATCAACAAATAGCAGTCTCTTATTGCTCACATTTAATCTTAAAACTCATCTCGACTTGATGCTAATCCTCAGGATGACTGCCGAGAAACTCTTCCTTATGATCGCAAGATTTGTGATTAAATTCGCCAAGTCCTAAAACATCTGAAGATGAGCTACATATTGCCAACGTCAGAGCAAGGAAGACTTCTGGGGACCACGTGTGGACCAACAAGCTGTTCATTACTTGCGACTTTTACTATTTGGGGAGCATTTTAGGCACCACAAGGGGATCTTGAAAGGCTCAGCTTTCACCTTAAATATGTTGCTGTTTGAAATTTGGGCGTGTACGGTGAGTTGATCTGCAACATCCACTCGAATCAATGAATCGACATCAACTTAAAGAATTGCCCCATCTTGTAACCTTTTGGCCTTTCGTGCATCAGTCGGCTGTGGCTGGTGCGTTGAAGTTTTACATTGGATCCCATTCGTCATACAACCCCGTGAAAGAAATGAAGAGAAATCGTCAAGCAGGATGGCATGTTCAGCCTCTCCCTGTGCACGAACAGATAGCTATATTCAGATGGCATTTTCGCAATGAATTTTGCATGAAGGATGGATTTTACTGTAGAAGATGCAATTTTATGAGTAGGATTCCATCGTAGTTTGCGTGTACAGTCCGCTGTTGAGGGACTCTGGTATGCTTTATCACCAGTGGCGAACTTAGAGGACTCACGCTCGTTACGTCAGCAAAACGATACACTAAACGTCACGTTCTGCAGTTCTGCAGCGGAAGTCAGAAGCCTTACTACACATCTTCAGGACTTTCAGATGCTTCAACTTCTTTGCACATGTACAAACAGAGGACCCATGTTAGGTTTCAGGATCTCTTTTTTAAAGATTAGGATTCAAAATAAAATCTTTGTGCGACGAAATGAAGGTTATAAGTACGGTGATGACGATGCCACCACGCATTTTCGCTATTGCCACCACAACTTACTTTTATTAACTTTTTAATTATTTTTTATTAGAATTAAATTTATTTTTAATACAATTAAAAAAAACATATTAGAAATATTAACATGATTTTTTTATTGGAATTAAAAAAAAAACTAAAGAAATATGTTAAGTGGGTGGTAGGTTGTGGTGGCAATATCAAAAACTATGATGACATTAGCAATACCCTATAAATAAATATTTTATAATCAATTTTCTATATTTTATAATCAATTTTCTACTTTTTATTTTGCTTATAATGATAAAAAAGTGTAAATTGTGCTTTTGGATAATGGCAATCCTTCAATATATTACTTTAGAATCTATTTTTAGATTATTATTGATAGATGACATATCAATGAATTTTTATAATAATATATATTATAAATATATATATTAAATATATTTTTTAATATATATATTTATATTTTTGCAATGATATATATTATTATAAAAATATATTATAAAAATTCATTCAAAATGGTATCATTTTTTTGCACCATAATATCTATCAATCAAATGTTATTTTAAAATTATTATAATATATAATACTTATTTTTGAGAATTTGAATGAGTCGATTGTTGAAATCCAAATTAAACAACCTACATCACATTAATTTCCTCGCTTCTCTCTACTACACTCCAATCCAAGCTCAATACTTATCCATACTAATACACTCCCACACCAAATGGACCTCCATGACTTCACCCGTTCAAAGTCAAGCATCTCAATGTCATATTGAACAGTGGGCGCACACGCGGAGGCTGACGTCGGCACATGCACAGAGTCGCCGACACGTGGCAGTTACCACCAGCTCCGTTCACACTAGACGGATGTAGCCTTCGGTGGTGGGAGCCGAGGCCAGACTGTTGCGTGAAGGGCTGCGGCATCTTTGCAGAGAGAACTTTTTTCATGAGCCATTTCTAAGTCAGGCTTCCATCGGTTGCAAGCCTGGCCAGGGACCATACAACGCACGATCGCAGGTTGGTGTAATCGACTTACGATCCCAGTTATTGAGTCTCTGCCCCTCAATCTCACCGCAACATTATCTAATCAAGTATCGCCCAGCAAGCATATGGTATTTTTGCTCTCGATGCATCCAACTACACAACATAGAGCATCAAGCTTATTTTAAAAAATTTGTAATGATTTATTGTCATTGTTGTGGTATCTCCAAATATATAGCACCAAAATGTTGAAAGAAGAAGTATCAACAAGAGTCTTTTTGTTGGCCCCAAATCATTTTTTTAATAAAAAATAAATCACTACTCTTATTTTTTATGATGCTAATACTTAGATTTGAGGATCCTATTTTTTTACTTTATTTTATTTTTTGATTGTGCAACTTTATCAAGCTCCATAGACCTTGTCTGATTTTTCTTATTAACAATTCAATTTACAAAGCTATTGGCAATGGTTTAGTCCTTATTTAACTTGCTATTATGTAAAATGTCTTCATCCAAGATATTTTCTTTGTTCTAATCTTGCTAAATATCTAATAGTTATTACTAACTTCTTATAACTTAACATACATTATTTTATTTTTATTCTAATTATTATATTATTATTTCCAAATATTTAATTTTTAGGCAAATTAAAAAATTTTACATATAAAAGAATGAGAATATTTATCTATTGGTATTGCCATTAAACCAATGAATATTTGTCATGCTACCACAACTTCTTTACAATTATATCTTAAGGCCTTCAAATTGTCACGGACATCCATCTAGGAAAGATTTTAGAAGATTTTAAAAAAACTTTGGATAGTTCTAAAAGATTCTTGAGGTTACTTTATATTGAAGCAACATAGAAGCCGCTTAAGAAGCGTTGTCATATTGTAATTGCTTACAGTATGTAAAACTAGTCAAAATATATAATATATTCATAAGTCTATATGTGTGTTAGAATAGTTAGTAGATTAAATTAAAAAGAGTTGGTCTAAGAAACTTTATTTTGATTTTTTTTACTTATTTTGATTATGGCATTTAAATTGTATAGGACCTAAATATTTAGTATGAAGCTGTGAAAAGAGATTGGAATTTGAAGATGAAAAAATAAACTACTAAGAAGCTTATTTGGAAGGATGAAAGTAAGATATGGATAAATGAAGATAAAGAATGAAGATCTTCATCCCCATTGATTGATAGTCATGTCCAATAGGCTTTGAGTAGGCTATCTATAATAAGAATAAGGATTTTGGTGATTCTAAAGAAGGCATTTGAAAATAAAAGGCTAGTTTTAGAAAGCTTATTTTTTGTATTATAATTTTTATATAAAAATTGAAAGATTTGGAATTTCTATGAGAGAAGAGTAGACATTTGAATTTAAGGTGTACAAATCATACCTACTATTACTCTTTTGAAGATACAAGGAATTATACAAAAGCTCTTAAAAATCAAAAGATGCAATTAGAAAGGTGATTTCAAGACCTATATCTTGCATAGAAGAATTGTTGTATTTAGAATTTGTAAGAAAGAGATATTAAAAGTTAAAGATAGTAGATTGAATTTTAAGATAGTAAGTAGACCATTTTGTTGATAGTGATGATTTCCACCATATTTTGAGCTTTTAAATGAACTTCTATCTAAAAATTTCTAAAAAAATAAATTATTATATTAAAAAATTACATACCAAAATTTCATAGTATTTGGATATTTAGTTTGTGAGAAATGAAGAATATAGCATATGAGTATCTATAAATAAGAATTTGAAGCTATTATTAGGATTTTGGCAATATCTAAAGATTGGCTATGAATCAACAATTGAAATTTCTTATGGTAGTTGTTAACAATATATCAGTACTTCATATAAAAATTGAATAATTGTAGATGGTCCAATTTAGAGATTAGTATTTTTGAAGTTTGGAAAAAATCTTCCTTAGGATTAATGAAGGATTAAATATATTTTGCTATATTTTAAAAAATCTAGAGTACTTGAGGCTTGTATATTTGATATAATGGCCCTTTTAGAAACAAATTTATATAAATTTGAGATTTTTATCTATTTTGATACTTGATTGAGAAATTAATGACAACTAGAAGTCCAATGCTTTTTTGAAGCAAACTCTTTCTATCTAGATAGCTTCTTAGGATGACTTGAGGACAAAGTGTTGAGGATAAGGACATGAATCATAAAAGAACTTATTATATTCTTGTGTTATTCAAAATCATTCAAAGATGGAATAATATTAAAACTAGAATGGCTATTGCTAAAGACAAGAAGACTTGAGACTCTTGAAATAAGACTAGGGATAAAAAAGGCATTCATAAGAGTGAAAAAGGCTTCACTCTTGCCTCTATATATACTATTTATCTAAGAATTATGTGGTGGGATTCTATAGGACCTCCAATACATGTCTAAGTTACAAGACACATGTCAAACTTGCAAGATAAGTTTTTTACATGTGTGCTACGTACTTAGCTTGTTTCACAAACTACCAATACATGCAATTCATGGCTAGCTTGTTCTACAAGCTACCAACACATGCAATACCTGGCTAGCTTGTTCCACAAGCTACCAACTTATGCAACACGTATCTAGCTTGTTAGTTAAATTTCTAACCTATTAATCACTTATAGACATGTATAAAGATGAGTCTTTATTTATGAAGCTTCTAAAAAGCATCTGTATAAGATATTATCAAATTAACCTTCTTCTATCCATTTCTATCTATCTATATTAATTAGATAATTATTGTAGTAAATCTAATATCTATGATATTATCTCCCTTTCTAGGGATGAGTTCCATGAGGAATGATGATTATGTGTTGAGGAAGTCCAAGATGCACCAAATTATATTTACCACATATTCTCATCTTTATTCTCTTCAAAGATAGTTGATAGGTCTTCTTAGCCATTGATAGTGTTCCATATCTGGGCAAGAGAATCACCTTGTTATTTCATCATTGTTAAGGCTTTCATAACTTCTTTCAAAGAAAATATTTGGAATACCATCATGAATAGTTCTTATCTCTAAAAATATCATCAAATATCAAGAGTCTCTTGTAAGGTTGTGATATCAAACATATTGTATCTCACCATCAATCTAAAGAAGAACATGTCATTCTTAAGGATCTTCATCTCTATTCTATCGTCTTGAAGGTTGTGATAGTTGTAATGTCTCATCCAATAAGTCAACAAACGATTGCTCTTGAGCTGAATTTGTAAGTTGTTGATTCTTCATCTCTTTAGTATGAATAAATTTAAAAAATAGTAGACAATGATATAAGATAGAATGAAACTTTTTTCAAACCTACTTGGCTTTATAGCAAGGATTTTCTTGACTCTTTATCGTAGTTTTGATGGATGTCATCAATGAAACATATTGACTTTTATTGATGTATTTACTAGATTCCTGAATGGCTTTCATGTGCTTTCATTAATATCGTATGTGTGCCAATGTACAAGATATTTCAACTGATTTTGATGTCGTTGTCGTGTAGTAATACGACTACTAGGTGAAAGAGGGGAGGAATGATTATATTATAGAAGAGCTCAAATGAAAATATTTGAGAAAATTATCTTAGAAAAATAGATAATAGACAAGGAGGTAGTAAAAATTAAAAAGTGCTAATGCTGCCTTTTATAAAAGGGATTTCTACTTACTTTGTAAAGCCATAAAAATGGTAAAACAAAGTAGATTAGAAAAATAATTGGTATAGGTATGTTTAATAAGAAGTTAAGAGTAGGTTTTAGAGAAATTTACCTCAAAACTACAAGAGTTGATATCCGGAGAGGGCCGGTTAAGAACCTGGGTCGAAACCAGACCCCAGGGCACAAAACCGCGTGCCGACGGCGAATGGAGGGTCTTTTTGCAGATCGGAGATTGGGGTTAGGGAGTGAACTTGAAGGGTTTTATATAGGAGTTGATTTTGAGTGATTTGGAGAGAAAACGACTTTGTAATAGCTTTGCAAAGTCAGGGTTTATTTTGGCTACTTGAAATTTTGTGAAATAAATTAGGGTTGATGGTTTAGGCAATTCCAGAAGCTTTGCAGCAGATCTACGGCTGGAAATTTGTGGGTTTTTGGGTATTGTTGTCATCAATGTGTGCTGTGAATTTGAGATTGATCTAACGGTTTGATCAAAGGTTATTGAAATTTATGTGAGTTGGGGTCTCTGGAATTGGGTTTTAAAGGTCAGTTAGGGTTTCGCAGATTTTGATCAATCTATCGGTTGGATTGGGGTGAAATTTATGTGTGTGTGTAGAAGACTTAATTTCCTACATGCTTGTGAAATTTGGAAGCAGTTGAACGGTGCAAATAGGAGGTTTAGGCACTGGAATATTGGCGTGAAGATTGGAGAAGGAGGCCGGCTGATACCCGAGCAAATTTGTAAGTTTTTCTTCTTCTTGGTAAGTTGGATCTTCTTCAAACTTGGTGTGTGTGTTTTTAACTTAATTGTTAAGGTGTATGAAATATTTCAATCAAGATCAACGGTTTGTTTGGTAGTTATTGTGGTTCTAAAACTGCCTTAGAAATTGCTTAGGGTTTGACTTAGGGTTTGATTAGGGTTTGATTAGGGTTTGACTTAGGGTTTCATTAGGGTTAGGATTTCATTAGGGTTTGACTTAGGGTTTGATTAGGGTTTGACTAGTTTGGTTTGATTAGGGTTTGATTAGGGTTTGACTAGGTTTGACTTAGGGTTTGATTAGGGTTTGACTAAGATTTGACCAAGATTTGAGTTAGGGTTTGATTAGGGTTAGGGTTTGATTAGGGTTTGACTTAGGGTTTGATTAGGGTTTGACTAGGATTTGACTTAGGGTTTGATCAGGGTTTGACTTAGGGTTTGACTAGGGTTTGACTTAGGGTTTGACTAAGGTTTGACCAAGGTTTGACTTAGGGTATGACTAAGGTTTGATCAAGGTTTGACTTAGGGATTGACTAGGGTTTGAATAAGATATGATTTAGGGTTTTAAGATTCTATTTTTAGTATTTTCTAAATTTAGCATTTTATATATTATTTTCTATTATGATTATTGAATGACTCATTTATTCTTCTTTTATAATTTCTTTAAGATTGAATCAAGCTGAAAAATATTGTTAAGGTTTAATAGAAGTTAATTAAGATTCTATTAGAATTGTTAGGATTTTGTTGTGGCATATTTTCTTTTTATCTTCCACAGCCAGGTGCCCGGAGCATTCTCAAGCAAGACTTCACGTATTACGACACCGTTTTGAATCTAAGATCCCTTCCACCTCAAATTCTTCATTGTTGTCTACTTTTATAAGAAGTGGTGGCATTTGTCTTTTTTCTTATATATCTACTATCTTATATGACTCAAGTAGTGATATATGAAATATAAGATGGATCTTTATAGATTCTGATAAATTTAATCGATAAGCAATTGGATTAATTTGTTCACAAATTGGAAATGGTCAAAGTTTACAATAATCTAGCTTCTCACAAGGACGATTAGTCTTGATATTACAATGAAGTAATCATATCTTATTGCTCATATGGAATTGAGGCTATTTCTTATGATAGATATTTACATTGATTTTTTGTCATTCTTGAGCTTCTTTTAATTGTACCTTCATTGTTGCATATAGCTCTGACAACCAATTCATCAAATCTTTTGCCACAAGATTATCAGCTTTTGAAAAGTCAAAAGTATCAAGTTATGGATGATAATTATAATTTATAAAGAATGGATTTTGTTGAATAGAAAAATATGTCAAACCATTATAAGCAAATTTTATCAATGGCAAAAAAATTATCTAATCATTTTAATAATAATTGATGGTGCATCTTAAATATTACTCCAAAATTTGATTTATCCATTCCATTTGTCTATCAGTTTGAGGGTGGAAGATTGAATAGAGTTTTATATCCACCTTCAATATTTTAAAAATGATCTTCCAAAATCTTGATACAAATTGTATTCTTCTATCTAATATAATATCTTTTCATAATCTATGATAACAATAGATTTTATACACGGTATAAAATGGGCCATTTTGATGAAATAATCTACAATTACAAATATAGAGTCATATGAACTTGAATTTAAAAGATCCATGATAAAATCCACTGAAATAAAAGATCAAGGTTGTTTTAATATAAATAATGGTTAGAGAAGTCGATAAGGTCAATGACAAGGAATTTTTGATCTTAAAGAAATGTCGTATAGCTATATAAACTCTTTAACAACCTTCTTCATTTAAGGCTACTAAAAATCTCTTAATATTAGTTCCAAAGTCTTGTTATATCCAAAATATCATGTTGCAAGGAAGTTGTGATGAACTTCAAGAGCACATAGTTGTATTTTATTTTCTAAAATATAAAGATATTCTTTGAAATAGAGTAGATTATTCTTGAACTCAAATTTGGAAGTATCATGAGATTTCGATGAATTATTTTTAATCTCATGAACAAGAAGGTCTAAAGACATACTTGACAAGACTTGCTTGAAAAAAGTTGAATCAACAATGAATGTTGATTTCATTGCTTGAAGATGAAATTGCTCTAATTTTAAAAGGATTATTTTTTGTTGATCAAAAGCTAAATTTCCTTCTTTTGATACAAAATAAGAATATTTAGAAAAAACATCAGACAAACCTTGTTGTTTTTCTAGCCAATAATTAATAATGAACTTGAATCTTAACAAAGACATATCTCAATAAGCTTGATAAAGATTCAACATGCGCGCTGATATAAAATATTTAAGATTCTTATAATTTATATATATGATGACTAGATTAGAAGCACCTTCTAGATAATGATGCCATTTTTGAAAAGAATCTACAATTGTAAGAAATCTTTTATCATGGATTTTGTAGTTGATCTCTACTGCTGCAAATTTTCTGGAATGAAAAGCTACTAGGTGAAATTTGTCATCTACTCCCATTTGTGATAATATTGCAGCTAAAGCAAAGTTTGATGCATCTATTTCAATAAAAAATATCTTAAAAAAGTTGACTCAATATAAGATTGGTATAAAAATAAAAGCTATCTTTAAAGCTTCAAACAATGCTTTTGCTTCTTTATTCTACTCGAATTTTTTCTTACAAGTTAAGTGTATAAGTGGAGAAAAATCCTTGATGAAGATTGGATAGTAATTGACAAATCTCAAAAAGCATTAAACATCCCTTACTGTTCTTGAAATCTTTCAATCCATGATTGTCTAGATTTTCTTAGAAACTATCTTGAGATCATCATTCGAGATGATGTATCTTAAAAAATCAACTTGAGTAGTGTGAAATATAAATTTTTTTCATCTTTGCATATAGCCTTACATCTCTAAGTTTTTGTAACATACAACAAATATGAAATTCTTGTTCTTCTGTATTTTTAGAGTAGATCAGAATGTCGTCTAAACAACAAATAAGAAAATTATTAAAAAATTTATAAAAAATATCATTTATAAGATATTAAAAAATAACTGATACATTTATAAGTTCAAAAGATATGACAATATATTTGAAATACCCATACCTAATTCAAAATACAGTCTTCTATTCATCACCTTCTTTGATGTAGACCAAGTTGTATGCTCCTTACTAATCTATTTTTGTATAGATCTTTGCTTGACTGAGTTGATTAAAAAGTCCTAAAATCAAAGATAAAGGATACCTATTCTTGATGGTAATCTTATTAAATCTTCAATAATCTACGTACATCCGCAATAATCTATCTTTTTTCTTCACAAATAAGATAAGAGCTCCTACTAGAGACTTTGATTGGTGTATGAAATTTTTGGCTAAGTTCTCATCAATATATTCTTTCAATGCAGCCAACTTGTTTTATGATAAATTATAGATTGGTTCAAATAGTAGTTGAGTTCCTTCTTGAAGATCAATTGAACAATCATAAGGTAGATCCTCTAAAAGAATATCTGCGTTCTTCTTTTCAAAAACATCTTAAAAATCTTAATACTAACTAAGAATACCACTTGTGGTTTTTTTAACATCTTAAATGGGTGTGGCATATATAACAAAAGATGATCTTTCTTTTACTATATGTATGAAAGCTTTTGTACCTATCAATAAGGATTTGGATGTATTAAAATTATATATGTCTACTTGACTAACAGATTTTTGGATTAAACTATAAGAAAATATAAGATTATGAAAAGTCCAATCTATTTGAGAATTATATTTTTTTAACTATAATAATCTTAAAATAACTAGATTAAAAGAAGATCTAATCATATTAAATAATACTATACTATAACATCCCTTAGTCACTATATCTAAAGAAATAGTCTCATAGATAATATCTCTAGAAGACAATAAACAACCATCTATGACTTCTACATGCATGGATTTAGTTTTTTTGACTAGAGATATTTTTTATTTTTTAATAAAGTCTTCATCTATAAAACAAGCTGAGGCTCTTGAATCTAATAAGACAAGGACTTTGTGATTTTTAGGTCCTACAAACACATCTATTGTAAAACAAGACAAAAGATTTGAAGAAAAAATAGGGCCTTTACAAGGTATTATATATGATTCCAACTACATAGATAAACTCATTTTTTGACACATTATCTTCTTTAGCAACCATATTCCTCATTTCGTGATTGCTTTGCTTCTTTGGACAATATTGATTAGTGTGCTTTGCTTCTCTATAATATAAATACAAACCCTCTTGGCAATGTCAAGTCTTTTTCTGTTTGGTGAGAGATTTAAAACATATCGCATCAATTTGTATTGGATCTGGCTTAATTAAATAAATTTATGAAAACTTAGAAGTTGTTGTCATTAATTGACGCATTCCTCTTCAATCGAATCTATGTTCTTGATGCCTTTCAAATAAGCGATTATTGCATATAATAGCTTGAGTAATAAATTATTCAAAAGAATCTACTTTTAGCATTGTTAACAACAAGTCTTTGACATTATCCTTCAACCTATAATAAAATTGATTGATAAGGGCTTTGTCATTCCACTCTATATCGCAAGCAAGGTTATGAAATTTTGCAATGTATGTTGTGACTAACTATGATTATTATTATAAAAATAAGAGCTTGATCTCTGCTACCTTCTCTTAATTACTTTATCCAAAGGTGGCCATAAATACTTCAAGGAATGAATTCAAATTATAAAAGAGTCATAAAATTTCCATCTTAAGAATATTGATAAGTTCTTGAAGATCTACAATAGTTACAAATCTATTCTTACTTCTATTAAATATAGCATCTATGATTTTTTTTTCCATCTTAATAATTCAACAATTTAAATTAGAAGAGAGTAATCCACAACCTCTAATATCAAATAAAATCCTCTACAAAAAAAGGTGATGTATTCTCTTTCAAGGAAAAAATCAAGGTTAGAAAGCAAAGAATGTTAGTTTAAAAGTAGATAATTTACAACCTTCAAATGCAACAATAGAAGTAGGATAGTCCACTCCCTTCTTAAATACAAAAAAAGAATAATGAATCTTCATTCTTTTCAAATTATCAAGGATAAAGACATGAATTATAAAAGAACAAAATATATTTTTATGTTACTCAAAATCACTCAAAAATAGAATAGTATTAAAATTAAAATGGCTATTGCCAAAGATAAGTAGATTAGAGATTCTTAAAATAAGACTAAGAACTAAAAAAATATTCACAAGAGTAAAGAAGACTTTACTCTTATCTCTATATATATTATCTATCTAAGAACTATGTGGCGACGTTTTTTAGGAACTCTAATACATGTCCAAATTGCAAGACATATGTCAAACTTATGAGACAAGTTTCTTACATGTGTGCCACATACTTAGCTTATTCCACAAGTTACCAAGATATGCAATACATGGTTAGCTTGTTCAATAAGCTACCAATATGTGCAACACGTTGTTGTGGTGTAGAGAATTTGTTTCAAGAAAGCGTTGACCTTCTAGCTGCTATTAATTAATCAACCAAGATCTAAATATAATAAAACTTTTAAATTTATATAAAAATCTTCATAGGACTATTACACCCAATACATAAGTCTTGCTTTTACAAAACACTCAAAATATAATAAATACTCTAAAATCCTCATTCACCCGTAAAGAGGGAATTTTTTTTGAATTTCAATAATCTATAATTTTTAATCCAACTATTCAAATCCATTCAAAATTTACACAAAATACTGATATATTCTTTACAACTATTATAACAAATTTTAATTATTGATTTGTTATTAATCTTTAAATATTACCAAAATCCTAATAGTAGCTTCAAACCTTTATTTATAAATATCCACATACTAAATTATTTATATCTAAAATACTAAAAGTTCAAATACTATGAAACTTTGATTTATAGCAATATAACATAATAATAAATCTTCTTAAAAATTTTTAGACAAAATTTCGTCCAAAAGCTTGAGATATGGCAAAAACCATCATTATTAATAAAATAATCTATTTATTGCCTTGGAACTTGATCTACTATCTTTGACTTTTAATATCTCCTTCTTTAGAATTATAGATATAGTAATTTTTCTATATTAAATGTAGATCTTGAAATCACCTCTCTAGCTACACCTTCCAATCTCCAAAAGCTCTTATACAACTCCTTGTATCTTCAAAAGAATGATAGTAGATATGATTTGTACACCTTAACTTCAAGCATCCACTCTTCCTTCATAAAAACTCCAAATCTATTGATTCTTATACAAAAATTATAATAAAAAAAATAAGATTTTTAATCCTAATCTTTGATTTTTGAATGCTCTGTCTAAAGTTACTAAAATCCTTGTTCTCCTCATAGACAATCTCGCCAAAGCCTGTTAGGCATGACCATTAATCAATTGGAATGAAGAACTTTACCCCTTGCCTTCATTCATCTATTCTTTATCTTCATCCTTCCAAATAAGCCTCTTAGTAGTTTAATTCTTCATCTTTGGCCTCCAATCTCATCTCAAGGCTTCATATTAAATATTTTGGTCTTATATAATTTATATGCTATATTCAAATTAAGTAAAAAAAATCAAAATAAAGTTTCTTATATCAACTCTTTTAAATACTTTATTAAATATTCTAATACATATTAGAATTTATAAACATATTATATATTTTAATTAGTTTTTACATACTATAAGAAATTACAATACAATAATGTGGCTAGCTTATTAGTCAAATTTTTAACCTATCAATTACCTATAGACATGTATAAAGGTGAGTCCATATCCATGAAGCTTTTAAGAAGATTCTCTATAGGATATTATCAAATTAACTTTCTTCTACCTACTTCTATTTATCTATACTAACTAGATAATTATTGCGATAAATCTTATATCTGTAATATAAAGTCTTTCAAAAGAATCCACTTAGAAGTTTTCTAATTCTTAGTATATATAGGTGTCAAGGTTGAGAGGTTCTTCAATATGACAACAGATATCTTGTAGTCTAGTTTGGACCTTTTAATCTTATTTTTATTCTTATATTATATTGCCTTGCAATAAGACTCATATATTCTATTATTTTATTATGATCTTATATAATTCCTTAATCTTATTCATGATAGTTTGTTGACATTGACATAATATAATATTAGAGCTTGGTCTTTTAGAATAGAGAATAGAAGAGAATTTAATATGATAGATTCTAAAGAAATCAAATTCAATTCAATAATAAATGATCTTAAAGCATTGACTGTCAAGATAGAAACATTGTCTAAACAAAATGAAGAATTATATATGAACATATACAATGGTCAAAGAATAAAACCACCTCAACTATTATTAAAAGTCATCCTAAGAACTCCATCATCAAGGTCTATTTTACTAGAAGATATATATATATATATATATATATATATATATATATATTTGAGACATCAATTCAATGTCAATAATAAAACTTGTTTAATGTTACATGGCTTTGTAAATTAAGTTCAACTTATTATTTTATTCCAACCTTGGCAATATACCATAGATATTAGAGACATACAATTTGGAGATTCACAAAACCTTCTAGAACATTTTAGAGTTTTTTGAATTAGTGAAAGTTAATTGAGAAGCTTCCTAGTTGGTGAAACTAGCTCAAGAAGCTTTTTAGTTGATAGAATGAATTCAAAAAGCTTTCTAGTTGGTAGAAGCTGCTTGAGAAGCTTCTTAGTTTGATAAAAGCTGCTCAAGAAGTGTCTTAGATATGAGTATATATAAGAATCAAGATTAAAGAATTCTTTAGTCTCAACAATACATCTCTTAGAGTTCTAGCTCACTTTTCTTAGTGTTGTTCGTGTACTCATTTGATTAATTCAAATTCTTGTTGATTTCTTCTTGAAACCTTATCCTAATTTAAGTCTCTTGCTTTGTATTCTCGTATCCTTGATAATTTTTTGAGACTACCCTCATCTTCAATATCAAAGTTAGATCCTTTTTGTTAGAGAGTGAATTACTCTTCTACTTAAAGGTATACCAACACTTTAGAGGTTGCAGATTATCTTCCTCTAAACTAATATTTTCTTCATTATAATATTAGAGCTTTATCTTTCTTATGAAAGAATGGATCACCTCTCTATTTGAAGGTCTTAAAACGTTTTAGAGGTCATGGATTATCTTCTTTTAAATAAATATTATCTTTTTATAGATTCATTTCTTCTTTCTCTTAAAATGATTAAAAATTAAGATATTAATATGATTGAATCTTTTGAGTCTAAATTAGATGCTATTATAAGTGCTCTTATTATGTTATTTGCTAGGACTATGGAGATTCAAGGGATTGTTGTAAAACTTCATAATAATGCAACATCTAGAATACCACTATCTAGATTGCATCCATCTCCAATTTTTGGACTTGAGGATGCAATACTATCTATACTACACTAAAAAAATCTACTTGTTTAAAAATGTAAGGAGCCTCAAATTAGTCTTTCAAAGAAATATTTTTATATGTATTCAAAATTCCAAGGATTTGTTAATCAAATTCAATTAATAAAAATCCTATAATTTGACACTTATTTGATAGAAGAATCATAGGTTGAATTGATTGGCACCTTGTTTATAGGATAAGCATTATCATAGTTTGCTTCCTTATTTGAAAAGACATCATCAATTTTGAGCAACTTAGAAGTTTTTATAGAAGCATTTGCGAAAGTATTTAGAAAACATGACAAGGCTTGTTAGATAACAATTAAGATCTAAGCATTTTGTCAAGAAGCATACTCTGTATCAGTCTATGTATTTGATTTTTGGCAATTAGCATACGACATCAATTGAGATGAAAAAATTCTAATGAGTCAATTTTATTGAGGACTAAAAGATGATGTGAAGGATTTATTTTTATTGCTTCCGGATCCATAATCGCTCAATGAAACCATTAGCCAAGCTGTAAAATATGATAATCGATTATTTCAACATTGTCAAGATCAATGTTTATAGATTTTAGCAAGACAATATGCAATCTGACATACTCTTAATATATCAATAAGGATTTTGAATTTACACTCAAAAGTAGAAGATATGCAACTTGATGTAGTACATTTTAAACCTCTTAGTCCATAAAAAAAAAAAAAAACACTGGATGGAAGAAGGTCTATATCTATATTGTGGCAAGAAAGGCTACAAGATTGGCAATTATCCAAAGAAACAAAATTGACACATTACTAAAATGAAGAATGCAATTATTTAGAAAAACAATAATATTCAACTACAATAGGGACCGTGCAATTGGACAATCTAACATTACAAAATTATTCAAGTTCTTCTCTTTCTGCTCAACTTGCTTGTTGTTTTACAATCTTTTTGTATTTGGCCCTTAGAAGCTTCAGACGATCACCTTATTGGATTTAGAAGCATTCACTTATTTTGTAGATGAGGCATTCACTAAGCTTCATAAAATTGCTCTAGTACAAAAATCCAAACCTATTTATGTAGAAGTAATAGATAGACAATCCTTATCCTCTGATAGTGTCATCTATGAAACCATGCCTATAGAAGTATTGTTTAAAGATTGTAGAAGCCAAAATATATTTAATGTTATTAGGATTCTTTCAAATCTTGTTATTCTCGGATTGTCTTGGTTGAAAAAACATATTCCATCTATAGATTGGAGGTCACGAAGAATAACATTTTTCATAGAAATTCCTATAAATTTTTTTTATAAAAAGCCACAAATTAATAAGCCTTTATTTATTAAAGCAAAGGTTTTTATAATATTGGCTAAAGAAGGTACACCATTTGTTACTTATGCGACTCTAATTAAAAAAGATATGGCTTCATTGACAAGTATTTCAAAATAATATAGCAAATTTTAAGATATTTTTCAGAAGAAGAATGTTGATATATTATTAAAGCACTGACCATACGATTGTATTATAGATCTTCAGGAAGGAACACAACCACTTTTTGGCCCAATCTATAATCTTTTTCAAAATGAACTTTTAGCATTGAAGGATTGTATTGATGAAAACCTTGCAAAGAACTTTATTAGGCATTCAAAGTCTCCAGCAAATACATCTATACTTTTTGTGAAAGAAAAAAGATGATTCCTTGTATATGTGATTATCAAAGATTGAATAAGAAAAAAGATGATTCCTTGTATATGTGATTATCAAAGATTGAATAAGATAAAAATGAAGAATTATTACCCTCTACTATTAATCTCAAGACTTTTGGAATAACTTGGCCAAGCCAAGATCTATATTAAAATAGATCTTTGTGGAGTATACAACTTGGTATAGATTAAGAAGGGACATGAATGGAAGACCGCATTTCACACTAGACATGAATATAATGTCATGCCCTTTGGACTAACAAATGCTTCCGCTATCTATCAACATTTAATGAATGACATCTTTCAAGAATACTTACATAAGTTTATGGTGATCTATCTTGATAACATCTTGATCTACTCAAAAAATTTGGAAGAATGTAAAGAGCATATCAAGTTAATATTACAAAAGCTGTGAGATACAAGTTTGTATACCAAACCAAAAAAATGTATATTTTATCAATCTGAGATGGAATTTTTGGATACATTGTATCTACTATGGATTTAACAATGAATCCCAAGAAGGTAGAGGCAGTTAAGCAATAGGCCATTCCGAAGACTATGAAAGACATACAATGTTTTTTTGGATTAATTAACTTCTATCAGATCTTCATTAAAAATTATTCTTAAGTTGCTGCCTCTCTTACTCATTTGATATATAAGGACAAGTTAGAATAAGAACCTCAAGCAAAAAAGGCACTTTGAAGACCTCAAGATGGTATTTATTATAGCTCCAATCTTGGTGCATCTAGACTTTATAAAAGCATTGTACATGGAGATTGATGCTTTGGATTTTACATTAGGGGCCATACTTTTACAAATAGATATAGACAATAAATTCTATTGTATTGCATTTTATTTTTAAAAATTCTTTGTTGTTAAAATTAATTATAAAATCTACAATAAGAAGCTTCTTGCTGTTATAGATTCTTTTCAAAAACAATGTCATTTTTTTGAACGAATAATACATCTTATAATTATATATACAGATCAAAAGAACTTGGAATATTTTATATCAGTTCAAATTCTTAATTTCCATCAAGCTCGATGAAATATGTTACTATCTTGATTTAACTTTGTTATCATTTATCAATGTGGGAAACAACAAGGATTATTTGATGCTTTATCAAGGAGATCATATCTTTGTAGCAAAGATAAGGGAGGCAGCATTTGATCAACAATATGCAACTTTGTTGAAACCAAAGTAATTTTGTCTTTGCGCCACTATTACATCAACACGTACTGATTCTAATTTCTTCAATAATATGCATGTTGTAACCACTAATAATGCTTTAGCCTTTGATATCAAGCATCGCCTAAAAGAAAATATTGACAAGTTCAAGCTTGAGGAAGACCTTCTATACTTTGAAGAATGTTTATATATTCCAGAAGGACCAACATGACTATGCATTCTTTAATCTTGCCATGACTTTCCAACTGTGGACCATGTTGGATTTAAAAGACCTTAGAACTTATTTCCCAAGATTTTTTATGGCTTCAAATGTGGAAGGCAATGAAGGACTTAGTATTCTCTTACAACATCTATTTAAGATCGAAAAATCTTTGACATTATCTTTATAGACTCTTACAATCCTTGCTTGTTCCAAAATGGTCATGGTCTTCTATCTCAATGGATTTCATCACGGATTTGCTGTCATCCAATTCATTGAATAGCATCCTTGTGGTGGTTGATTGACTCGCAAAGATGGCTTATTTCATTCTTTGCAAATAGATTCAGTCTAGTGAAGAAACGGCAAAGCTCTTTCTTAATAATATATATCAATATCGTGGCCTACCAAATAATATTGTATCCAATCAAGGATCCCAATTCATATCTAAGTTTTGTAGATGTCTTTTTGAAATATTAAAGATGGATATTAAACTTTTTTTGGCTTTCAACCTTTAAATTAATGGCCAAATAAAATGAGTTAACCAAATTTTAGAGTAGTATTTGCAATGCAGCATTAATTATCAACAAGACAATTGGATCTTGATCTATCATTAGCAGAGTTTATATATAATAATATTAATTATAGCTCAATTCAACAAATATCATTTTATTCCAACTATGAATATCATCCAAAGTTGGATTTATAGAGTATACCAAAGAATAACAATCCAACAGCTGAAGG
Organism: Physcomitrellopsis africana; assembly: GCA_036785485.1. Classification (NCBI taxonomy): domain Eukaryota; kingdom Viridiplantae; phylum Streptophyta; class Bryopsida; order Funariales; family Funariaceae; genus Physcomitrellopsis; species Physcomitrellopsis africana. Next base: position 263,350 of record JAWRVF010000199.1, on the reverse strand, counting down.
ATTTGTAAAGCATCTACGGAAACACTAAACAACCTTGAAGCTTCAATTACAAGCAACTCAAGATATTTACAAAGCATCTACAAATAAATTCAAAAATCAACCATTTATTTTTTATATTAGAGATAAGATATAGCTGCTTTGATAGAATATCAAGACCAAGTAGTGTCATGTTGTGGTTTGGCTGCCATATAAAAATATTGTATTTATATATTTAATGTACAATTTATTATATAGCTAAGTAAAAGCCATATCAATGGATTTTATTGGTTATAAAATGTGGTTAGGTTGTTAATTTAGAAAGGATCTATTAAAAAGATTATTATTAAGATTTATACAATCTTTTTTTTTATAATAATTTTGAGGTTGATTTTATATTAATAATAGCTTTTATATATCTTGAGTGATCTTTGTTAGACATTGGTGATTCTTGAGATCTTGTTTATTTCTTTTATTTGGTGTTTAGAATATATATTATATAAATCTTATTGAAAAAAGATTTAGAAAGGAATTTTTAGTGTAAAAAGGAGTAGTTTGGCCATCCATGTGGATGAATGGAGATGGATGATAGAAGTCTCTATTCCAATTGGCCAAAAATCATGCCCAATGGACTTTAAGGAGGCTACTTGAGGACTTATTAGGAATTAGGGTTTGTTTCTTGGAAGAACTAGAATATTAGAAGCTAGAATCAAAAAATTTGGATTTTTGGCTATGGTTTTCATGAAAATTTTGTATGATTTGGACTTTTTGTAAAAGAGATATAAGTGTTCAAAGTTAAGATGTTGAAATTGTACCTAGTGTCACTCTTTTGGACATAACTCGCGCGTACAAAAAGCAATAGAAGATCGGTAATTAATATTGGAAAGAAAACTTTTTTGACTATATTATTTATATAAGGCTTGATAAAATCTAAGCTAGGATGAAGCAGATATTAGGAGTTGAAGTCAGTGCTTATAAGCTAAGGGTAGTAAGTAAGCCCACTTAACTAGTGGTTAAGTTTTGAGCTATATCTTAGGTAATTTGATAAATTTTTAGCTCAAAACTTTCAAGAGTGTGTATGTTTATATTATAAGACTATGTACAAGAACTTTATAATATTAGAATTTTGGATTTGTAAGATATGAAGAAAATAGTATTCAGGTGTCTCTGAACTAGGATTTTCAGCACTTGCTAGAGTTTTTAAGATATCAAACAATTAAAAGTGAATCTATGGTTGATTCTTTTTTATAATAAAGCCTAAGAATATTACCTATATTTTTAATTTTTTTATAGAAATTAAACAATTGAATCAAGAGTTATTGAAGTCTAAAATTTGAAAAGAAATAAATCTTTGTAGGTGAATAAGCTATTGAAGGATATTATTACAATTTTAGCTTTTTATACAACCTAAAGGGATTCTTTAGGAGCCAAGACTTTATGTACAAATCTATTTGAATATAAGAGGGGTTTTATTAGTATAATTTTTTTTTTATAATATCTTTGTATTATTCATCCTTTTATTAAAGATAAATCATTTATTGGAGTCTTGTCAATAAGTTAAAGATAAATTCTCCATAGCCAAATATAGAGTATATTCTTAGATAGAAGATTACGCTATATAATAGCAGCCATGCAATAAGTTGGATTATTAGATACTAGAATCATTTTTTGTCTAGAAGCAAATTAATCAAGTGGCATATTGCTTAGAATTACTATCTTTTATGAAGATACATCCAATTTTTCATGTCTCTCTTTTAGAACCTTATAGAGAGTTGCATATTCTGAAAAGAGTATAACAATTGCTGCCTAATATTAAAATTAAAGACTATAAAGAATACAAGATTAAAAAGGTACTTGATTCACAGCAAAGGTGGAAAAAATTAGAATATCTTATTCATTGGCAGGGATAACATTAATCAGCACATATGAAAATTAGCCAAAAATCTTGCCAATGTATCTCAAAAGATTCAAGAATTTTATTGATTCTATTTCCACAAACCTAAAAGTATTTAATGATAACTTCTTGATAAAGATTGGATTCAAAGAGCACTCGTAAGAGGAAGAGAGTTAAACTAAAGCCTTCATTAGTATATAATCATCTGTTCTAAGATAGAATAGAGTGGTAGAAGCAAATCAGCTAATATGTCAAACCTTCAAGCATTGAGAGAACAAGATTCAAAAGATTTACTTGCCATGCAAACTTCAAATGAATCACAGCAGTTTTCACAACCTTTAATTGAGTAAAGTGAGGACAATATATTTTAGTGCTAAGTATGACCATAGTTGGTGCTATTAGGAATAAGATCCAACCATGTAAGTCTTAATTCCAATACTCAAGCTTTAATGATATTGCTTGAGCTTGGAAAGATAAATTCTTTTAAGCTTGAAATTTTGTTTGGACGATGTTTTGAAGGCCACAATAAAAAATAGATCCTTGGATGGGATGTTTTAATAATAGAGATATTAGTCCAAGGCCATAGGCAATTTCTTCAAGGACCAGTAGAACCTTTTGTCCAAGAATGGAGAACAGAATACATAGCTTCATTAGTGCAATGTATCCTTGATTTTTTACATATGTAGAAAGACTTTCAAAGATATGAGCTCTTCTTGGAATTCATTACTAGAGAAAGAGGTGATGTGAGGAACATATACTTTGGAGGTTCATAAAACCTTCTAAAACTTTTTAGAGCTTCTTGAGTCAGTAAAAGTCAATTAAAAAGCTTCCTAGTTGGTGAAAGTAGCTTGAGAAGCTTCCTAATTGATAGAAAGAGCTCAAAAAGCTTTCCAATTGGTAGAAGATATTCGAGAAGCTTGATAGTTTGATAGAAGTCACTTAAGAAGCATTTTAGATAAGAGTACATATAGGAGTGAAGGTTGAAGAGTTCTTCAGTTTTAACAATGCATGTCTTAGAATTCTAACTCATCTTTCTTGGTGGTGTTTGTATACTCATGTGGTTAATTCAAGTTCTTGTTAGTTTTTTCTTAAAACCTTATTTTAGTTCAAGTCTCTTACTCTGTATTCTTACAATAGAAGTATCTTGTATTGATTTAATTAGAACCTTGCTTTTAATTCAAGCTTTGTCTTAATTTGTTTTATTGTTTGAAAAAAATTCTCCCATATTGGATAATTTTGAAAAAAATTAGGCAACATTTGTAGAAGTATTTGATAAATATAATAAAATTCATTTTATCACAAAATCTAAGTCTTTTGATAAAGAATATACTATTGTATGGTATAATTTTTAATTTAAGAATACATTAAGTATCTAGCTATAGAAAATTTATTTATAATTTATTGGCTAGATTTCAATAAATAATTTTTTTAATAAGAAGAACTAATAGATATAATAATAATATATATATATATATATATATATATATATATATATATAATTAAAAATCTATTATATTTAAGTAGATTTATGTATATAGTTTTTTTTATAGCATATAAAAAATCTTTAATACCTTTTTTTTTTATAAAATCACAACTAATCAATTGTTGGTGAGTTAGATTCTTGATAATTTCTAAGAAAATCCATAATTTCTTTTCAAAATCTTATTTTTATATCAAAATTTTATTATAGCTCCTATATCTATTTTTTTCACCTCCATAAAGTCTTAGTTCTCAAAAAATCCGTTTAATTTGCACAAAATATTCAAATTATAATAAAATCCTTCAATATATCATTTACTTGTAAAAGATTGATTTCTTCTTTAATTTTAGAATTCAATAATTCTTGATCCAACTATTTAATTTCTATCAAATTCTTTCAAAGTATAGCTTATATTTTTAAGCTTTATTATAAAAAAATTTCAACTATAGATTTATTTTTTATTATCAAATACTTAAAACTTTAGTTTATCAACACCTCAGTACTATTTTCTTCATATATCAAAAATCTAAAATTTTAATACGACCAAATTTTTGTATATAGTTTTTTCACATGAATATAGATATTTCTAAAAATTTTGAATTAAATCCTTATCAAATTGCTTAAGGTATCGCTCAAAATACAACCACTAATTAAATGGATCACTTATTATCCTTAAATTGTAAGTATTGATTTTAATTCCCAATATCTCCTTTATTTCAACTTAAAATTCATTAAGCCATATAGTTGAAGTGTAGCCAAGAAAGTGCTCTCTTTAATCGTAATTGCCAATTCTTTCTTGCTTTCTATATATGCAAGTTATATCCCAAAGAGTGACAGTAAATACAAATTTGACACCTTAACTTTGAGCACCTATATCTCCTTCATAAAAATTCCAAATCACTTAATTTTTGTACTAAAACTATAGCCAAAAATCTAAACTTATTAATCCTAAACTTACTAACTTTTGATATTTGAATGCTCTTAAAAAAAAATCCTAATTCCTATTAAAGCCATTAGTAATTAAATAATTCTAAAATTGATATAATATTCAATATTTTCTTGGATTTACAAACTTCTATATGATTTTTATTAATAACTATTTTCAAATAGAAGCTCTGCTTATATGGCTAATATGCAAAGATAAATTCAAATAAAGTCTAGAAATAAAAAGAGCTTTTCAGAGCTTAAAAACATCCTTACTATAATATCTATCTTAATTCATTTAGGTTTTATTAAACCATTTTTTATGGATACTAATGCTTTAGATTTTGCTTTAGAAGCACTCTTATTATAACTAAGGAAAGAAGAGAGACTTTATGTAGTTGTATTTTATTCTAAGAAATTTTCAATTATAAAAATTAATTATAAAATCCATAACAAAGAACTTCTTGTTATTGTGAGCTATTTCTAAGAATGGAACTATTTACTTGAAGGTGCTTCATATCTAATGATTGTTTATATAGATCACAAAAACCTTGAGTATTTCATATTGGCTCATGTTTTAAATTACTATTAAGCTTGTTGGAATATGTCTTTATTTTATTTTAATTATAACATCATATATTGATTTGAAAAATATCAAGGATTATTGAATGCTTTATTAAGGCATTCATATCTTGCACCAAAGGAAGAAAGAGGCAGCATGTAATTAACAATGGACAATACTTTTAAAACCTAAGCAAGTTTATTTTTAAGTGTGATTGTTGTTTTACTTACTCTAACAGTATTTCTTAGAATAAACTTGTAAATGAAAGTTCAAATATGGGAAAAGACTATCCACATGAATTTTCACATTAGGATTACACAATTAATTATCTTCTGATTGAAAAAATTTAATGAACATCCAAACGCTCCAAAACAACTTTGATCTCTTCAACTTCTTATTGCTACATAGTCGAGTATAAACTATTGTAACCCTCTCTCTCATAATCTTCTCACTTATTTTCTTATTTTTTGCCAATTTTATAATAATATGGAATAATACACTATCTTAACAGACTGCATACAATTGCTCTATATTCCAATCACTAGAAATAAATTCTCACTAAAAACTCATTCTGAAATGAATCATCTCTTCAATTTTTTCTTTCACCGTTCAACTCTCACAGCCAATATGGCACAGCATCATCATTCACAATTAAATTATATTAATATATTTAGTCTTTTAAGAGAAAGAAAGGACAAAGTGTATCCTAATTTTATTGTCGTGATAGAGAGAATCAAGAGACTAGCAAAAGAAGAAGAGGACATGGAAGTTCTTCTTACGCTCAAGGGCCTAACAATGTCCATAATGAGGTGTTACCATAATAATGTAAAGAGAAAGTTGTTGAAGCAAGGAGGTGGTCACCTTTTAAATATTGGATCAGGCTTTAGTGGAGACATAAAGTGGAGTCACTACATTGCTGTTACTTGCATTGAGCCCTCTTATACAAATATCATAGAGCTTAAAGAGAGACTTGGGAGCAACAAGAAGGTGATTGTAATATAGACGAAGGTTGAGCACTTAAGAGGGTTTGATAAGTCTATAATAACAATATCATGCTTCTTTTGTATAGCACTTATTGACATTAGCAAGTTCATCAAAGTAGTTGAGAAAGTATGTTCTAACAAATATGCTTGTACCTTCTTATGCATTGTAATGTCCAAGAAAAGTATTATAGAATTTCTTAGTTCAAAATATAACAAGGAGTATGTATCTAAAGTACATACAATGATGATAACATGTATATATACATTTCTAATACAATTGTATTAAATCAAACAGAGAAGTTAGTAGATGTTGACGATGTCATCATACAAATGGAAGGCAAAGGATTTAAACTAAAAGGAAGAAATAAGCTTGATGAGAATAAGTTCATGTCATATGACGAGTATTTGCTATCTTCTATGTATGAGTCCATGATAATGAAGAAATAGATGCTAGTAATATTCTTCTATTTTTTAGAGTGTCATTGATTTTCAGACGATTCTATAGATCTTTCAACCACTTTGTATAGTTAATGTTATTACAATGGATACCAAACGCATGATAGTAATGCTAACACCCATGTATACTTGGAAGACCATGCATGTATCTTCTGTACCTTCATAGCCTCCATCTCAATAGATACAGCAAAAAGTTGAAAGTCCAAGCGTATCAAATATTGTTGCATATGTTCTAAAAATGATCTTATCCAAGAAAAAGGTCAAAATGTTATATCCCGAGTTGTAAATAAGAACATGCTCATAGCAATTGAACTTCTCAAGGAGCTATATAATAGTAATAGTGTTATCAATATCAGCGGCTCTGATTTTGAATCTCTTGTTATAAAATCCTTTAATAGGTTTCTCGACAGAAGAGTTATAAAGAAGCATCAAGAGAGAACAAATCCTTTTGGTAATCCTAAGGATATCACACAATCTTTTTAAAAATTCTTGAATATATTGAAGTGTCAAGGAGTGGATACCATAAGTATCAAAGTAGAAAACAGTCAATCATCATTGTCTTCGGCATTGAGATTGCTTAGAATGTACATGTCTACAAATTTGTCTAAATAAAAAAAATGAATAATATTAGATATTATAGTGGAAAGCTTCTTTCTAGAGGACAATATAGAGAGTTTGTATGCCAAGAACAAGAAAAGGTTTATAACACAAGGTCAGGTACAAAAATTAGCATCTCTTTTGATAACAAAAAGTCCATAAATTTATTTATTTTTATTCTTTTAATATATACTCCCACCCATTTATGTCACATAATCTTACATCTTCCTTTGATAGCACCTTCATATCATTGCCATATAGATGGCTAACAACCACCAACTTATCTCCAAATTCTTCAAATATAAGTTTAATATTTAAGTCCACACATACTCTAGCATGTCTTTGATAGGTCGTAACATGGTTTTAGCTGATAATTTTCTTTGCTACTTTTTTGCATTGACAAAGTTACAAAAGATGTCTATTTGTCTTTGCTTAGATCCATCTTGGTCTTGGCTTGACTTTAACATCATGTTCACGTATCTCTTACATAACTCCGAATTAGCAGTTCTTGGAAAAGAACATTTCTTGCCCTTCTTTGAGCCGTTGTCGTGGCGAAAGTCCGCTTCAGGTAGACGCAAGGTCCCTCTTTACAATCAAGTTGGATCCAATTTGCACAAACTTTTTTTAAATATTTCTTTTATAGTCACAAAACCATGCGTATAATAAATCAAGAAACTAGAAGCTTGGAAATTTATAAATCAAAATCCAGCTGTTTATATAAGTTCAAATTTTGGAAGCATAGAGTTTACTTCTTTAGTCATCTTCACAAAAATTCTCAACCGTGAATTCATTACCGATCACCAAATATCATCAAAATATTAGCAAGTAATTATATAAGTAAAACCAAACCAGAAACTTGAAAATTTATAATTTAAGATCCAACTGTTCAAATAAGCTCAAAATTTGGGAAAACATATTTCATACCTTTGATCTTTGTCACATAAATTTTGAGCCGTGAATTCATTGTTGATCATTAGATATCACCAAATCCTTGGCAGATACTTTTAGAAGTCAAATCTCAACCCGAAACTTGAAAATTCATAATTGAAGATCTAGCCGTTCAAATAAGCTCAAAATTTGGTAAAACATAACTCATACTTTTGATCCTCATCACATAAATTTTGAGCTATGAATTCATTGCCGATCGTTAGATATCATCAAATCCTTGGCAGATACTTTTAAAAGTAAAAACCCTAGATATCTGAGAACAAATTTGCCATTACTCCCTAATCAAAGTCTCAATTGATATGAGATTGTTGACATAGACTTTTTATAGTATAAGTAATATGTACACCAAAAATGAGCTTCAAATTCTTCTTGAAACTCAAGTTCTAGCTTAAAGCAAATCCTTCTATTTATCTAACTTCTTCAAAAACCCAGTTTAGTTTGCTGGGTTTAACTAGCCATATCTCACTCATTCTGAACTCATTTCTATTAATTCTAGGACATAAAATGTGTAGCTTGAAGTCTAGTTTCTAATTCAACTTTCTGATTTCTTACTAGTATCTTAAAACTTCTAATATATCCTGAAAAGTGACAGTAGGTGTCATATTAGTAGTCTAAGTTCAAACAAGCATATCTCTCATCTAAGCTCCAATTCCTGCGTTTCTACTACCTAAACTCATGCCAAGAAGAAGCTCTCTCTGAATACCTCTTTGGATTTGCCAAAAAACCCCATCTTCTTCTCCTCCAAGCTCGTCAAAGAAGTCGCAGCCAAGGTCTTCAAAGTCCAAGTCAACAATTAGCAGTTTAAAGTTATAAAAACCCCAAATCTAATCCTCCAAGTCAGCACTATTAATGGTAGCCAACTATTGACATCCAAATCTACTATTTAACCTTGGTAAATCCTTAATTCAACCTCAAAGTCAAAACTCCTTATATCTACAAATATAACCCTGAATCTACTAAAATCTAAGATTGGAAAAAAAATTAAAGAAATAAAAGAAAGTTTCAAGGCTAGATCAAAGTTAAAGTTAAGATTAAAGATAAGGTAAAAATTTAACCAAAAAAAATGAAAGAAAGTGAGAAATTTTTTCTAAACTATATAAAAACTTAGATTGGTAAGAAGAAAGAAAGAACTTAATAAAATTTTGAAGAAAAGATAGTTAAGTTAGGTTTCTATATATGGATGTATTTACTTCACGACACCGCTTTGGAAGATCTTCTGGCATGTTTCTACATCGCTTTTGGTGGCTTTAGAAGCAGGTCCTATCTTCATCGAGAGATTAGCAAATTAAAAGGTGTCTTGTGCAACATAATTTATAGTATCTATATGTTCGTCAAATCCTACTATCTCATGTACTAGATTTGCTATGAAATTTTGACATAAACTTCAACTAAGTTGGACTCCAATGTCCTTGGGCTGAGTTCTTAGTTCAGTCATATCAAAGCCTCCCATCTCTATGCTTAAATGAGTGCAAGTACTTGTAAGAGAGTTTGCGTATAAAACAATCTTAAGGAAGGTTGAAGTAGTATTACAATCAATATGCCTACCAATGAGTTGATAGTATATGCCCCTCTGCTATCTCACGTGAACGAAGTATGTAAAAAAAAGTCTTGTCACTATTTTCAGAGACTTGACAATGATGAGAAGAAGATATTTGCAATGAAATATTCACAGTCTCAAGTATATCTTGGAGAAGTTGTAGGTATCATAGCATCACAATCTATTGGACAATTGACAATTCAAATAGCACTTAGCTCATTTTATCATGCCGACACAATAGCTACACAAGTGCTTGAAAGAATATCCAAATTATAATTGATTCTAAATTGCTCATTTAAGTATTATACATCAACTATAAGTGTCACAAGAGGGGTAGACCCTTCAGACTTTGTACACTTTACAGTAGCAAAAATAACGTCTTTTTACTACATTAAGCACGAACTAGACTCTTGGTGGTATCCTATAGTAGAGAAGCATGGTCTCTACAAAGCTCCTACTAGCAATAATGAAGGAATTGTGTTTAGAATGTTAGTTGATAATGGTAAGATAAAAGCATATAAAATAAGCTTGAAGATAATAAGAGACAGGATAATAGAGTTCATAAACAAGCGCAAGGACATTTAAGCACTAATATCTCTAGAATTTGAGCATATAGTAGATATATCATTACAAGGTGTAGCAATAAAGAAGGATGCAGAAATGTTTGTATATAATATAGTTAAGGATGTTATATTTTCCATACGGATATGTAGCATCAAAGGAATAGAGCATGCAGTTGTTGATAGAACAGAAGTGAGGACAAAAAGCTCCAATCTTATGCATATCTCAAGTCTTGATTTTATAGATATAAGGAACAGCATTTCAGACTCTACTACAGATGCTCTTAATTGCTTGGGAATAGAAGCTGCAAAAAATGTTCTAATAAGAGAATTGTCAAAGGTACTTAAAGGCTGAGTAGACTTTGACAATAAGTATATTAACCTACTTGTAGACTTCATGACAAATAAGGAAAAGATAACACCCATAGGTATATTAGGAATGGTAGAAAGAGGTCACAGTTGTCTTATAAGTGCATCTAACGAGCAGACAATGTTAGAGTTAGCTAAAGCGACATGCAAAAGAATAAGAGAACTTATATAAAGTGTCTCTCATAGTATCATAACAGGTGCTAGATCCAAGATAGGAATAAGCATTATAGACATAATACATCATGCCTAAGTACTCATAAAAAAGCTTTTTTAATTATATATATGTCACACTTATTATTGATATTAGCTAAAGACAACTCCTGTACTAACAACTTGAAGCTGTATGATATTTGATGCTCTTCTATATTTTTGCTCTTACAATTTACGTAAGGACTACCAGAGCATATAGATCCACAATCATTGTATATCCACACTTGATTCAGATCAGAAGTATTCTTGAATTTTTCAAGAAGCATCAATGATGTTCTATGTGCTACAAGATAGTTTTTTTCCATTTCTTCAAATTGTACTCCTCCCCTTCTCGATCTTCCTTCAACTGGTTTTTTTGTTAAACTTTGTATAGTATCTTTAGATAACAAATGGGCCTTATCTTTGGCTTGGTGTTTGAGAGCATGATAGTAGCAAATACCAGTTGCAACTCTTGCTTCTATCATAGCTCCTATGATACTACAGTACATCTTCTCTTTTGAAAAGAGAATTGTGTCCCTCTTGACATCCAAAGAAGGTTTATTAAAAGGGGTTGTATCTATACAAATGTCTTTTCTAGATTTTGGCTTTGGAGGAAGTACAAGATCTCAAACAATATCAGGACTTAAGACATATGCCTTGCCCATTATCATCTCTAATAGGTGGCCCACAATCATCCTCCTCGGTATTACATGAGGATTGATTATGAGATCTAGTACTATCCCTTCAATAGTGAATGGCAAATCTTCTTGTAGAAAGATAGCTTCTATTATGCCTTTTTGAGAGTGTCTTGATGTGAACTTATCTCCAATAATAGAAAACCTATACATTGCTATCCTCACTCTTACTACTCTGTTCTCTTCTATAGTTATATGTTTGATAACCTTATCAACTCTATCAGATATAAAGCTTTTTACTACAATCTTTTCTATACTTCGTGCCTTCTCTAATATTATGAGCTTGGAAGCAATGGTATCCCTATCCTTTATATCCTGTCCTACTAATACTATATCATCCTTGTCATGTAATACATCTCCATCTGGAATGTACACAAGGATCTTGTTCATATACTTGTTTTCTATAATTTCAACAATCTCATATTTGATACTAGAAAATAGCCTTCTATCTATTGCAGACTTATTGAATAACAAAGAGTCCTCTTGATTATATCTGGAATATGATAATACATCAACCACTACATTCACTCCATTATACTCTCTTATTGCGATTGATACTAAAGTTGTGCATATTGGTTTCTGAGCATATATCAACACCTTTGAGTCAAAAATCATATTTATCATTACGTTGTCGAGGAAGAGAGGGTCTGCCTCAAGAAAGCACTGGGCTTTTGGCTGCAACTAATTTTCTCAAACAAGTTGCAAGATGAGAGAAATTCCAAATTCATATATATATTTTTCTTTTTTAGGGCCAATTACATCACATACAAAAGTCTTAGATGCACAAGAGCACCCAAGTTTGGTAAAACATACTAAAACCTTATTTAATCTTAAGAAGGATTTTACCCAAAACCTAGTAATACATATCTCCTAATCGGACCATCCAAACTAGCTCAAATTTTTCAATAAGTACTGATGTATTCTTAACAACTACCACAACAAATTTTGACTGTAGATTCATTGCCAATCGTCAAATATCACCAATAATGTTATGGTAGTTTCAAACCCTTTACTATTGACACCCGCAAGCAAAATTCTTCATATCTCATAACTTCAGCATCCAACCGCTCCGAAATTTGGTTTGTAGTTTTTCAATACAATAATACCCATCCTTGGAAATTTTGAGCCAAAAACTCGTCCAAGAGAGCAAGATATGGCTCAAACCATCACTATGAACAAATAGTAAACTTACTTCCCTTGGAATTGGATGCCTTGACTTCAACCCACAATATCTCCTTTATATAAACTTCAAAAGCAGTTATTTCTTCACAAAAGATGTAGATCTTGAAATTGCCTTTCCAACCGCACCTCCCAATCTCCAAAAGTCCTTGTACAACTCCGTATATCTTGAAAAGAGCAACAATATACACCAAATCTTTACCTTAACTTTAAACAACTATATCTTTCTCATCTCAACTCCAAATTGTCTAATTTTTGTACTCAGATTATATCTAAAATCCTAATCTTTCTAACCCTAACCTTTTTTCTTTGAATGGCCGTCTAGAAGTCGCTCCCAACCTCAAGAAGGCGGCAAGCAACTCCTAGAAGCCCATTAGGCATGACCACCGGCCAATGGGGGGTGAAGGCCTCCATTCCTACTCTTCATCCATCCATTTTTTTTTTTTATATTGGTGGTTCGGATTTTCATCCTTAGGCCCAATTTCAACTCTTTGAACATTATACTAAACATCTAGGTTCCATATAACTTAAACACTGTAGCCAAAAAAAAAAAAAAATAATCAAATATAGTTTCTATCAATTCTATCTAAATTAGTTTATTAACCATTCTAGATCACACTAGAACTTATTAACATATTAAGTAATTTAGTTGGTTTTTACACATTATAACCATTCACAATACAACATCCACCCCCTCCAAACCTGCACATCCTCCGGTATGTGCCAACATTCAATCTTCATCTTGTTCCATCTCTTTTTCTGATTCTTCACTCTCTTGATTTGCTTGTGGATCCGATAAATGTTCATAAAATCCTTCAATCAAAAGCCTTTCATCCCTTCTCCTAAAAACCTTTACTCATTTATCAGCTATTGATATCCGGATCAAGGTTCCATCCAATTCTTGAAGAAAATAAGTACCATTATTATGGACAATTACTACTACATATAGCCCCAACCATCTCCAAGCAAACTTCTTTTGGATATTATGCTGATGCTCAAAAGTACTATCAAAAACCACTACCGAATCACCTTCTTAGATAGGCTTTAATCTCAACTGGTGATTTTTATCAAATCTCTCTTTGTTATTCAGCCTTGCTACTTTTAACCTTTCTAATGCAAGTTGTTGATCCTCATGTGATCTCTCAATTTGTTGGATTGAAATCTCTAGTAGCCTTTCTTTAGATACTCCATCTTTCGAAGACAGAAATAACCATGTAGGAAAAATTTCTTCTGTAGGCATAATTGGCTTTTGTCTCAACATGAGTTCCATCGGCATATAGCCTGTTACTATACTATGGGTGGTCCTATCAGTCCATAAAGCAAATGGTAATAGCCTAGGCCATTCCTTAGAATTACCTTTACAAGCTTTAATCAAAGCCTGGACAATTAGAGGATGCCCCCTTTCACTCTTCCCATTTGTCCCTGAGTTATAAGCAATGGTTAACTTTAATTTCATCCCATAATTCTCAAAGAATTCTTTGGCTTCAGTTGTATTAAGTTCCCCTCTATCTGCTCTCATTCTTCCAATACATCCATACCAATTGAAGATATCCTCAAGAATAAATCTATATACTTTGTTTGTATGTTTTGTCCGTAAGGCTCTACCTTCAACATAGTTTGATAGTTCTTCTCATGCGAATATCAAATACTTCATTTTCTATAGTTCAATTGGCATGGCTACCAGATCAATCACCTATTGAAAGTGAATAGAAAGAGGATAGGTTGGATGAAGTTCATCACGGTACCTGATTTTTTTATTAGAATTGACACTTGAGACACAATATTATAAATACTTCCACATCTTTATATAGGCCTTTCTACTAATATTGCTTTTTAATCTTTGTGTAGATTGCCCAAACTCCTCTGTGACCAGCCCAATGAATATCGTGGAATTTTTTAAGAATCCAACTCTTAGTAAAAATGTCTTAGTAACCACCCTTAATGGTATTCCATCTTTTTTCTTTGATCTTTTTTAAAGATATCCATCTCATAGGAAATATCTATAAGAATGCTATGTGATGGCTTTAAAACCTTTATCTGACCAACCTTCTTGTCTTTGTAAAATACTCAAATAGAGTCTAATATCCTTTAGCATGCCATCATATAATCCAATCTCAAAAGGTAAAATTTCTTCCACTCTTTCACTATTCAATGTGGATAAATATTCCACATCTTCAATGCCATCTCTCTCATAGTCTTCTTGAACCATCATTTCTTCTACATCCGTATATTTAGCCCTTAACAACATATCCGCTACTACATTTTTCTTTCCTTTGATATGGACATGGATTGGATTAAGTGATCTAATAAAAGCAATCCATCATAATATAGCAATATCCGGGATTGAAAAGTTAGCAATCATACCAAATAAAGGTAGGCAATCAGTCTCTAGTACAACATTAGCTCCAATCAAGTAATTCCATTCCACCTTCAAAGCTATAATTGCACCCCAGAGTTTTCTCTTTACTTGTGGATATGCCCTCTAATACTCTATCAAAATTCTTGCTCCAAATCTAATGGCAAACTTGTTTCCATTTACATCATTTTGTCCAACAATCCAACCTATAGCAATTGGGCTTGTATCCACCATTATTATCACCAATCGGCCATCATCATAGTTCACTTGCCTCAAAATTGGTGGAGATTTTAGGATCCCTTTTAAAGTATCCATAGCCTCATTCTGTTCCTTGCCCCATTTGAATTTGCTTCCCTTCCTCAAAAGTTTACATGAAGGTTCCGACACATGAGCAAAATGAGGTATCCAGATTTGATAAAAAATACAAGCTCCAAGGAATCTCCTCACTTCAGTAATACTATTGCAAGCTTTCATTTTTGCAATAGCATCCATCTTTTCTGAGTTAGACTTTCTTCCATAATTTCCACACAAATGGCCTACTACCACAATTTCTTCAACCCCAAACTTGGATTTGTCAATGAATAGGGTTAGATTTACCTCCTCAAGCTTCTTCAAAATCTTCTCCACATCTTCAATATATTATGTGATAAACTTTCTACAACCAACTCCATCAATTGTTGCATCCTTAATTTCTTCTCTGCTATCCTTGATTCATATATCATCCACAAAAGGTATAGTTTTCTCAAGCACAAAGTCCTTTAAAATTTGATTCATTGCATTCTGCATATGTGCTACCAAATTAGTAGCACCTTGAAGCAATGTACACATCCGTACCAAACCCAAAGGTGTTTTCATTGTTGTCAAATTCCTACTCTCTGCAGCAAGTTGAAACTGATCATATCTAGAATACAGATCTCCAATTGAATAGATGGCATGGCCTGCAAATGCCTCTGCAATCTCATCCACAATTGGACCACATCCCTTATTTTTTATCATTATTCTATTAACAGTTTGTATTTCTTTAATAAATCTTAATGCCCTGGATCTTTTTGGCATTGTAAACCAACGATTGGAGTATGGACCCATAGAAGATTCAAGGATCTCCATTTCTATCTTTTCCTTGAGCAATTCAATAAGTTTTGGAAGCAAAGCTCTTGAAACTGGAATGGATTTTAAGTCCCACGGTACATGTGGAATTGTAAAGATCACCATAGGCCCTACTACATTTGGACGGACACATCCAATCTCATTAGGCCTAGATGTAAAGGCCTTTTCATGTTTAGAAAGTATTTTCAAGAATAAATTCTTCTCGAGTTTAGTTAGAAACTCACCCCCTCCAATCTTTAACTTCCCAAGTGTTTCCTCCGTAAACTGATGTCCAATTCCTTCATAACTCCTTAATCTTGGTTCCATCTCAACCTGCTTGATATAATCCCTTGAATCCTCTGATAGTTGAGTTGCCATCGGCTTCACTTTCTTTACTACTGACTTGTACTTAGCATCTACACTAGCTTCAATTTTCCATCTATAAATTTCAATTCTTTCATCTCTATCCTCCATGAATTGTTGTATTTCATCATAAAGGCACTGATCATGGATTCCAACTACAACATTGCCGCCATCTACTTTCTCAACTAGCTCATCTATTCTTTCCAATTGTTGTTGAAAATCAACCAAAAATCCAACCGATGCTACTATTTCAAAAATAGTTTCATCTTCCAAAATCATCTCTATTTTTTTGTAAGTCTTTTCCATTTTTCTTATGTTGGCTCTACATCTAGAAGCCATCACACTCATACTTTTGAAATCCAAAACACTATTGTCAGTCAAATTCAAAACTTTGTACCTATCATTATATACATTGAAGAATGTCACTGTGAACGGAATACTTGCACCTGCGGACCCCCATCCTCCACATGTACTTCTCAAAAATCCTGAAATACCTCTTCAATATTAAGAGATGCCTCCCGTAATTGATCTTTGTGCCTCTCATGTTTTGGCTTCACCGTAAGAAATTGCATTGAGTTTCTTCTATCAGAGCTTTGAATCCTCGCATAATGGGATCCATCATCCGATACCCTGGTCTCCATCCTCGAAGCTGTAATATAAGACTGTCCAAGAATGATTGGGTATGTGCTACAAGTTTGCACAAAGAAATTTTGATCCACTTCTATATTACCAATCTTGGTTTTTACCGCAAGACATGCACTAAAGAGTCCTCTTTTTTCATTATTGGCTGCCCTCAGCACCCAACCATGACCGGTATCAATGGGCCATTTTTTCCTCTCATAAATTTGCTTGGATATGATATTGATTTCTGATCCATGGTCCACAAGAGCCAATATGGTTTCATCCAAATTTCCAAGTTTAACCCAAGCTTTTGTAGTAGCCCTTGTCCAATATGGATGAACATATCCTATCTTTCCTTCATTCATAATCTCATCACCAATAGCAGAAAAGTATGCATTTATTATTACTTCCTCTATATAGCTCTCTTCATTTCTTTCTGTTATCATGTTGATATGCCGTTCATTTTCACAACCATTCATATCCTTTTGAACTTTCTCTTCTTCATTCTCATCCATAGATTTTTTCAAATTTTTTTGAAATTTAGAAGAAAACATACCCAAGACTTCAATCTCCAAATCTTTAATTATATCATCTTCAAAATTCTCTTCTTGTTGCTCTTTAATTTTATAAAGTTTAGTTTTATCCTCTCCAATCAGACTTTTGTTAGTTTTTGGATCATACATGGTAGAAAACACTTGTCTAATCTCATTCCCTTCTTCTTTGGTCATACAATTGTCTATTGCACTAAACATAACCGTTTCAGTAGTCATTTGACGTTTTTTTTTTATAACATCGATTATCAGTTCATGAAAATCCTTCTTTGCAATTTCCAAGGCTTCTCTCAAGGTAAATTCTATCTTAGCATCTAGAATTCGTTCTACTAAAATGCCTTTTATATCCATTGAAGATTCAATGTCAAATCGAAGTTTATAAGCAGGGCCTTTAGCCTTACTTCTTCTTGCATCTTCTTCATCCTTCTTTTGACCCTTCTCCATCCTTTCCTTCCATTTCTCTTTAGGCAATGGTACATCTCAAAGATGTGAAGTTGAGGATGTTGTTCGGGGTGGTTGGTTGATTGTAGAGATTACTTGTTCTTTCTCTTTGTCACCTTCACTGCTTCTTTGAGTCTGTCTTTTGTTGGCAGGCTCTCCACCTCCTTCTTCTTCTACAATTCTTCCCCTGTTTACTTCTACACATATATCCTAGATTTCATCCTTTCCATGCTCTCCTTCAAAATAGGCCTGGATGCTAGCTGCATCCACTGGATCATCCCATCCAATTTTTTGCCTAATAACTTAAGCCCCTTGTATCATAGCCTCTCAATTTATTGTAGATAGAATTTCAACATTGTTTTGCCATGCTATAATCTGATAGGCATCGGCATTACCTGATTCTCAGGCTCTAAACTTCACCATTTGATCCTCCATCAATCGTTTCATTCCATCTTTGTAAAATTGGTATCCAAAGAAGAATCTATAGCCACATCTCTGATCCTTCCCTCTTTGAAAGTTATCTTGCTATTCTTCAAAGCCCCAGCATATTCTGTACAATTATTTCTACTGTGGCTTGTATCATTGCACCAGATGTACCTCATCACATAGTTCTTTGATGGCTGTGATGGCTGTGATGGTCTACTCCCTTGATTTCTCTTTAATATTTTACATTTCAACCCTTAGATCTTTTATTCCCTTTATCAATTCCTCCAGTGTATTATCATCCATAATTTTACTCTTTCTAGAGAACAAAGATGGTACCGCTGGTTTTAATGGCACACTTGAACTGATAAAGCAACCGGTTCTTTAGTTTGCTTACCGAAGTGGCTTCAATATAGATTCCACTCTTCTAGATTGCATCCGCTACTGCTTTGCTAATAGGATGATGGATTCTTCCACCTTTCTCTAGTCCATACTAAATCCACCTTCAGCAGCTCCATCTCTCAAAAGTAAAAGGAGCCTATCTTCCAAAATCTCATCTGCAGCTTATAGAAACAATTCAACCTTCCAACCATCCATAAAATATTTTTCAGATGTAAGAAGTTGTCCATACCTCTTTTCAAATTCTCGAAGAAGCTCGTTTGGCCCCATCTACCTTCCAAGTTGTTGTTCCACCCAATCCAGAAAAAAACTCTTTGTCATTCTGTCTATATCTTCATCAAAAAATTCATCTCACATCCGTTCTTCAAACCTGGACCATGTAATTGGTGCAATACTTGTCCTCAAATGACGCACCCGATCTTGAATTTCAGGAACAATAGCCAGATCAAAGGTTTCAAGCATTCAAACCTCCAAAACTTGATGTATCTCCATCTCTTATACATAAATTTGAAAGAATTTAGTGGCATCTTTACCATCAAACCTATCCACCTTATCGATGACGCCTCGTAATGCCTTTATAGCTCCACTGCCATCTATCTTTGCCCTTTGTTGCTCCAAAAGCATCATAACAACTCGTAAAATATCCATCGGTCCTCCAACTTCAATTCCTACAATTGAATTTTTCCTAGATTTTACATCCTCCATCTTTTCTTATTGAGAAATTAATGCCTTGAGGCTCTTTCAATAAAAGCACCAAATATGTCAAAGAACAGAGGGTCTGCCTCAAGAAAGCACCGCGCTTTTGGCTGCAACTAATTTTTTCAAACAAGTTGCAAGATGAGAGAAATTTCAAATTTATATATATATTTTGCCTTTGTAGGGCCAATTACATCACATACAAAAGTCTTAGATACACAAGAGCATCCAAGTTTGATAAAACATACTAAAACCTTAGTACCTTTAGATAACAAATGGGCCTTATCTTTGGCTTGGTGTTTGAGAGCATGATAGTAGCAAATACCAGTTGCAACTCTTGCTTCTATCATAGCTCCTATGATATTACAGTACATCTTCTCTTTTGAAAAGAGAATTGTGTCCCTCTTGACATCCAAAGAAGGTTTATTAAAAGGGGTTGTATCTATACAAATGTCTTTTCTAGATTTTGGCTTTGGAGGAAGTACAAGATCTCAAACAATATCAGGACTTAAGACATATGCCTTGCCCATTATCATCTCTAATAGGTGGCCCACAGTCATCCTCCTCGGTATTATATGAGGATAGATTATAAAATCTAGTACTATCCCTTCAATAGTGAATGGCAAATCTTCTTGTAGAAAGATAGCTTCTATTATGCCTTTTTGAGAGTGTCTTGATGTGAACTTATCTCCAATAATAGAAAACCTATACATTGCTATCCTCACTCTTACTACTCTGTTCTCTTCTATAGTTATATGTTTGATAACCTTATCAACTCTATCAGATATAAAGCTTTTTACTACAATCTTTTCTATACTTCGTGCCTTCTCTAATATTATGAGCTTGGAAGCAATGGTATCCCTATCCTTTATATCCTGTCCTACTAATACTATATCATCCTTGTCACGTAATACATCTCCATCTGGAATGTACACAAGGATCTTGTTCATATACTTGTTTTCTATAATTTCAACAATCTCATATTTGATACTGGAAAATAGCCTTCTATCTATTGCAGACTTATTGAATAACAAAGAGTCCTCTTGATTATATCTGGAATATGATAATACATCAACCACTACATTCACTCCATTATACTCTCTTATTGCGATTGATACTAAAGTTGTGCATATTGGTTTCTGAGCATATATCAACACCTTTGAGTCAAAAATCATATTTATCATTACGTTGTCGAGGAAGAGAGGGTCTGCCTCAAGAAAACACTGGGCTTTTGGCTGCAACTAATTTTCTCAAACAAATTGCAAGATGAGAGAAATTCCAAATTCATATATATATTTTTCTTTTTTAGGGCCAATTACATCACATACAAAAGTCTTAGATGCACAAGAGCACCCAAGTTTGGTAAAACATACTAAAACCTTATTTAATCTTAAGAAGGATTTTACCCAAAACCTAGTAATACATATCTCCTAATCGGACCATCCAAACTAGCTCAAATTTTTCAATAAGTACTGATGTATTCTTAACAACTACCACAACAAATTTTGACTGTAGATTCATTGCCAATCGTCAAATATCACCAATAATGTTATGGTAGTTTCAAACCCTTTACTATTGACACCCGCAAGCAAAATTCTTCATATCTCATAACTTCAGCATCCAACCGCTCCGAAATTTGGTTTGTAGTTTTTCAATACAATAATACCCATCCTTGGAAATTTTGAGCCAAAAACTCGTCCAAGAGAGCAAGATATGGCTCAAACCATCACTATGAACAAATAGTAAACTTACTTCCCTTGGAATTGGATGCCTTGACTTCAACCCACAATATCTCCTTTATATAAACTTCAAAAGCAGTTATTTCTTCACAAAAGATGTAGATCTTGAAATTGCCTTTCCAACCGCACCTCCCAATCTCCAAAAGTCCTTGTACAACTCCGTATATCTTGAAAAGAGCAACAATATACACCAAATCTTTACCTTAACTTTAAACAACTATATCTTTCTCATCTCAACTCCAAATTGTCTAATTTTTGTACTCAGATTATATCTAAAATCCTAATCTTTCTAACCCTAACCTTTATTCTTTGAATGGCCGTCTAGAAGTCGCTCCCAACCTCAAGAAGGCGGCAAGCAACTCCTAGAAGCCCATTAGGCATGACCACCGGCCAATGGGGGGTGAAGGCCCCCATTCCTACTCTTCATCCATCCATTTTTTTTTTTTACATTGGTGGTTCGGATTTTCATCCTTAGGCCCAATTTCAACTCTTTGAACATTATACTAAACATCTAGGTTCCATATAACTTAAACACTGTAGCCAAAAAAAAAAAATAATAATCAAATATAATTTCTATCAATTCTATCTAAATTAGTTTATTAACCATTCTAGATCACACTAGAACTTATTAACATATTAAGTAATTTAGTTGGTTTTTACACATTATAACCATTCACAACATGACAACGTAAGAAATAAGAGACATAGACTGTTTGTTCATATATGATTGGAATACTATTTTTGATGATTGGTTGAAATTTACATAAGGATTCATAGATGCATACAATCCAAACATAAACAATGGATGTATCTTAACATGAGTGTGATCATTATCAATGGTGTTCTTTGTAGTTGCAATATAGCATTGCATCTACTCTGTTGTATCTATCATCTCTACTACACTGCTCCTATATATATCAACCATCGAAGTATTGTCACACACCAAGGTTGAGCTATTATAGCATGTTATAAGAGGTCTAGCATATCTACCTCTAATTGTCTGTATGTGAATCTCTTTGTCAAAGGAGAAATAAATAGATATGAATACTGCAATCTAGTTGCTCCTTCTCTATGCCTTTATGTTTCTAAATACCTTGTCTTTTGATATTCTTGCAATGAAGATACTGTTGACAATAGAGCAATCTTTCCATCGCATAATGGACTTCCAATCCTCAACACAAAATTACAATGATTAACAGCTTCATTTTTTTATTCAGCCATATATAAATCAAATTTTTGTTTCATTACCATATTTTTTAGTTTATATTATTCAACAACCAAAATGAATATTGATCTTTTAACTATAGTCTTATCACAAAAAAAAACCAAAAAAAACAAATAAAATAGTTAGCATCAAGCTTATCCTTGCTCTTGACTCTCACAATCTGGCCCTCTCTATTTCTTCTTCAATCCATTTATGCTTATTTCTTCTCCCCCCCCCTTCTCCCCCCCCCCCTCCTCAATATTAACTACTTTTTCTAACTACATCATTCATCCTGCCTTCTAAAAATCTTATCCATTCTATATATAGTATATAGGATTAAAAAATATATAAAATAATCAGTTCTATATATAAAATAAAAAAATCTTATCCATTCTACATAGCCCCGCTTTTAATTGAGCAACATCCTTGTAAATACAAAATTGATATATATATATTTCAATCCTAATAATCTCCATAGGTGGTTCTATTGATTCCAATTCTAATGATAAGCCCTTGTCCTTGTCTGATATTTCTAATAGCTCTACCCTCAATTAGGTTGATAAATCCTCATTATACTCTCCCAATTCACAAACTTGAGCCTCTAATTGCAGAATCCTGACATCTTTTGCTTCCAAATGGTACTACTATTGTCTTATCTTCTCCTCTAATTCATCAATTATTGAAACTGGTGGAACGGACATCTCTGACTAACCAATATTGGCTAAATTATTCTATAATTTTTTCACTACAGCTTTCATGGTTCCAATTTTTGTCCATAATTCTTCCATTTCAATTCTATATTGATCACCTAATTTCATCTTTTCGTATTCTAATAAAGCTGTCTTCTCTCATTTCACTTTCAATTGACACTTCACCTCCTCTCGTTCCAAATTCCATGTCCTGTGATTTTATAATAGTTCTTGCCTTTGACTTTTTAGGATATGTTGAGTGTGATCTTTTTTTTTATCCAAGCTTCTTATTCCTCCCTTAATTTAGGCTCTAATAGCAACTTGGATTCCACATTTTTTTTTAATAATTCAATCATTTTCCATAATTCTACAATTTTACTCTAATATCTATTTCCTGCTCGCTTCCAATTGTTGCCTTAAATTACCTTCTCCATCCAATTTACTCACTGTGAGCTGCAATTGGAAATATGGCCTTATATAATTTCTTTGAGATTCATTCCTTCTAGTATTCCATCCTATAGATAATTTAACTGGTTGATGTCTAGCAAAATTAGAACTTCAATCACCACCTTGGTTGCCAAATGAATTAGAATCCACCCTGGTGTAATAATCGGTATAGCCTTTCGTTCCAACAATCTACTTGATTTTTCAATTTTGTGCGCTACTACCTCTAGACTAGTTGGCTATGCCATTACACTTTGAATATATCATTGGAGTACTAGAAAGGATGTATCTTTTTCCATTATTGGCAATGTTTGACTCAACTTATACGCAATCATGGAGTGCATATAATTAGAGCAAAGTAAAGATGCAAATTTCTCTGTCTTCTATTTGGTTTCTATCTCCGCATGGATTCTAGTTGCTACAAAGACTACCCATTTAAATATCATGCCTTCAAGCGTTCCTATTGCAATAAACAATAATCGTTTGGATATGTATATGGTGTGTCGATTCAAGTCTAAATATTTTTGAACAAAATGCATCCACTTTATAAGCTCTAGTGTAAGTGCCTCTACTACCTTCTAGTCTTGATTCTTCTCAAATGATGACATTCTTCCTTTGAAATAGCTTCCCGGTTGGAAATCATTGGACACTTCAACATCCACTACAAGCTTACTAATTGATAGATGTAATATCTTTTATAAAGTATTCTCATTGATCTCAATAATACTCTCCTTTACTATACTTAAACCATCTACTAGGTCATAATTTGTTATATACTCCGCCACCATTTCTACATCAATTGGTAGCAAGTTATTTGACTTTCACAATAAAGCATATAATTGTACATTTTTAAAATCTCTTGGTCTTTTTTGAAACCAACAGATTTCCAACTTCATTAGTTCTATATTGGTGATAACCACTAAGGACGGTGACTCCAAATTGCTCTTAAATTTCATATTTTGGCAACTTTCTTCTTTATTCGTAGCTCTCTTTACTCTTTCCATTGACATTGTGGAATACTTGCTTCTCACTCCTTACTCATAGTAATATTATTTTTTTGCTTAATGAAGTAAATCTTACACTCCAATAAATACACTCCAAACAACAATGTTCAAATTGCTGAAGAAAACTTCCATTAAGTGTCCCGTTCCTAATTTTTATTTGAGGTTTGAATCAACAATCTCTAATCCCATTTATCATAACTTCATTTCTGATTTTTTTGACTAGTCGGTATTAGGATCCAAAACTAACCATCAATTGTCTTTACTAACCATCATACACCTATAATTATAGGCAATCTATCCTTAACAATTAAGCCTTCTATCTTCCCCCCCCCCTTTTTTTTTTTGAAATCTGTACCAAGTTTATGTACAATAAAGTCGTAATCAATTTTTATTGATTAGTGTAGTAAATTGAATATCCATAAAATCTTCCAATTGAACTAAACCATTAGAAAAATCTTCCACTACACAATATAGTCCATGTCAATGGACTTGAAATTTCTCCAAAAAATTATAAAATTGGATGTGATAAAGAAATATTAGATCATTGGACATAAATAATTTAGGAACTAATTTATTATTATAATAATTCTTAAGGCAATATTATGTAGCTTCTATAGTCAAAAGAGTCATAGTCCAAACTTCATCTAATTTCTTTAATTGTACTAACCGATATTGGAGAGATTCCTTGTTACTAAAATGTTCATCCAACGCAATTCTCAAACTCTAAACTTCCAATTCAATTGGTAATATTGCCTTGTGCCCGTAGACCAATTAAAATGGTGTGGAATTAGTAGTCACTTTATATACAATACAATATGCCCACAAAGCTATAAATAATTTTTTATCCCAATCCATTCTTGCACCAAATATGGTCTTAGCTAAAACTTTGCACATAATATCGTTGATCTTTTTAGTTTGTCCATTGATCCACAAGTGATATGGAATTATTTTTTGATGTTTGATTTCATATTTATCCATGAAGGCTGCAATCGTAGTATTAATAAAATAGATTTTTTAATCACTAATCAATTCTTTAAAACATCCAAAGCGAGTGATAATATTCTCATATAAAAATGTGGCTATTGTATTGGTATTATCAATTTTTGTTGCCACCGCCTTAGTCCATTTTATTACATAATCAGTCACTATGAAAATATATCTTTTCAATCCATTTCGTGAGGCTAGTGCGATTGATCTTACAAAATCAATTCTCTATTTTTTAAATGGTGTTTGTGCCAAAATTGGTACCAACGACATGGTAGAAGTTCCAGGAGGTCGACCAATTTGTTGACAAGCATCACAATATTGGACATATTGGTATGCATCTAAAAACATTATTAGCCACCAATATCCAGCCATTAAAGCTTTGCAAGTAGTACTGTCATTGACAAAATGCCACCACAACAATCCAAATGGCAGCTTGTTAATATAATATACACTTTACTTTGAAAGATACAGCAGCGTAAAATTCCATCCTATCCTTGCTTATACAAAGTGTCTCTAATCATTGTATACGGTGCACTTTTTAACATCAGGCATTTTTTAAGTTTTTCACTAAATATAGATAGAAATATTTGAAATATTAGATATTGAATCAATTCATTATATTTGGATGTAATCATGTCAACAATAAATAATTCTACATCAAAGAATGCATCATTGATGGGTTCATTTTCCAATATATTGGTCAAATAGGATAAATGGTCCACATTAGCATATTTATTTCTTAGACAAATATTAATAATAAAATTAAATTCTTGAAGGAGTAACATCTATTGAGCAATACATCCACTCAATTGAGGTTTATTAACCATATTAAGAGCATTGTAATCAATATAAAATATAAATGAATAACCAAGTAGATAATGTTAAAATTTTTATACAGAGTAGATCATGCCCAAGGCTTCTTGTTCAATCATAGTGTAATTCTATTCCACAACAATAAATTGTCAAGTAGCATAATATATTAGATGATCTAAATCTTGTTTATCTTTCTAACTTAACACGGATCTAATAGCAATATTAGATACATCAACATAAACATGAAATAATTTCGTCCAACAAGGTACAACAAATATGGATACAGACACCAATTTTTGTTTCAATTCCTCAAACGCAACTGTACATTCCTCAGTCCAAATTGGATTAGATCCATCTGACAGTGGTTTTTTTAAGAGATTAATTAAAGACTAACATATGATTATAAATGAATAAATAAATTACCAATAATAGCTGATATGGCCTATAAAACTACAAATATTTGACACTATTTTTGGCTTTGATAAGGCCAATATACGAGTAATTTTATCTATCTCAATAGCAATATCAGCCACAAAAACATTGTATTCCAAAAGCTTTTCCAATAGTATGTCAAATTGATACATTTTAGAATTTAAAGATATTTCATATTTATCACATTGATCCAAATATTTATTAAGATATTCCAAATGGTCAATTGTTGTACTAAACGTACAAAAATTATCTAAAAATATCTCTATTGATAATCATAAATAATCTTGAAATGCTTGCATTATCACCCTTTGAAATGTGGCTGAGGCATTACATAACCTAAATGGCATCACTATATAAGCAAATGTACTCCAATCCGTAATAAAAATAGTCTTTAATTAATTCTTTGCTACAATTTTAATTTGATAGTAATCCAAAAATCCATCTAAAAAAGAATAACATTCATGTCTAGCTATTGCATCTAATATATTATCCGTAAAAGATAAAGAAAAAAATTCCTCTTGGTAGCCACATTTAATATATAAAAATCTTAACAGATTTGGATTTTTTCATTTTTCTTTGGCACCATTACAATTGGTGAAATCCATTAACTATACAAGACTGGATAAATAAAATCTACTTCAAAAAGCTTGTCTAATTCTTCTTTTACTATAAGCAAATATTTTGGATTGAACTAATATTATCTTTGATAAATTGGTATAACATCCTCCTCCAAAGTAATTTGATGCTCACAAACTTTGGCAAAAATACCTTTTAAATCTGCATATGACCAAGCAAAAAAAAATTTATGACTTAGGAAGAAATCTTTTCAATTTTTTAAGCTCTATATCTGTAATATTGGTATAAACTTTGATAATCTATAGTATTTTATTGGTGCCTAAATTAATAGATTAGCACACACATTCCTCAAAAATCTCTGATTTGATTTTTTTCTTCTGCTTTGAATCTTTTATATAATCTGACAAATTGAAACTATCCAATTTTGATTCCAATGCATTGACTTTATTAACCGCAGGATTATTCATCCAATCAATGATAGTATGATCAAAGTTCGCTACATCCTCTAGATATATTAAATATTCTCTAAGTCTTCTATGTTGATATAATATGCCTTGCTTTTGCATGTAAATTAGGTCATCACCAACTTGCATTGCATTGATAATTTTATCATACTCTACATCAAATTCACCCTCATTATCAGATGTTGCCTATGAACCAAGAATTTGAGATTCTCCATGATATTGAACTAAGTACATTTATAAAACAATCTTGTCTCTACCCTTCTCAATAGTCAATGTTCTACAATTCCAATTGTTCCTAGCTTTGGCTTGATATAGCCACGGCTGGCGTAATAAAATTGGATATGATAATGTAAAACTTTATAATTAAAAAATAATATAATCAATCTTATATATGATTCTAATAATAGTAGTATTAATATTATAAAGAATATCCATAGATTTTACGTGACTATGGTCAACCATTCTCAATACCAAGGTCGTAGATAATAAGTGAGCTAAATTCAAATTCTCTATTGTATTGGTAGTTATTAAATTTACACTAGAATCTCCATCCACTTAAACTCTAAAAATAAGAACACCATCGATGGATACATCAATAATTGATATGCTTAGATTAGAATTCAAACTAACTTCATAAATTTCTTTATTACGAGCCCTACATCATATTAATGAAGAATTCTATATAAAATGACATTCTGGTGCGGTTGCTAACAATTACTTCATTGAAATTGAAGGTTTAATTTCATTCAAATCTTTTAAAATATCATATGATTTTATATTGGTAGTGATTGCCAAGCCCCTCTTCTTTTTTTTGGGTTTCAATTTAACTCCTTGAGATAATATATTTTGCTTTACAGAGTTCAGAATTGGAATGGCAAAATGAACTTTTTTAGAATGTCTGTCCATGAAAGGATCTTTTAATGGATAAGATGACTCTTGGAACTTTGCAGATAATGGTATTGGTTTAGATTGAACCAATAACTCGATAATAGGGACATCATTGGATTGCATAGACAGACTAGGTCCCAATATTGATAATATTTTTGGTATAGGTATTGGATTTGGAGTTTCCACAATTGAATTGAATTAGTCCTTTGCAGTTGATGCATTCAATTGTTGAATTAGATCTTTTCCTTTTTTCTGAGCCTTAGTAAGTATTGCATGAATGCATTCCACTCAATTTATTGAAGAATCTTGTGGATCTCAATTATTATCCTCTATCTTACTATATAGTTGGATCTGCTAGTTTCAATTATTAAAATTAAATGGAGCATTGCATTATTGATAGGTATGTCTTAATTGCTTACAATTTCTACATACTAGAGCATATTCATCATTGGCTCTTAGATTGGGATATTCACTGATATAATGTCCTAACTGCCTATAATGATAACATCAAAGTGATCTTCTTTCAATACCATTAGAAATATTGGATGTTTCTACAAGTATTTATTGATTGAGCATGTTCCAGGTTGCATGGATAAATGATCTCAATTGTCCAATTGGTATTGTACAATCTGAAATTGGTTCTTGAATGGGAGGATATTAAAAACATTCTTACTAATTGTATACAATATTATGAAGATTGGATCTATATTCTTGATTATAAATAGAATTTTAAAAATTAAAAAAATTCCTATTTTATTTATTTGAACGATTTCTACTCTAACCAAACTTATTTTTTGTCTGAATTTGATTAACATCCCACAGAGTCAGTTGAATCATAGTTTGATTACCAAACTATTATTGCTTTTGTAAATTCCAATAATTGGTGGTAATATGATTATTTCTACAAAATATACATTGTATAGTCATTTAGGGTGGTGAAAAACATTCCGTGATCAAATGGCCTTATCTCTTACAATTATTGCATCAAATATTGGGTCGCATATTGGTCAGTTTATGCCTCTTCTCCTTTCCTTTTGTTAGATTAATAGCCAATTCATCCATCTTCTTTGTCAAAATTAACAACAAAGTTTCATTTGAATCCTTTGATACCAATTCATTAGATAACTCTTTTGTAGATACTGGTTTTTTATATGGGGAGTATGAAAAATATAAAATTATAATTGTTGATGGTACAGCCTGCAATAGAATAACATTAATTATTTTCTACGGATTAGTACTAAAATTTGTACCATAATCAAATATTTTTGGATAACTATCCTTTGTTTCATTCAAGGATGGTATTTGATAAACTCCTTGAGATAGAATCATTGTGGCTTTGGTAGTTAAGAATTAGTCATAATGACATTCTTTTTATATCTTAACTTGGTCAAATGAGGAAGCAACAGTGGTCGGTTGGGCCTCCTTCACAAAGATCTTCAATTTTGGTAGATATAGTCTATTAACCAATATAGACAAAACAAACAACTTTGGCATTTGGTTATTTGGCCATTTACAAAGGATATTTGCTACTTAGGCATAATATGATTGTACTACTTCTCTTGGTACCATTCTATTATTCATTAACCTTTCCCTGAGATATTCTTCAAATCCAATCGGTCAAAAATGGATTAAAAATGTATTTTTCAATGCCTCCCAATTAGAAAATTGATCCATAAATTGGCAATTATATCATTTAAACACTGTATTTTTTAAAGTTACTAGTAGCCATCTCAACCAAATATCTTCAATTCTACCATTATTGCCTACACATGCAATCAGGAATTGAAGTAAATGTTCATTTGGATCTTCTCCTGGCAAACCTCTAAAAGTAGATAATAGAACTACGCTAGTTGTGCGATCACCCACCGCACCCATTTGTACTGTAATTGAAATTGTTGAATCCCCCGCCGCCATTGAAGATGACAATGTTCCGCTCAATTTTTTATTAAAATAAATATTATCTTTTCCAATTATCTTTTTCAAACTTCCAAGCTTCTTCAATTTACTATTATTATCTTCAAATAATTTTATTAGTTGAATTAGAAGTAAAAATGATGGATTATGAAATACGCTAAATTGGTCCTTATTGATAAGCAATTTATGCCATTCTGAAGAACCAATTTTGCTAGAATCAATTATATCCACTAATAAAAAAGTATCCAATGGAATATCCAATTCTTCTATGCCTACTTCACTTTCAGTTAACGGGCTCAAAAGATACGTTGGACTGTTGATTAAATTATCCACAAATACTCTTAGCAATTTTTTTAACGGTATATATATTTGAAATATTAAAGGTCTATCACATTCTAAGTATGCTCAAATATGTCAACAAGCATGCAACCATGGTTTAATCCAACTCTGTTGACATTATATTTTTAGATTCCGTTCTTATTCGTCCCTCAACAAATTTCTTACTTGCACTCTCTCTTGTCTTTCTTTCAACTGGTATATTTTTCTCAGTGCAATGTTCTCATTCTTATTAACCATAATCTTTCATCATATAACACTAAAATTACTTTTCATTACCAATCAGACTATATATTTGGCTTCACTTTCAAATCAATACCAATTTTAGAACTTCTTTGTACAACATCCAAAAACCACTCATTTGGTAGTTAATTCCTAACACTCAATACTATTGTCAGTCTCCAGAAGCGGTGCCAAAATGTGATTGTCATTTTACTTACTCTTCCAGTACTTCTTAGAATAAACCTATAAAGGAGGGTTTGAATACGGGAAAAGACTATCCGCATGAGTTTTCACATTAGGATTACACAATTAACTATCTTCTAATCAATAGAATTCAATGAACATTCAAACACTCTAAAACAACTTTGATCTCTTCAACTTCCTACTCCTAATCAGTCGAGTATAAACTATTATAATCCTCTCTCATATAATCCTCCCACTTATTTTCTTATTTTTTTGCCAATTTCATAACAACAACATGCAATATTGCATTGTCTTAATAGACTGTATATAATTGCTCCATATTCCAATCACTAGAAATAAATTCTCACTAAAAACTCATTCCAAAATAAATTATTTTTTTGATATTTTCTTTCACTGTTCAACTCTCACAGCCAATACGGCACAGCATCATCATTCACAATTAAACTACATTAATATATTTAGTCTTTGGCTTCAAATTTGCCACATAGAACTCAATAATTAATAACTTTATTTTCTTACTCAACCACATATAAATCGAATTTATGTTTCATTACCATACTTCTCAATTTACATTATTTAACAATTAAAATGAATACCGGTCTTTCAACTATAGTCTTATCACAAAAAAAAACCAAAAAAATAAAAAAAAAATAGATAGCACCAAACTTATCCCGACTCTCGACTCTCACAGTTTGGCCCTCTCTATTTCTTCTTTAATCTATTTATACTTAAAAAAATCCCTCCTCCCTCTTCTCTCGATGTTAATTACTTTTTTTAATTACATCATTCATCATACCTTCTAAATTTTCTATTTATTGGTTACTAGTTTTTTTTAATTCTATATATTATATATTATAAAACAAAAAAATCCTACCCATTTTATATCAAGTAATAAATATCTTTCTATATCAACTACGGATATTATCTAAAATTAGATATATTATTGATTTTTAGATTTGAAAATCTAATAATTAAAGAATTTGCTACTTGATTGGTGGAGCTACATTTAACTATGAAAGTCTAATTGGAAGAAGCTCAAGAGTAATTTAAGACAATATTAGATAGGCTCCAAAAAAAATAACTTGCCTTTAATATAGATGACAAAGTGTGGCTCTTTTGATGCAATATTAAAACCAATTGATCTTTTAACAAATTGAACTATTGAAAATTAGGATAATTTTTTATTCAAAAATAAATTAATCTTAGTACTTACTATTTGGAATTACTAGCATCTATAAAAATATATTCTATTTTTTATACTTCTCTTTTAGAATCTTATAAAGAATCAAGCATATTAAAAAAATACAAGTGCCACCACCTTATATTGAAGTAGATAATTAAGAACAATTTGAGGTAGAAGAAATGTTTGATTCAAGGATAAGACAAGAACAACTAGAGTACTTTATGTATTTAAGTGGTTATACTATTAATGATTGTATATGGAAGCCAATTTATAACTTAGTCAATGTGCTTCAAAAGATACATGAATTCCATCAATAATATCCCTCCAAATTCAAAACAACAACATATGTATCAATTGTTTAGTAATATTGCCATATCATCTAAACTAGAAAACTTATATATGATAGTTTTTAAATTTTTTGAATTTTATAAAGAAAAGAAAGAAATCAATTCCAAAAGTTTTGAGATTAGTTCTTACATATAATATAAATAATATATCTAATACCATTCCATTCTACCTAAAATTTATAATTTATTTTTATTTAATATATTAATTATAAATAGCCAAGAAGATAATATCTTACAAATTAGATCATTTCAACCAAATAGTTTACATCATCAATCCTAAGAGCAAGAATTATTTGAACTACAAAGATATTGAAAAATACCTAATAGCTGATTAGTAGTAATTGTCATTGAAATCAAACTTATCTATAAAAATTGTCCAAAAGTTGTATTTGAAGGAAGTTTCTATAATGAAAATACAAAAATATAAGCTTAGTTCCAAGTAGAAGATGTTAGTCATTATCATTGATTATAAGAACTAATCAGATTTTTAACTCAAAAAAGACAATTGGAATATATTATAGAGACTATGAGACACATTTTTTATTTCCTTTGTTTTAAACAATATTGATTTTACTACTCCTCAAGGAACTTGGAGCTAGAGGAGGAGTTGATGTCATAGACATCCATCTAAAAAAGATTTTAGAAGATTCTAAAAGATTCTTAAAGATTCTTGATAGCTCTAAGAGGTTCTTGAGGTTGCTTCATATCAAAGCAATAAAGAAATTGCTTAAGAAATATCCTAGGATGACTTGAAGGTAAAGTCTTCTATGAGAAGTTATTTGGAAGCTTATTAATTCCTAGTATATATAGATGTTGAGGTTGGAAGGCTCCTCAATCTCAACAATACATGACTTGTGGTCTAGCTTGAACCTTTTAGTCTTGTTTTTGTTATTGTATTATATTGCCTTACAATAAAACTTATGTATTATTTTATTTTTTTATAATCTTACATAGTTCCTTTATCTTATCCATAATATAAATGTCATTACTTTCTTGGATATTTTAATATTTATTATATATATATATATATATATATATATATATATATATCAATCTAATATCATAGTTATTAAATTATGTCTAAAAATTTCTATTTTATTTATTTTTTATTATCAATGTAATTTTAACAAGCACTCCAAAAATCCTTCAAATAACCTTGCTACTTGAGCTACTTAAATTTTAACATTGATTTATATCAATCTATACTATACAACAAGTATACTATTTTTTAAAAATATTCTTTATTTCTTCACTTTTACCAAAATATTCTTCCAATCTATATATTTATATTTTATAAAAATAATCTTAAAATTTAAGATATTTTAAAATTTATAAAAAATTTATTAGAATAATAATTAATTTTTTATAGTTTTTATAATGAAAAATATTTTATTGCATAAGAATTACTTTAATTTTATACAAATAATAGCTTTATAAATTCTTTATAATTTTATACAAATAATAGCTTTATAAATTCTAATAATTTAATTAAAAATAATATTTTTAAATATAAAATTCTATTTTAATGATATTTGGCTTAAAATTTGTAATTTAAATAACTTATTTAAAGTTTCTAATCTTAATAGCTTATTTTGGGCCAAAGCACTTTCTATTGCTTATTATTTGTATAATTTTTTTTTAAAAAATTTAACAAATTTAAATCTATATTGAATTTAAATCATCTTTTTATTTAATCTATTTTATTTAAGAATCATTGATTAATGGCTTATTATTATATATTTAATAATAAAATATAAAATCTAATATAAAAATTTTTAAATTCATCTTTATCAATTATAAAAAATCTCAAGATATTAAAAAATATTAATTATTTTATTTGGATAATTTGGCTATACTTATTTTAAAGCTAGAACATCAGTTTTTTTAAATACATCTTGTTCTATTATATTCTTTTTATAAATCTTTGTCATTATGACATTTATAAAGTTTCAACTTCAAATCATTTTTATTAAAAACTTGAGCATGTTGGTAGCCTTGTCCAATTCAATTTATGGCCTCACTTTATGCTCTTGCCCAATTGTCTTTTATATCTCTTATTTCGCTCCTATCATGTCATTTTTTTCTTATATTAAACCTTCTTATTTTGTTTATAGTTTCAAACAAATCAAACCTTATCTTGTATCCATACTACTTTACTTATTATTAATAAAATATGATATATTTTTTTATTATAATGGATGCCTATATAACTTAAGTAAATAGAAGTAAGTAGAAGTAAGTAGAACATGTTAGGTAGATAATATCTTCCTTAAGAAACTTTGAAAAAAAATTCTAAAAGTAGATTAGATATTCAAATTCCTATAGATATGCCACATGACTATTGAAACTTATCCCACAAGTTTCCTACTTTTAAGAAATCAAATAAGAAGCAATCTACAAATTAATACTTAGGCTACAAGTCTTGTAGTTATTAAGAAGCTTCTACAACACCTTCTTAATAGCTAGTATATATAGAGATAAGAGTGAGGCTATCCTTAGTTTTGTTAAAGACTTTTTTATATTCCAATCTTTATTCAAAATTTTTTAATTTCTTTGAATTTGGCAATAGCTATTCTAGTTCTTTTGTATCTTAAATTTATTTCTTCTTTGTTTATTTTCTCCATTCTTTAATGATACATATATATTTTCTTTTAAAACTTAGTTTAGATTATATCCTTGATATAAACTATATAACATCCTTATTTCTCTTCTTAAAACTTTTATTATAAATTATAAAAATCTACTAAATTTTATAAAAAAAAACTCTATTCTTATATTTATAATATTCAAATTATCAAATCTACCTTGGTTTCATTCTTTTATCTAGTTTTAAATTTTTTAATTGGAAAGTAGTCATAAATATAAAATATTAATCTTTCATTACTAAAAAAAACCATAAAAATAAGTTAATCTTCCTCTCATCCATTCTATAATGAGTACAAAATACTTTTTTTGGCAATAATATAACTTTAATGGCTATTTATTCTATTTTAAAGTCTTCTTTGTTGTTGATGATTTTTTATAATTTAATGAATTAGACTACCTAAAAATAATCTTTAATTATAAAAATAATTTTATTACACTTTATTTTAATTATTTTTACTATTTATGATTATTATATTTATTAAATAAATATTACTATTTTCTTCTTTAATAGCACTTTTAAAGATACACTATATTTATTCTAATTTAAAGAATATTTTCATAAAAATAATAAAATAAAATTTTTTTGCATATTAAAATCACTTTATGGCACTAAATAAGCCACTTGCATTTGATATAAAGTTTTTGATAGTTTCTCTTTGAGTTATGATTTTTTTAAATATATTTCTAATACTAATGTCCATATCAAATACTATTACTTGTATATCCTTTTACTTGGATTATACATTAATGATCTATTTTTTATATCCAATGATCTTTTTTATTTAATTATTAATAAGAAAATATTTTTTAGATAATTTTTTATAACAAATTATTATGAAATTTAATAGATCAAACATAAAAAGTATCATAATTATAAAACTAAAATACTTATATTTTTTTATGATAAATATATTTCTAATATTTTATAAAGATCTAATATGCTTCAATATAATTTAATTAATATCTCTTTTAGATGCTAATATTAGATATTTATATAAATAAATTAAACAACTTATTCTTTATAAATTTTGTTCCATAGATCAAATTTGACCAATAATTAAAAAAATTACGAATTTTTTGTCATGGATATAGAAGATTAGTTGTAACAATAAAATGTATATAGAAAGCAAAGTGAAAATCCAAGTTCTTATATATTGGCTTGTAACCAAAACACTTCTTTAGAGACCTTGCTAGGAAAAATATATTTAAGTTCAATGAAGGAAAGAAAGAACAACTACAATTTGTTGGCAACTTTATTGTGGAAATAAATATGAAGCATTAACTTAAAGAAAATAATTGAATGTTGAACAACAAGTCTCAATTTTGCCAAATTAACTAAACAATTTTTTTAATTTCAGATACATTTCAACTTCTACAATGTGGACTATCTTCTTAATCAAATCACTCTTCAAGATCAAATACCAAAATTGTCTCAATTGTATAAAATCAAAGAAACATTTCCATACAAAATACAAATCAAATACACTTATTTCTTTTCGTAGGTTCAATCTTAGTTTATATTTCAGCCACGTAGTTAGAAAGGAGCGTGTTAGATCAGGTGATCAACTTGAAAATACAGCAAGTATTCTCCTCATTTTTCTTGTGCTTGACTTTAGTTAACAATACCTTGGCCACGCGTTGAGCAAGGATTAGCGGATGTGAGAGGCAGAAACGAAGCATATCGCTGCAGACAAGTCCGTCCTTTCGTTCGGTTGGGCGTACAACACTTTTCTAGGTGTGAAGGAAAAGTGATGAGAGCAATGGGCCGGAGCAACGATTCGCTTCCGTGCTGATCTGCACGCGTCGGCGATGAGGACAGTCAAGTTGTTGAGAGCACAGTCAAGCTTAGTACCCATGACTATCTCTGTTTCCCTCGGACCCACTGTAAGTTACACAGCTTCGGACTGGGTGTGTGAAATGAAAGAAGCTACAAGAGTGCACAGCTGTGAACTTCGAGCCGTTGTTTCGGTGAACATGGGTTTGGACTTTACATTTGCAAAGCGTTTTGTTTGAAGTTATTGGGTACCGATTACTTCCACTTGCAGATACTGACCTTCCGAGGGTGTAACTCGATGGGTGTCCATATCGTGAAGGGTACTTGAGAAAAAGCTAGTAGTTGATGTGTTGGTTTTGGTTTGTTTGGTGGGGGAAGGGGTAAGGAAACTTTTCCAAGTGATGGCCATGGTTTCAGACTAGGTTTGTACAAAAGCTAGTCTTGCAAAGTAAAGCGATTGTCTTATCATCTGTGTTGGATTCTTTTGTGGGTGTGTTCCACCCTTCCACTATGATTTTGCAAGGTCCACATGTTGCGTCCTCATTGCATGTGATGTGGGAGACTACAAAAAAGCCCTACAACAAACTTGCATCATCTCCACAGTAGCATCCACCGCGATGCGCACAAATCTTGTGACAACCCTGGAGCTTTAAATGCTCCAACGACGAGTAAGAATAGATTGAGTTTTACTCCACAAGGTTTTTTTTGCGCCAGTTACTCTTCAAACAAATAAAATCCGTTAACCGAAGTTACATTCCCTTATCTGGAAACTTTCTCTGTTTCTCTCTGGTACCTACCAGTCGGAATCCGAAACCCACTGCTTCTTGCTGCACAGCAAATCGACATCCACGGGGGTAATCATCGCATTTTCGCACATAAACGTGCCTGCATGGGCATTCGGATCATGAAAATCAATCTCAGGATGTCAGTTTCGGCAAGAGTTCGGATTCGTCACGTATTTGGAAAGTAGACTAATTTTGAATATTCTCTGCACAATAATTGGGTACGTCGCTCTCAGTTATTGGAGCTAGAATTTTGTGAACGACCTGATAGATGCGAGTATACTGCTGTGCAGCTCGCAACTCAAGCTCCCCATTTAATCGGTGCCTTCGCATCTTTTCAAGATATTGAATTCTTCTCTGTGGGTTTGGAGTTCACTTGTGGTTCTAGCTGATTGAGTATGTTGAGTTTGTGCAACGGCACAGGTCCAGTGGCGATGACCTTGCTGCAGTGGTTAAATATGAATCAATAAGTGCGTACCATGAACTCAAGCGCCTGTAAGAGCCTGATGGGTTTGGTGCAGTGCCACGCTGCCAGTCTCCTTCAGTTTGCGATTTTGTTTGTCTCGTGATCACTGTTTACCCTTTCCTGGGAGGCCAATAACACGTGTTTTGTGGCACTTCGTGCGCTCTGTGGATGGATCTGATATACAATCTGACTGAATCGAGGTGGAATTACGTCCGGTAATTGCCATCACTGATCGTGGTTGCTTGCAAACGCAAACTCATTGCCGTTTGACGTTGTGTCGATTACGTCTCCCCCAATCTGCTCCAAGGTATAATTCTAGCTGATGCGGGTGCGATTTCTACAAGGAATCAGATAGCTGCTGAGCGGAGCAGCCACTGAACTGCAGTTGAACAGTGGAATGGCACCGATTCCGACAGCTTCGAGGCTCCAGGTTTTTAAGACAGTGGCCAAGGGGAGATGGTTCGTCGTAGCAGTGGGAATTGTGGTCTTGATTGCGAGCGCTGGAGCCTACAGCTTCAGTGTGTACTCGCAGAGGCTGAAAACTGCGCTGGAAATCAACCAGGAGAATCTCAACCTCATTGCTAATTTTAAGGATTTAGGTGTGAACTTCGGATTGTTCTCGGGGCTGCTGTATGATTACTGGTCGCCGGGAGGGGTGCTCTTCCTGGGAGCACTCGAAACAGCTGCGGGATACTCTTTGGCATGGCTCGCAGTGACGAAGAAAATCCCTCCCTCGCTCTGGCAGATGTGCTTGTTCCTCCTCATCGGCGCAAATTCGCAGTCCATGCTCAACACTGCCGTCATGGTTCAGTGTGTGAAGCTTTTCCCCGCCAGCAAGGGCGCTATGATCGGCCTCCTGAAGGGCTACATCGGCATAAGCGGAGCCATTCTTGTTCAGATCTACATCACCATCTGTGGTTCCGAGAATCCAGAAAATTTTATCCTGATGCTAGTTTGGTTGCCGTCGGCAGTCGCGCTGATTTCCACTCTCGTCATTCGGCCATTGCCACCATTTCGAGGGCTGCCGCAGGGTAAGTACATTTACTGGCTCCTGGCCCTCGGGTTCTTGCTTGCCTTTTACTTGATGGGAGTGAACGTGGCGCAAAACCTGGTGAATTTGAGCACAACTGGCGAGTGGGCAATCGGCATTACCTTGATAATTCTCATTTTCGCTCCACTCCTCTTCATCATCTTTCAGTCTGAAGTTTATGGTAAGAAGAGTTGCGAAGAACCGTCGACATCATGCAAATTATTCGATGTACTGGAACACCCCGTTGATCGCCAAAGCTTCCGCACAGGGCAGAGGGTTTTTGATACGATAGAGGATATGGTCGAGGCGTCGAAGAACTCAAAATCAGATAAGGAAACTGAGCTTCCGGTATCTGCTAACGGAGTGCAAGGATCATACGATAAGGAACATCTGAGACCAGATAAAGTTACCGAAACCAATCCACGGCGCAACGTGCACGCAGAACTTGATTCGAAGCCCGCGGAGGATGGGCATATAAAGGCGTGGCCGAGGAAAGGAGAAGACCACACCATCTGGCAAACCTATAGATGCCTCGATTTCTGGCTTCTGTTCATCGCGACAACATTCGGGGTTGGATCGGGGCTCACAGTAACCGACAACTTGGGCCAACTAGGGCTGTCTCTTGGCTACTCGTCTTCGAATGTTGGAACATTCGTGTCGCTCGTGAGCATCTGGAACGCAATCGGCCGCTGGGTTGGTGGTTTCCTCTCTGACATCCTGCTGCGTCGCTATGGCTTTTCCCGGGCCATGTTCCTCATGATCATGATGTCGCTCATGGCGTTCGCCTTTCTGCTGATCGCAGTCAACGTGCAGGGTTGCCTGTACTTTGGATCAATTTTTCTTGGCCTCTCATTCGGTGCGCAGTACCCCTTGTATGCAACCATCGTTGCAGACATCTTTGGGTTAAAGTACTATGCCACTCTGTATAATAGCATCGGGCTCGCAAGCCCTGTCGGGATGTACTTGCTCTCCGTCCCCGTGGTGGGCCGATACTATGACGACGAGGCAAAGAAAGAATTAGTGGAAAGTACAAATGTTACAAGGAATTATTCTAATTTGGTTTGCCACGGCAGTTCTTGTTTCGGTCGGTCTCTGCTAGTTCTGATGGGAGTCACTCTTGGTGCGGCGGTTTCCGCCGGAGCGCTGTGGTACAGGACTAGAAACCTTTATAGAGAAGCTCACGAAAAGTATCAGCAATCAATTAGGGACGCTGATGAGGACTCGCCAAAGTCCAGAGTTGTCGACACAAAACTGCAGTCAGCAGATTCTGTGAAAGGTAATGTTTAGGTGAACAAGTGGGAAGCTGGGACTCATCTCAGAGTGCCGGCTATCATCTTTGTAACATATTAAGGTGCCGCTCAGTTTATCATATCCTACTACTTTGCACGGCGACTTAGAGCTGGCAGACACACCGAGCATGTGAGACTTTGCAGTAATCTAACTTCGTCGTTCTTCATGAAAGTATCGCTACTTCAAATCGGGTTCTTATGTATGGTAGTGCGTGTTCTAAAAACTGTGGAACAACGTCCGAAACTTGTTAACCATGTGGGTTGTAGGTCTGTGCTCAGTCATATTCAGGCACAGAATTCCGCTTTCGAAAATGGTGCGATCACTTATACCAGAAGTAAAGAAATAGATATTTTTGCTTGGGTTGCATTCTCTCGTCCTCGCCCACGGCTTCCGATGAGACGTTGCTCTTGGTGGCTGAACTTATTATTCACAACTTCAGACGTTTGGAACTGTAAAATTTTAATAGCTGTGTAGCAAATTTAGAACCTTCTACTTCTTAGTGCTGTTGCTACAATTAGAATTGGCAAAATAAGGCGTACTTGAAAAGGATAAACCAATAATCCAGAGTGTACATGTGAAGATCTGCGCAATTAGTTATCGGTGGCATGGAGAGGGAAATTTTTGAAGAACGGGAAATGCACTGCGGTCTGGCATTCTACGTTGGGTCGGATCCCGATCAGAAAGTCAATTTCTGCTGTACCTATGCCAGTGTGGGAAGAACTGATTTTAGGTCGCCGCAGAAGTGCTGCGCGATCGAGGTTCCTATTTGATTATAGTTGCAATTTGCATCGGAGTATGCCCTGCTCTAGATGAGGGCCTGGAGTTTAAGACAATATCCCGATATTGATGACACAGTGATACACCATAGGAACCGCCAACGTGAGTAAATGTTGTGCATTTCCCTCCAACAAAACCCCTTCCGCTAAGCTTCTGGCAATTACTATTTCGTAGCATCGCCTACAGACTGAGGTTCAGAAGCTGAAGAAACATCGCCAGTCGTTGTCATATTTGCTGAAAAGAGTAGGGCAGCCGCGTCGAAACTGACTCAGCATTCTCACTAGAGGAAAAGAACGCCCGCCATAGCTTCAGAAAACGTGCAGAATGCCAAGCATAACCAACACTGTCCACAGTCGGCTCTGCTGCATGGTGACTGACTCGAGCGAGTAATGTCATCCATCGTTGAGTTTCATCCATCGGTGGTATCCTTCATCAGTCATGAAGAATAATTTATCGTTTAACTAAAGGCATTTCAAAGTTAAATTTTAACATGTTATAATAATTTGTAACATGTTATTCCTTACTATTTACAATTTGATTAAAGGAAATGATTATCACACTTTTGCATACAAAATTGAAATATATCTTACTTCAATATTTCTTACTTCAAGAAATTTTATTTCATTTACTTCAATATTTCTTACTTCAACATTTCTTACTTCAATGAAATTCTAGACATTGTCAAGGGACTTTGTCTAACTGTTAAGAAGCTTGATTATTTTTGAAGAACTTTTGGAATGAAACATGCAAAGATGGTGGAATGAATGTGTACAAAGTAGAAGGTTTATTGAAATCAGTAATGAAATCAATAGCAGGCAATTTTATAGTTGAAAGTTCATGTCAAAGTATACCACATCCCTTTAATATTATAAAATGGGGAAACGCATTAGATCTAAATTGCACACGTGGAAATGTGTTACACGCGGGTAGTTTGCAAACGTTGAGGTGTGAAATACCCGGATACTGGTACCGTATACCCGCCTCGGAAGTCCGTGTCCACAATTCCACGCGTGCAGACACTTAGAGTGCTCATTTCGAAATTCAATTGATTGCGTGCATGCGGCCGATTCAGCGTTTGCGTAAGGAAGGCTATTTGAGGATGTTCTGATTTCAAATTTAGTGTTCTTTTTTTTCTAAAACTCGTCGTTAGTTTCCAAGTAGAGACGCCGTGTTCAACTGCATTGAGGCGCGAAATCAGTCGTGTAGGTGTTCATGAGTTGTAGAATGCCGCAAGTGATGACAGGACTATTGTTGTTGTTGTTTTGCGCCATTGTGCGGCTTGCTGCATTAGTTAGAGTGGAGAGCGCATCATTTTGTGGGCAAGTGGTCGAGCCTCTAGGCTACGATTGCGAAGAATTTACTGTAAGCGATTTCGGACAAAGAAATCATCAAGTTCCACCTAGATATGCTTGTTTAGAATCCTTCTGAAGTCACTTAATGGTATTGTTGTCGTGTAATGGCCGTATTGACGAGTTTTCTGGATTCTGCCTTTTCATCTTGTATGACGAGGCTGCATATTGTATGGATCTGTGTTTTGAGAGCTATTTATGTTCCATTGTAGCGCTCATTCGTGGCATGTTTGGACCTGTTTGGTGTTTAACCTATCCAAGCAGCCAGTCTCTCAGAGATGGATTTGAGCGCGATAGTCCAAACTAAACTCCTTAACTAGACATGTAGCTATTATGATCAATGCATTCCAAATTCGACTTCTGTTATGTGAGATTTTTTTTGAAGAGTGTAATCTTTTAACTAAATAAATATCTGAAAAGTCTATCGCAAATGTCCAACTGTACGAATCATTATGTAATTGTAGCGAATTATCTGAATGTGCTTATTATACTATCGAGTTTCTTCCCAAGCCTCGTAATATATCCAGATCTTTTAGACTAAATTGCATTGAACGAAACACACTGGTGCGGCATCAAACAGGTCCAAACTGACGACGGTTTTGTGCTAGCGCTTCATCGTCTGAGTCGGATGCAAGGGCCACCTTCAACGACTGGCGTCGACAATATCACCCGATCAGATAAGAATCCCGATGTCACGAAGAAGACAAATTCGCAACATGTCCCTGACACAGATACATCGAATGCCGCAGTGGCCCCCAGTTCCCAAGGAAACCGTACCTTGGATCGGAATTATTCGGGGCTAGCATTGTCCGAGTTGTTGGCACCATCGTCTGACGGGCCTGTTCTAGCTCCAAGTCGTCACAGAAATAATTCAGTCACTCGGCCACCACCTTCGCACTTTGCAAATGGTTCAGACGAGAGAGTAACACAACCAACTCATTCTAGAAACAATTCCGCGGCACCAAGTCCGTTAATCTCTTCAAACGGAAGCCTAAATTCGACTTCAGCAAACGAATTTCCAGATCCACCTCCGCTTTCAAATTCAATCCAGAATGTAACAACGTACTCATCACCTTCTGGTACAGCCACCCCTGGTTCTGGTTCTAATTATACGATCAATCCAGAGGTAACCATCAAATGTTCGTACTTCTCTCCTCAAGTGAACCCTTGCGTCTTTGCTTAATTATCTCTGTACTCTGTAGGTGAAATTCTAGGAACGTTGCAGACAAAATTTTGATTGCAGAATCTGACGGAAGTACTTTGAAGTAATTTCCATTTTCTAGAGTTAATATGAACAATTAAAGAGGCATGCACTTTCGGAGTAAGGAAGATCTAAGTAGTGAAATGAAGTCCAGCTCACTGGCAGCTCTTCGACAAATTTGAAGCTTATAATTGCGTGCAGGCTGGGAAGGGCGCACCAGTGCTGCTACTGCATCAAGAGTTTCTCAATGGTGATTCATGGTTCCAGTATGTTGATAGAGCACACTCTAGCCACTTGTTGCCCTTCATGCTCCTCGATGATGGTTTTGACGTATGGATTGGCCATCAACGCGCAACTTTATGGGGACATGGCCATGTCGATCTGAAGTTCACAGATAGGGTAAGGAACAATTCAATCATACTGGCTTACTGGAAATTGCATATGCGAAAATCAGTCTACTCGAAATGCTAAGTGAATCTACGTTGTGAGACGAACCGTGCTGCTATTCGGTATGGCCTTGGTACACTTATTCCGCACAATCATCCAAGTTTCTAAAGATGGACGTCATACACAGACAATTTAGTGAAGGGTGATATTGCAAGCAACATGATGCTAAACATTTTCTAATTGCTGCAGGAGTACTGGGATTGGACATGGGATCAACACGTTGATAATGACCTTCCTGCTCAACTGCGATTAATTTCGGCCGAGACTAATCAACCTGTTCATATCATTGGAGCATCTCAGGTACTGGAAATGGATCGTGAATGAGATGAGCCGGCATTGCTGCTCTGTGCATGCAAAGTATTTGAGTTGGAGATTTGCTGATATGTGACTGTCAAAGCTTTGTGATCTTTGT
Source organism: Physcomitrellopsis africana (assembly GCA_036785485.1). Classification (NCBI taxonomy): domain Eukaryota; kingdom Viridiplantae; phylum Streptophyta; class Bryopsida; order Funariales; family Funariaceae; genus Physcomitrellopsis; species Physcomitrellopsis africana. The sequence continues at coordinate 218,445 of JAWRVF010000199.1, read as the reverse complement.
CTGCTTCATCACTCCATTGTGCTGGATGATGCAGGCAGCAACAGTGGGATCAGCGGCCTCTACTAACCATGAAACGGCGCAGATGATTAGAAGTCTGTCACTCATTGGCCCTACAGCATACCGCGGCAATACGAACTCTATGGTGTTGGATGCATGGGCATATTACTTTGGAGCCATGATTGATTCGGTATTAACCTTAGTACTTGTATTCATAGCACGATGCTGATACATGTAAATATACGGGTGTTGTGAAGGATTTCAATAATCATTGAAGTGTATGTCCAGAACGTATAGTGCCAAACTCGGCCTCTGTGTGAATGCAGAGAATTCGATCACTAGTCAGTTAATATCCAGTTCTTGATTTGTTTTTTGAGCAGAACTACTACGCAACGGGGTTTCAAAATGGAGCGTTCAATTACACATCGTCAGTTTACTTCATCATAGAAATTACAACCTATTCCAGTCTAATTCGCATGGATGATTTTTAACACACATCTGTTACTTGGGCTATGCACATCGCAAACACTACACATATTGCTTTAACGAAAACGCTATTTCGTCTACACAATCTTATTTCATTTATCTGACAGTCTCATCGATTTTACCGTTGATTTGCTGAGGCGAACTTCACTTTCTGACTTAGAGGAACATGGATTATGCAACAGGGAATTCCCGGGGGCTGGCAACATCAGTGGAGCAGGATTAACTGGTCTTGCAATTGGCCTGATTTCAGGTGGTAATCGCCATTGAGGTTCTGTTGTATATCCTGTTTTTCCCTTAATCCTTCCTCGATTAATGTCTTAAGCACGTCGGACATACGCTTAAAATGTTTGTTAACTTCTTTATCACGTTACAATCAGTAGCCTCTGATTTTCGTGTCTCAGAATTAGACTATACTTTCTTTTGTGCAGGTCCGAATTGCTGCCTTGGTTCAACAGTCGTTCAGGTTAAAGGTGGATGGGATGGCACGACCTCTTTCAAGAATCTTCTGCATTGGCAACAAGGTTCGAATTTCACGACCAGATAGAATTCAAATCGTTTTCAAGGTTTCATGCGCCAGCGATTCAATCATCGGTACTAGAATTTGTGACGTGAATGTTGGGATGCATGAGTGAGACTTCAGTATGAAACAGTGATGACGTGATTCTAATCTCGTTTCACACTTGTGCATGCAGGGATAAGAACAAACAGATTTGCTCGATTCGACTTCGGCAGTGCCGCATTGAACAACGCTACATATGGTCAACCTACATCCCCAGATTATAACCCAGAACAAATCCCAAGAAGGATGCCTGTGTTTGTCATAGGAGGTGGTCGTGATTGGACATCCCCCCCATCCGGAACAAAAACTTTCATGCGTATGTTGGAGATGCCGGCCAGGCTGCTCAATTTGACGAATTACGCTCATTACGACTTGACCTTCAGTGTTAACCGCGAGAATGACGTGTATGCCCCTATCCTCCGGTTTCTAGAGGAATTATAAGCATCTCTATGATTTGCTTGAGAGAACTTATGCAGGAGCTGATGTTGACAAAACTTCAACACTAGGTGTGAAGCAGAGATGAAGGGGAAAAAATCATACTGTCCCTCGTTCAGGACCATAATTTGGAGTATCCGTCGTCCACAGACTCATGAACAAAGATTGAGCTGTAGTTGGAAAAGTGTGAAACTCTTTCAATTGATAAGGGCATCTCAGATACTGATAGACTATTGCATATCTTAACTTTTTCGGTATAGTTTTTTTACAACTGCCAATTCTGGATTACGATTTGTAATTTCGAGTTCAAAAATCATAAACTTCAGATTTTTAAGTGCAGCTCCACCTGATGCTAAGGTCTCTCTGATTTCCTTGCTTCTCACGTCTTAGGCCTGAGCTGTCAATGTACAATATAAGATCGGAGGCCTAAAAAGCAACCAACGGCACAGTTGAAGATATGACCAGATTCCTACGTGGTAATGCCGCACCCATATTCACAGACAGTGCAAGCAAGAAACTAACAGAGGTTTCAGGAACCTTGACTTTCCAAAATAGAACTTGTCAATTTATACCGCAGGCTGTCGAAGGCAACGTTTCAAACAACTCGACATGATTATGTCTCCGAGAAAAATCGTTTTTCTGTGTCCTTTACATTTGGCTGTTAACAGTTCCTTCAACCCTGCAATCTCACTCCCTAATGTCATCGGCAAAATTCTGGAGTGCCACGCCCAAGCTGTGATCATGGCACGCTATGCACTGCGAAACCCTAAAGCTTGTCAAATCAAATCACATAACCGACAGAGGCTCACGGACCGCTCCTTTGTACCCGTCAGGATTGCTAATCTATAATCGACTTGATCGCTGTAGTGTTTACTTTACAAATTTCCGAACCGTAAAACACGCAACTTAAACCCTCTTGGGTAACATGTTCACCTACGGCGACCTAGTTGAATACTAACTGCGCGCTCGATCGTCCCCATTTGATCTTCTCTCAGGAGCTCTCCGAAATCAATCATCCCATGAAAGCGGCCATTGCTCACACGTCGTCTCAGGGTCGATTGCAGGGTGTCAATACCGACATTGTCACAGAAGATTGCCAAGCGAATCTTCACCTTCTGGATGGTCTTGTCGTTGCTTAATATCATAGCTTGCATGCGTTTAAGCGATGGGGGTGGCAGACATCAGGGGATGGTCGGGGTGGGGGAGAGCTCGCATTGATTTAGAGAAGATGTTCTGACCAGGGGCGAGAATGAAGTGAGGATCATACTTCATCTTCCTCCGAGCAAAAGTCTCCCACCGTCTGCCGAAGTGGGTTTTCCAGCTCTGAATGTCGTCGTGCTCGGGAAGGTACATCTTACATCCCAGGCCTGCGTCACGGCAGACCTCCATGATCTTGTCGTTCTCGGCCATCAAGGTGCTCAGAAGAGGACCTGAGGACGGCAAGGAGATGCGAAGAAACGCAACGAGGTAGAAAATGCTCTCATCGGGTATCACTGCGGAGGAGCGTGAGTCCCACCTGTGGGGATCCATCAACCAGCCATGGTTAGACACGATTAGCAGATTCGTAATCAGATCCAACAACAAGTTCCAGAGCTTCAAATTTCCGAGAGGACGAGAGGAGTACCTTTCTCCTTTGATTGGATAGATGAGGATGGGCCCGCTGAAGTCACCTTTGATCATATGCTTAAAAATGAGGGCATCGAACGAAGCGATGGAAGAGCGAGGCACAAAGAGATTCAGCCATGGATGGGGCACATCCCACAGCCCTTGTGCTGCCAAGTTGAGCTCGACATCGTGAAGTCGGTTGAGAAACTTGGCATAAGGGACGTCCGTGGTGAACACTAGGGTTGGTATGAAATTCAACGGAGCCAACATTCGCTCCACAAGCTGCAACGAATAGCGGCTCAGTTTCTAGCACAACTGAAACCGAACTCCTTTCAATTCACAGCATCTGATCTTCGTTAAGGCAATGGCTGCAACTAGGGCTTTGGCCAAGCAGATGAGGAAGACGCACCTGATCCAGACCGAGAATATTGTCCCCGCTGAACTTCTTGGCAAGTTCAATATAGTACAAGACGGAGCCGCCTTCTTCAGGAATCATGCTTGGGTCGATCTTCTTCGCATCGAAGGGCACCGAATTCCATCCATTGTTGGGATCTTCGTTCTTCAGCACCACGAAACCTTCAATGTAGTCGAACGTGTGCTCTGGAGGTTGCGAGATGAGCATCTCTTGATCTCTTGTGAAAGTGGCGAAGTCTGTATACATCGCTCGAATCCACCTGACCTGCAAGAGACGACTACTTAGACCTCGCGAGCCACTGACTGTCAACACCTCACAAAACACTCCTCAAAAAAGTATACAACAACTCAATTCATGAGCATCGCAATTTACCTTCTCGTGAGCAGGCTCGAGTACAATGCGAGCGCTCGTTATGACTCCAAATTGACCTAACCCACCAAGAACGCCGTGAAACAAATCGGAATGCTTCGTAGGAGAACATTTGACCGCGTGACCGGTCCCTGCCATCCGCAACGCAATTGATCGTCCCGTAAGTTGCAATGAAGGCAGGGGGAATTACTTCTTCACGGAGACAAGACGATTTGATGTCAGCGATGTTCCTCACCTGTGACGACATCGAGCTGCAAGACATTGCTAATCTCGGGTCCAAAGAGAAACGTCTGGCCACCAACGCCGGCGTTCGAGAGAGTGCCACCAATGCTGAGGTAAAGGTAATCTGTCCATGAGCGGGGTGCCAATCCTTCCTTCAAGGTCGCCCTCAAGACGTCAATCCACAACTCCCCGCCCGCGGCATCCACAAAGGGTTGCTGAAACCCTCGCTCTCCATGTGGAGCAACCTTGATGCCCTTCATTGAGGACATTTCTACCACCACTCCATTCAACGCCTGCAAGAAAGGAAAAAAAAAAATACTAAAAACTAAAAACAAAAAAAACTAAAACAATTGACAATCCGACTGATTGAAATCCAGGGTAACCAACCCCAGCAGGGTAAATTATAATTCTGCCAGGCTGACAACGAACCCAACTAGCCGAAGGAGAAGGTAGGTACGAGAGACCCCAGAGCTTAATGAAAAGCGGTAACGATCCGGCCATTCTCTCACATCTGACACTGAGCATTGTCAGCTTCCTGTTCAATCGCCAACTCTACGGAACTCATGCTCGGTCAGGAATCTCGACCTTCTCACTTGTCGCATGACTGAGGTGCAAGATTATCAGTTCACTTGAAGTGTAGTTACAGGATCTAGGCGCTCAGAAACTGGACTGAAGTGAGGAATTTCAGACATACCTATAGCTCAGTGACGCAGACGTGGAGGTATTTTACCAAAGTGCAATATAGCAGAGCACGAGGTCAAAGAATGCGGGAAACGGGTCAGAAGATGCAAACAAATTATTTTTAGTTTGCTAAATCTCGTGTCGGCACAAGTGCTAATGGCAGCTACCAACTTCACACGCACGGCGTGCAAGAAGACTGGCTCTTCAGTTGTCAAGCTGGGTAAAACATGCAGAACGCTGAAAACACACGAGTTCAGATGAAGAGATTGGCCACGCAGCATACCTGGGCTTGGCCGTGCACAGAGTGCCCACGGCCTCTAGCAGCTAGAGTCAGCTCGGAGCTTGTGGCGCTTTGAACCGCGCGGATCACCACTTGTATGTCGCGAACCGACTTAGGGTACAGAATTGCTCCAGGTAATGAAAAGTGTATGAGACCGAAGTCGGATGCGGCTGACGATGTGTTGGAAAATGTGAGGGCGCCGTCTAGGTGCAAGGATGAGAGCAAGACACGATCTCTGTAGGAAAGGTTAGAGCTATCTCTGTAGCTACTTGAACTCTGAGCGTACTCATTGCTGTGCTGACCCTTACGGCCTCTCGCAAGCAGCAGGCACACGACCAGCGTCCAGCTCGCACTGCCCCACGCCAGCCTTGTCCAGCTTCCGAGGATACAGACAAATCTCATGATGCCCTGGATTACTGAACACAAGCCTACCTTCACCGGTTTCCTCTCTCTGTTTGTTTCCGGCGAGTGAACTTCTCTCCTACCCAATTCTATCCGAGTTGACGTGGTGAAGGGCTCTAGACCAGTTAGAAACCTCTTGCTGTCGTGAACCTGGAGTAGCTCGTGTGTAGATGTCGCGCTGTTTGGAAAGAGAAACATGGTGACCATCGATAGGTGACGGAGCACGAAGAGTTTAGCAACGTCTTGTTCGCTGATGAAAAGTGATGCATCAACAGAGTTGCCAATGTCCTGCTGGAACGCTGATGCATCCTCGAACGACCACCCTCCCCGCAACCGGTCTCGTGATCAATCTCAAAGCATACGATTAAAAAAAAATAAAAAAATAAAAAAAATAGCGTCTTCCGGAGAATCTAGTCCTTCGAATAGTCATGTAGTTGGTCGAAATTGCCACAACACCACATGATATCTGCTTCACAACAAAATTATCCCCCTCAGATGCAGTGACGGACGCGACTACGCATCGTCGGTTCTCCCAGCTGCTCAGGATTCACACAACCTACAGTGTGCGAAACTTGAAAGTCTCTACTTCAGTCTGAGAAGCGAGAATCATTCAAGACCTTCTAACAAACCAGAACCTGCAGTAACGCAGTTCTGTCACAAGAGCGATCGGTCTAGAACGATGTCGGGATGACATTCGCGTCACATACACTGCACCACGGCAATCGTGCGCGTTGCGAGGCAGACGAAACTCTTTTCCATGGAGCCCGCGTTTCGCAACCTTTATAGCGCACAACGGGGGAAAAACATATACCTCACCCCTCACTTCCTGATCACGAGAGAGATTGTTGAACTCATCAGCACACTCTGACACAATGAGACGTGTTCAGAGTATCACTCCTCATCGATATTGAGATGGGGTTGCTGACACCGCCTGTCTGCATTAAAAGCGTCGCCTGGCCGGGTGTTTGTTCTCGCGGCCGTCGCGCTGTACTGGCCGGATCGAGGCCTAGTTCGGCACTCCGATGCTTGGACTTCACTCTGAACCGATGCGGGGCAGATTGCTAATTCTGGCTGGTGGTATATATATACAAAACAAAATAATGAGGAAAAAAGATACCTCCGAGCTCGATCAATGTGGGGCACCACACTCAGGATGAGCTCGAGCAAAAAAAACACAACAACATTAAAATAGTATTAAAAAAATAAAACTGAGGCGCAGTTATGGACGCGGGGCCTGATGGGGCTCGCATTCGCAGGCCACGCAATCCTGTGCGATTTCGTCACGCCCACCCACCGTTCTCTTACTCTTTATGAACCCCAGCATTGCTATTCCTGGTCGGCGTCGTGGCTCTCTCACTCCTACTACGCCTCTCTCGCCGCGCATTGCCTAGATCTACACGCACACACCAGCGTCTAGATCTAGGCACCGCTATATCTCCTTCCTCATCACCCCCCATTTCCCTGTTGTCGATCATCGACAGTCGACCGGGTGAAACCTGGTCTAGGATTCCACCCCATCTTAACGCTACCAAAACAAACACAAAAACCAACCAACTTTTCTCTGATCCCGCCTAAGATTTCCGCCTCCAGATTCAGGCTCTAAATTTGCATGAGCGCCCACTCATTTACCATCAATGCGGCCTCAGCTGGTCATGCTTTTTTGCTATATCTAGCGATCTCCATCCTCTTCACCGCGGCGTGTTGTTATTATAAGGGAGCTTGCAATCGCGAGAACTTTACAACACAATCCTCTATTCCACTCCCCGATCTGACAATGACTGAAGTTGAATCCAAGGAGTTGAAGCTGCAATCCTCGGCGACTGCTTCATCTTTTTGCATCGCCATGTGCGTGGTTTTGGTTTGTCAGTGGTGGAGGGTGATGATGCTCATGCTGCTGCTGATCACCATAGCACTGGCAATTATAAGCGTGATTAATTTAATATACTTTCTGCGAAGATTCGGAAGGATTAGCATTCGGTTTAGAGGGCGTTTTTTGAAGCAGTCGTGGTGGTTTTGTTTCAGAGTTTCTTTATAAGGAAATGCTTGGAATGGGTTTTGAGGTAATCATGGTGTGGGTCTTCTTTTTTGGTCGACGTTGTTGTCAGTTTGTTGATGTTTGGTGTAGTTTTCATTTCATTTTTGTTTTTTATTTTATTTTATTATTTTGTGTATTTGTTTGTCTCTCTTAGTTTTTTTATAGCGTATTTATATTTTTATTCATTTGTAAGTATGTAAAAAGAATAATAAAGCTTTTAAAAGTAAGTTTCATAATATAAATAATAATGAATTTTGGATGTCTTGTTTAGGTTGTTGGAAAAAATAAAATAAAATATATTATTTATAAATATAATACTAAAAATTATATAATATACTTTTTGATAATTATTAGAACTATATTTTTAGAAAATTGATATTTCCATCCAAAGTTTTAATATTTCCACCTAATATTATATTGCATCCATCAGATTGTCATTGTTGTTGATATTGTTGTGGTTTTGTAATATGTTTATAGGCAATTTTGCTTTAATCAATGTTTCAATGGATTGCCCTTTGTCTTTGCCGCTTGAAATTGATCCAATATGGTGGAGATGTTTTTTTGGCAATAAGGTCTAACACTTTGCCCCTACTACAACTTACTAGGCAGAGGTCTCAAGACACAATACACATTTTTCTTCCAAAAAGCGCAAATAAAGCTACTATTGAAATGCAACAAGTAGCCTATATACATTGCTAGCTCTCTTGATGGACTCTATCATGTACTTAAGGTGCCAATGCTAATTAATGCCTTCAATTGCCAATAACAAAGACAAAGAGCAAGCCCATTAGAGCATTGATCAAAGCAAAATTGCTTTTGAACATATCACAAAATTATAACAACATCAACAACAACACCAGTGTGGTGGATGCAATACAATGCTAGATAGAATAATAAAATTTTAGCTAGAAATATCCATTCCTTACTTTTATTAATAATATATTATTATTTTTTATCACAATATTATAATTATTTTTTTATTTTTTTGATTTATATGTTATTTAAGCAAATTTAAATAAATCAATCATGTATATTATAAAATTTAACTTGATATATTAATAATTTTAAATCATAATTTTTATAATCTTTCACACTATGATTAAAATTATATAAATTAGAATATCTACTTCATTATAATTATAAACGTTTAATACTTTAGAAATTATATATTTTAAGATATTTTATAACAAAGTTAATTTTTGCTATTTATCATTATATTTCTTTCTACAAAGTTTTGGTTTATAGAAGTTCTAAAAAATAAATCATCTTTATTTATTTATATTTTAATAAACATAGTTTTTTATTTTAAATTTTATGTTAATAGAACAGATAATTATAACCTACAATTTGAGATTAATTATCAAAATAAATTTTTACTTAAAAATATTTTATTAAATTTAACTAAATTAAAAAATATATTACTAACAAAAGATTTTATTATAGCAATGTTATTCTTTTGGGTATATTTTAATATTATAATTTCTTGTTTTTCTTATTCATGACTAATTAACATCTAATGTATTTGAAAATAAATATGGTATTTTTCTGGTTTACAAGGATTTATTAATAATCAATAATAATACCTCTGTAATAGCTTTGTTACTTTAAAAAAATATATATTATTTTTTTATTATCATGGAAGAAAAAATGTAAAATAAAATAATTTTTTTATAAAAACATTTGCAAGTTAGAATATCTTAAATTTTTTATAAACTTTTATGATAAATTTCTTTATTTATAAGATTATTATTTATTCTAAAATATTTTAAAAATTCTACATTGAAAATTTATTTTATATATATATATATATATATATATATATATATATAATCTATCTATTATTATATATTTATTATACTAATTATATTATAGTATTTATTTTGTATATTTTAAAATAACATATAAAAGATGTATATTGTTAAAAAAATTGATAGTTGTATATAAATTAGGTTACTAAATTTTTTTGTAATTCCTAGATTTTTATTTTGTAATTTTTTTATTCATGCATCAATATAGATTTTAAAGTATGAATTTGACTATATAAAAATTATAGTTTGTATAATTTAGTCTTTCTAATTTCACTTCAAATGTCTATTTTATATCTTATTTTGATATATATATATATATATATATATATATATATTACTTAATAAAAAATAGATATGATAATTTTTGAATAATTTAAATACCAATTTTTTTTAAATATGTTTAAAAATAATAATGGTTTTTTTTTTTTTTTTTATAATAATTTTTTAAAAAAATTATATTCATTGATAATATTTAAGTTACATCTAAATTTTATTTGATATAATAATCTAGTTTCTTCACAAAATATTGCTTGTGTTTTTTTAAAAAATATTAACATTAAAAAATAACTACTACTCTACTTTCTAAATAAAGTTTTATAACTTTTTATAAGTATTTAGTTAAATTCTCATAAAATAGCCAAGAAATGTTACAGAAAGTATTAAAGTCTTTTTTATTTCAAGTAGAAGTTTCAACTTCTATATGTTCTTAAAGACCTAATGTATAATTAGAAACAACTTTGTAAAGCATTAGTTAAGTTTTAAAAGATTTTTTTAATTATAAAATAAATTATCTTCAAAACCTTTTGATTTATTTGATAAATACTTTTATTTTTATTTCTATTATTCATTTGAAGTTTTTTTAATTCATGTATTTTTCTAATATCATCATTATAATTTTTTATCAATAGATCAATTAATCTATTTCGTAAATTCTAAAATTTTATAAATTTAGCTAATTTGATGTATTAAATATATCTTTTAAATATAAGATTATAAGTTAATATAACTTTATTTTATAAATTATATGCTTGTAATAATTGAATTGATTATGTTTATACAATTTATTATATAAATTATGCAAGAATGCTACAATTAATTACTTTTGGATTGAATCAACTCCAAAAATTTCAAATTTTAGAAATTAACTAAAATAGAGTATTACTCCATCAGAGTATCTATTGATCCAAGGATATTATTTTATCAAAGGATTACTTTATTGGAAGATTGAAAAATCTTTTTTCTTGCCTTCAAAAATTTGAAGAGTCTATTGTGAATTTTTCCTGAAACTACAAAATTATTACTTTAAAATTAAGCCATTTTTCTAGAAGTAGTTAAATAGGTCATAAGATGTTAAAGATTATTATAATTTGTTGAATAAATACTTTATCTGTCTATTTATTGAGTTATTCTATTACTATTATAACTTTAGCATAACCATGTAATTCAAAAGATTTTTAATAAAGAACATAAAAAAGTTATGCCATGATTATAAATGAATTTATTTTGACAAAGTAGTTTAGATAGTTTAAAGTAGTATCTTCTTGTAACACTTTGAATGTAAGGCAATTGTGGTTGGTAGAAATTGAATTTTGAATGGCTAAGATCAATAGTTATTTAAATAAAATTCATAATAAGAATATAAGAATAAATTTTTTTATTATCAAATATAAGTTTTGAAAAAGTATTTAGTTTCAAATTATTCTTCATTTGAAACTAAATACTTTTTAAGTTAAAAAATAAATCTAATTATTGAATATAAATAAAAAAAATTAAAATAAAATAAATATAAAAATTAAAATTAATTGAATCCAAAATTCCTAAAAATTCTATATCCTAAATATTTTTAACTAAATTTTAAAAAATTATACAAAATATATTTAAAAATATATGATTATAAATCCATAAACAATAATATAGATGTAACAAGTTTAATTTTTTAAAAATACTACTTCAATTATTGTTGTATACATAATTGAAGCAATTGTTTTAGATATTATTATTTTAAAGATTGTTAGAATGATTTTTAGAAGTAAATATATAGATACATACTAAAAATATTTATAGTATATTCAACTAAAAATTAAATTTAAGACTAAGAGATTGTAGTAATAGTTTCAAAATTTTACTTAAATATAATCACATTTAAAAAGATAAGAAATGTGGACAAATTTTCTTTGGATTATTTTGTATAGAAAATTTGACATTATAAGTTGATAGTAAAAATATCTATAGTATATATAGATGATGCCTTGGATCTTAAGTGTAAAAAATAATTTAGATATTTTTATTAAATAATTTAAATATAATTAATAAAATTGATGATTAAAGATTTAAAAATTATTATGATTTTAATTATTTTGTAATTTGATCTATGTGTATATATAAATAGTCTTATATTTATTAGCTAATAAATGTAGCAATGAAGTTAGGTCACTATTTCATATTAATTTTATTTTAAATTTTATGTGACAAAAATTAGTTGTTACTAGAAATTCTTACTATTGAAATCAGATATGCTTTTATTTATATTTGTTATTAAGATTTGTGGTCACAGTATAAGTATAAATTATATTATACAAGGTATTGAATTGTATTAAAAATATCATTTATTTTTAATTCTTTTTTGGTATGATTTTACTTCTATAATTAAACTTTAGAATATTATGTTCTTCTTTGATCAATAAGAAGTTTATTTTCTCTTTACATAAATACTTTCAAATGGTCATTAACAAAAGTAATCATTAATTAACTTAATTTTTTATATATTTATATATATATATATATATATATATACACACACACACATACAGTTAGTTATTAAAAATAATTATTTAATTTATGTATTTAAATATATGTTATTTTATTTCTCATTTTATTTCTTATTTTTTAACTTATATAAAAATTACAATAATACTGTCATAAGTGATTGTAATGTGTTCCTTAAAGGCTTTTTTACTAATAAGGGAAAAAACACCATTGAAACTGCTTTTATATAAACTTTGTCAAAGGCATTGATAAAGTGCTTAAACTCAAATAATTGAATTGTCATATTTAGACATCATCTATTCAATTCTCAAACCCATGACAACCATGTTTCATTAGCTAGATACACCAGAATCAATTACACTTATTAATATATAAATCAGTGGTAAGAGTAACACTAAAGTATATGATTAAAATGAGATTTCATTACAGATGTGTTTGTAGTTTCTCTAAAATAAAGAATTTTTCATTTATATATATATATATATATATATATTCACATACAAGATTAATTCAAAGTCTTTGTAGCATAAAAAGAAAAAAAAGAAAAAAAAGAAAAAAAACAGAAAAAAAAAAAGAAAAAAAAAAGTAATGTAAGTTATGTTGGGCCACACCACTTAAGATGAGTTGGAAAGTTATGTAGGCCCCAACAAACCATGCACACAAGGGGCTTGTGTTGAAACATCACATCCCATTATTTGTTTATTAATTTAAAACAAGCATGCTCTTACGCTATCATTCCATGAAACAAAGGTTGGGATGACCATTTCAAATTCATGGGTGATATCTTTTTTCTTTTAAAATTATATTTTTTTACTTTTTGTTGGTTGGATCAAGGTGTTTATTCTGCAAGGAGAACATGGTTTGGTTAGTTTGAAGGGGGCAGCCCCACAAAACAGCCCTCAATTGAAGTGTTGTGACGGCTGAGGTCTTTATTAGAATCCAAATGGGGAGACCACATTCTTATACCCTAAGACTTCCTTCATCTTCTTTGTCTTCACCCCCAATGTGGTTATTCACCATTACTCACCCGGCAATTTTGTCTTCTCGTGTTTAGTTCACCTACAAGGATCCTCCAAATCTTCCTCATAAAATTAAAGGGAAAAAAAACACACACACACACACACAAAAAAAAAAAAAAACAAAGACAAAACAGCCTTCCTTGGTTAATGGGTACCTTCTATAAAGTGTTGATCTTTCTCTAAATGGTAATATCTTCCATGCTTTCCTCCACCACTAAAATGTAGCACAATTAAGAAACAAAAGAAGAAAGAATAAAAATGCAATAATAAAGCAGAATGTGGAAGAAACCAGTTGAAAAAATAAAACAGGATATAGGTACATGTATAGTGGGATATTGTCTTAGGTTAATGTAATTTATTTATTCTTGCCTATTATCACATCCAAAATAATTCAAAATATTACTGTGAAGTAGGTTACATATTAGAGCATTTTTGAGTAATGGGTTTTTTAAGTGCTCAAGAGAAGCTGGATTCATTCTTTGTCACATAGGCACACACCAACAAAATGGTGGAAAGTTGCAATAAATATTTAACAAAATCCCTTTAAAAGAGAGGGGGAGAAAAACCCCTGATACCAATATTCAACTGTAGGATCTTGAAAACCATTGAGATGGGCACATGCAAGTGTGTTTTCCAAACCGAAAATGGCATAAATGCACATCACTTTGTTCATTTTAAAAAATAGGTCTAGGAAGTTATATATGGTCAAATCATGTCTTGTGGCAATAATAATCTGAAACAACTCTTTTTCTCATGTTCTAATATCTACAAAAAAAATGTTCATCCAAATCTACTAAAATTTTAGATTTCAAGAAAAATACATAAAAGAATCCCTAATTACAGGTGATAGAATCTAATAGCAGTAGTCTCAGGCTGAACAAAAATCCGGGCAGACCAGTGAGATCCGAAGGGGTGAAGAAGAAGCGGGACCGTAGAAGACCGGGCAGCCGTCAAACTTGTATCCCCAAAACAGTATTAAATTCAGGGTCCAATTAGTGGCAGGATCATGGTCTGGGGCCACTAATTGGGGCCTAATCTAGCAGACTAATCTAATGACAATCTTCTGGACCAGATGCCGCTGCGAGAGTTATAACTCATGATAAGAGGTCGTGGTCTCATTAGTAAATTCTAATGAAGTACTTACCTAACTAATTAGTTAGCCTATGCAGGTCAGGGACTAGTCGATAGGTACGGTACCGTATATAATTCTTCACCAGTTGACGTACACTGACGAACCGAGATAAGTTATGGATGACAATCATCCATCATCTCCGGCGATGTTTGGAGCACGCCAGCATTTAGCTAGGGCTGGAGACCGAGGACATGTAAGACCGTGGGACCCGAAACCATTGGGTCCTGAGTCCATGATCATGCTGCAGGCGGAGCTGCTCACGATGCTCCCGGAGTTGCTGTTTTTGCAAGCTTCGGCACGCTGGCGCTTGGATTAGCGTTGTTTTGATGCGTGTGTGTGAAGACCCAGTAGTGAGGCATTACAGAAGGTGCAGCTCCTTGGGCCTGAAACTGATGCTGGGGTTGTTGTAGTTGTAGTTGTTGTTATGTGTGTTTTGGAAGGTGTCTCTCATTTTGGTCGGTTGGCTGGCAACATCCGCTAATGTCCTCCTCCTACGGGTGTAGAGTTCCTCTCATCTCGTCAGTGGGTACGCTGACAATGCGACAATGGCAAACAGCCAAAGTACCTCCTTGACACGGAAAACAGAAACAAACAGAAAAATATAAAGAATTAAAATGAAATGAAAAGAAATAAAACGAAAAAAGAAGTTGTACTTGGAAGGTTTGTCTGAGTGTAGGATTCACTTCCACCTCGTGAGCATCGAGGTGAATATTTTCTGCTGGGAATGAGTGCAAGCACACAGAGATCGACACACGTTTCATCTCTGAAGCGCCATGGGCTTTATCTTTTTCTCCTCACGAGTAGAGGTATTATATCGGATAAGAATCATGATGTTGTATGTTTTGCATTAGAATTCGCGTCCTTGAGATCTCAAAAATTGCTGGAGTTTTTGGAACGGCAAAGCTTGATACTAAGCTCCAGTTGAACAATCTTCAACGCTGTGATTTCTTTATTTATTACACTAGTTTTTAATTTAGCGTGGTAGCATGTTAGAACTTTTTTCTTAATTCCATTATGCGGCTACAGGCTTGCGCTCGCATCTGTTTCGTAATCTCATGGATCCATACCCCAGCATCCATCGTCGTGAACTATTTATGTGTCTTACATCCATTCCGAATCACCAAAAGTCGGAACCCTCTTCTGCCATGAAACAAAGATTAGTTGAATGCATCGCAGCGATGAAACAAAGATTAGTAAGAACAGTCCCCACAACTGGTTGAATTGGAAAGCTAGTTAAACTCCACTCTGCTTTTAGCTTTCCAACAGCACCACACAAATTTAGACCACTATTTGTAGGCGTGGGGCACGTCTCAAACTGACAGGAGCTCCCACGCGATGGAGACATTATACTTGATCACACAACATGCAATTCTCTCTCTCTCGTGATAGAAATACACATTGTGGAGTCAGATCATTTCAGAAGCAGTGCCACGATTTGATCGTTCCACCATCGTGAACGCATTCGTACGTTGGATCCATTCTCCACAGCCCTGTGACTCTGTACCAGGAGAGTCAAGACGTCCACCTCGCATGCAAGTCAACCGGTTATCACCCAAACAAGCTCATCCACTGAGACACGATTGCACCCCACCAACTAGAAATGCCAGAAATCCATTCTTGCATGAGAGGCATTAGTCAAGTATGAACAGGATTCGGCGACGTAGTGGTAGGCAGCTGTCGACTCCATCGCATTCGTATTCCCAGGTTCGAAACCACGTCCCGTTTTGCTTTTTCCTCATCACCGTTGTCGTTTCCTCAGTCTAGTGGGCACTATCCTCAGTCTAGTGGGCACTATCCTCAGGTTCTCAGAAACTGAGAGATCCAGGTTTCTAGAAAATAAAATTAAAAAAACTACCCGTGATGTCGAACCTTAACAACTAACAACGCTCCACAATCCAGCAATCCGTGTAGGTTGGGTTCACAGATGGGTCATCACCGCCGTTACTGCAGCCTGGTCAAATGTGGGGTCATTGTGGCGCACACCATTCATTCAGCTTGTAAAGTGCAGATCTGCAGGCACAGCTCCATTTTATTGATGGCATTACTTCTTAACTAGTCAGGCTACGCGAGCAAGTAGAAGTCACTGATGCTCGCATGCTCGGGATCTGTCGGTAGGGTGTGCTTCGATGCCGACGTCTTGTGTCGATTTACCGACTTGCGGTTGGTGGTGTGGTGGACTGATACTGGGAATAGTGGAGGTTGCGCATTATCTCTCTCTTGGTAGAACGAGTTGGGCAAAGTGTGTTTTGGACTGTACATTGGAATAGAGTTGTGTTTTTTTGTAGGTAGTGGGTATTTTGATGATAGTTTTAAAAGGAAGGATTTAACACAAAATTAATGTTTATGTTGTAGGCATGAATTTAGCATTGAATTTGAGGATTTTGTTTTTTTGTTTTTTTGTTTTTTTTTTGTTTTTGAAAGATTTATGTTCAGTTTTATTTTATTTTAATTTTTTGTATTTTTGAATATATTAAAAAAGTAGAATACTATAGTATGTTTAACAATTGATATATATTCTAGATATCTTATCAACTAAATTATTCTTTATTTATATAAATATCTCCAAATCAAATATTTTTAGAATAGATAAAAAAAAATTATTTAATTTTTTATTATAACTATTATCTTAACAATATTAAGGTATGACAATTCTATACCTAATATTGTTTACAATCCAACTAAACTACAAAAATTAAGTGAATATATTAGAATAATTACTAACATTAATAATGTGGCTTCAATTTTTGTATCTAAAATAAGATACATTATATTTTTTTTAATAATTAATATATTAATTTATTATAAATAAATATATATTTTTAAATACAATATCAAAGACACAAATTAAAAGAAGATGTATAAATCAATAAAATCTACATTAAAAAAAAAAAAAAAAAAAAAAAAAAAAAAAATGACAAAATAGAAATAAGAAAGTGTATATATATTTAAGAATAAATTAGAATGGCTATTTTCAAAAACTAAAAAATACAAAGACTCTTGAATTAGACTAGAAGCAAAAAAAAAAATTGACAAGAGTAAAAAAGGCTTCACTCTTGTCTCTATATATATTATTTATATAAGAACTATATGATGGCATTTTATAAAACCTCCAATATGTGTCTAATTTACAAGATACATATCAAACTTGTAAGACAAGTTTCTTATTTGTATACCACATACTTGGTTTGTTCCACAAGCTACCAATATATGCGACATGTGACTAATTTGTTGACCAAGTTTCTAACCTATCAATTATCTATATACATGTATGAAGATAAAATCGAGTCTATAAAGTTTTTAGGAAGTTTTTCTATAAGATATTATCAAATTAATCTACTTCTACTTATCTATGTTATCTAAATAACTATTAGGGTAGATCTTATATTTGTGATATTACTCCACTTTTTAGAAATAATTTCTACAAGGAGTAGTGATTATATATTAAGAAAGTCCAAGATGTACCAAATTATATTTGTCACATATTCTGATCTTTGAAGGTAATTGATTGGTCTTTTGAGCCATCGATAGTATTTTATATTAGGACAAGAAGACCATCTTAATATTTGATCATTATTAAAGCGTTCATAACTTCTTTTAAAAAAAATTTGGAACACCATCAAGAATAATTTATATCTCTAAAAGTATCACCAAATATTAAGAGATTCTTCTAAACTTCTGATACCAAATACGTTGTATCTTGTGATCAATCTAAGAAAGAACATGTCGTTCTTGAGGATCTTCATCTCTATTTTGTTGTCTTAAAGGTTGTAATAGTCATAATGTCTCATTTGATAAGTTAATAAATAATAGCTCTTAAGCTAAATTTGTTGATTATTGATTTTCCATCTCTCTAGCGCTAAAAAATTCAAAGAAATAACAAACAATGATACAAGATAGAATGAAATCTCTATTGAACCTACTTTGTTCTATAGCAAAGATTTCCTTGACTCTTCATCTTGATTTTGATGGATATTATTAATGAAACATATTGATTTTTACTGATGCATTTGCTAGATCCTTAAATAATTTACAATCATGAATATAAAATCATATGAACTTGAATTTTGAAGATCCATGATAAAATCTATAGTAACAAAAGATCAAGATTGTTTTGATATAGGTAATAGTTGGAGAAATCCATAAGATCAATGATGAAGAGTTTTTTTATCTTAAACAAATATTATACAACTATATAAATTCTTTAGTAGCCTTTTATATTTAAAAC
Organism: Physcomitrellopsis africana; assembly: GCA_036785485.1. Classification (NCBI taxonomy): domain Eukaryota; kingdom Viridiplantae; phylum Streptophyta; class Bryopsida; order Funariales; family Funariaceae; genus Physcomitrellopsis; species Physcomitrellopsis africana. The sequence goes on along the minus strand of JAWRVF010000199.1, from coordinate 200,009 downwards.
CACAAAAAATCTCTTGATATTAGCTCCAAAGTCTTATTATATTTAAAATATCTTGATACAGAGAAATTGTGACAAGCTTCAAGAACACATAGCCATATTTTATCTTCTGGAACATATAAGCATCTTTCAAAATATAATAGATTATTATTAAACTTAAACTTAGAAGTATTATAAGACTTCAATGAATTATTTTTAATATCATGAATAAAAGAATCTAAAGACATGTTTAATTAGAGTTACTTGAAAAAAATTAAATCAATAATTAATATTGATTTCATTGCTTGAAGATCCTTGAGGATGTTCATAGAATGTGTGTCATATTTGAAACATATAAAAAGAACACATATGTCTACTTCTTTTCAATTATGCCCATTGACTATAGACTCATATCATTGTTGGCCACTCTTATGAGGTCGGTGGATGAAATTGCTTTGACTTCAAGAAGATCATTTTTTGTTAAAAAAAAGCTAAATCTCTTTCTTTTGATACAAGATAAGAACATCTAGAAAAGATATTAAATAGACTTTATTATTTTTCTAGCCAATAAGTGATATTAAATTTGAATCTTGACAAAGATATGCTCTAGCAAGCTTGACAATAATTCAATATGCGTATTGACATGAAGTACTCAAGATTCTTATGATTTGTATATATGATATCATATGGCGTGATCTTTAATCTTGAAATATATTAGATACCTGATTGTATAGAATTTATTTATAATTTATTGATAAGACTCCAATAAGTAATTTGTCCTTAATAAAAATAAAAAATAACACAATAATATTATAAAAGAAGAATTATATTAATAAAAATCTTTTGTAATTAAATAGGTTTGTACATAAATTCTTTCTATGGCATATGAAAAAAATTTAATATCATTTTTTTTATAAAACTACAACTAATTAATTGATAATAAATTAAATTGATAATAATTTTTAAAAAAAATCCATAATCTCTTTCAAAAACCTTATCTTTACATCAAAATTTTATTATAGGTCTATATATCTATTTTTCTACCTCCATAAAGTCTTGAATCCTAAAAAACCCCTTTAATTTGCATAAAAGGCTTAAATTGCAACAAAAACCTTCAATAGCTTATTTACTCACAAGAATTTACCTCTTTCTAAAGTTTAGAGTTCAATAAGTCTTGATCCAAATATTTAATTTTTATCAAATTTTTCTAAAGTATAGATAATATTTTTAAGCTTTACCACAAAAAAAAAAATCAACTATAGATTTGCTTTCAATTATTTGATATCTTAAAAATCCTAGTAGGTGCTTAAAATCCTAGCTTATAGATATCTAAGCACTATTTTCTTCATATCTCACAAACTCAAAATTTTAATATTATAAAATCTTTATATATAATTTTTTAATATGAATATACATACTTTTAAAAAATTTGAGCAAAAAACTTATCAAATTCCTTAAAATATGGCTCAAAATACAACCACTAATTAAAAAAGATTACTTACTGCTCTTAGATTACAAGTATTGACTTCAACTTTCAATATCTCCTTTATCCTAGCTTAGATTTTATTGAGCTACATATAAAAAATGTAGTTAAAAAAATATTCTTTTTAATCTTAGTTGTCAAATTTCTATTACTTTTTGTACGTATAAGATATATCTAAAAGAATGATAGTAGGTACAATTATGACACTTTAACTTTGAGTGCCTATATCTCCTTCATAAAAAGTTCAAATTATACAATTTTTGTACCAAAATTATAATTAAAAATCTAAACTTACTAATTGTAGCCTTTGATGTTCAAATCCTTTCAAAAAACAAATCCTAATCCCTAATAAGCTCTTAGACAACTTCCTTGAAGCCTATTAGGTATGACTTTTGATCAATAAGAATAGAGACTTCTATCATCTATCTCCATTCATCCACATGGATAGCCTAATTACTTTTTTTCATATTAAAAATTCTTTTTTAATTACTTGTTTAATAAAATTTATATAATATGTGTTCTAAATATCAAATAAAAGAAGTAAACAAGATTTTAAAGATCATCAATGTTTAATAAAGGTGATTTAATATATATAAAGTTATTAACGATATAAAATCAATCCCAAAAGTTACTTTTAAAAAAATAATAAGGTTATATAAATCTCAATAATAACCCTTTTAACGGATTCCTTCTAAATTAATAATCTAATCACATTTTGTAACCAATAAAAATCCACTAATATCGCATTCATTTAATTGTGTAATAAATTACACATCAATTATATATGTACAATATTTTCACATGGTAGCCAAATCACAATATAATAATGGTGATTGGACTAGAAGCACCTTCTAGATAATAATGCCATTTTTGAAAAGAATCCATAATTATAAGAAGTTCCTTATCATGGATTTTGTAGTTGATTTCTATTGCTGAAAATTTCTCAGAATAGAAAGATACTGGATGGTGTTTGTCATTTGCTTCTATTTGTGACAATATCATATATAAGACAAAGTCTGATGCATCTATTTTCATAAAAAATATCTTAGAAAAGTCGATGAGATATAAGATTAGTGCAAAAATAAAAGCTGTCTTTAAAACTTCAAATGATATTTTTGTTTCTTTATTCCACTCAAGTTTGTTCTTATAAGTTAAGCGTGTAAGTGGAATTATAATTTTAAAAAAATTCTTGATAAAAATTTGATAATAATTAGCAAATTCTAAAAAATATTATAATTATTTTTTTTATTATTTTTAGAATCTTTTAGTCTATAATTGTTTGGATTTTTTTAGGATCCATCTTCAGACTATCATTCAAAATGATACATTCTAAAAAATCAAATTGAGTAATATAAAATATATATATTTTTTATCTTGGCATACAATCTTATATATCTAAGTTTTTATAATATATGAAAAACATGTATTTCATATTCTTTTACTTTTTTAAAATAGATTAAAATATTATCTAGATAATAAATAATAAAATTCTCTAGGAACTCACAAAAAATATTATTTATAAAATATTAAAAAGAAATTGATGTATTTGTGAGTCTAAAAAGCATAACATTATATTCAAAGTGTCCATACCTTATTCAAAATGCAGTCTTTCATTCATCTCCTTCTTTGATATGGACCAAGTTGTATACTCTTTGTAAATCTATTTTTGTATAGATCTTAGCTTGATTCAATTGATTAAAAAATTTAGATATCAAAAATAAAAGATATCTATTTTTAATGGTAATCTTGTTGAGTTCTTGGTAATCTAAATACATCCATAGTGATTCATTTTTTTCTTCACAAATAAGATAGAAGCTCCTGTTAGAGATTTTGAATGATGTATAAAATTCTTGGCCAAGTTCTCATCAATGTATTCCTTGAGTTTAGCTAATTTATTTTGTAATAAATTATAGATTGGTCCAAATGGAGGCTGAGTTTTTTTTTTGAAATTGATTGAATAATTATATAGACAATGCTTTGAAAAAATATCTGTATTCTTCTTCTCAAAAATATCTTCATAATCTTAGTACTAGCTTGGAATGCTGCTTGAAGTCTTTCTATTATTAAAAATAGATATATTATAAATAATAAAAGTTGATTTTTATTTTGTTACATGCATAAAAGCTTTTCCACCTACAAATATGGATTTTATTATATTAAACTTATGGCTTTTCAATTGATTAATAAGACTCTTAATAATACTGTGAAAAAAATCAAGTCTATAAAAAATCTAGTCTGTACAAGGATTATATTTTTTTAATTATAATAAATCTAAAATGACTAGATTAAAAGGAGATTTAATTATATTAAAGATTACATAATTATTATGATCATCTGTTGTTACATTTATAGGAAGAATTTTATGAGTAATATTATTAAAAGACAATAAATGACCATCTATGATTTCTATATATATGAATTTAATTTTTTATATTAAAATATTTTATGACTTTTAACAAAATTTTCATTTAAAAAACATACTAAGACTTTTGAATCTAATAAGGTAGAGGTTTCGTGATTTTTAGCTCCCAAATACATATCTATTATAAAACAAGGAGAGGATTTTGAGAGAAGAATATGACCTTTATTAGGAATTGTATAAGATTCCAGTTGTACGGTGTTGTATTATGTATTGTCTTATTTGAGAATATACTAGGTATTTGGCTGTAGAAGATATATTTATATAATACAACTAATAAAAAATCCAATAATTTTATTATAATTCTAAATAAATCTTAATATAATTTTAATCAAATCCTAATCAATTTTAATCAAATCATATTCAAATTTTAAATCAAATTTTAATCAAATCTTAGTCAAATTCTAAATCAATTCTAAATCAAATCCTAATCAAATCTTAAATCAAACCTTAGTCAAATCCTAAATCAAACTTTAAATTTTAAACAAATTTTAATTAAATTTTAATCAAATCTTAAATCCTAAAAAAATCCTAATCAAATTTTAAACCTTAAATAAATCTTAATAAAATCCTAACCAAATTTTAATTAAATTATATCAAATTCTACAATAGATTAAAACCTTAATAGCTATTGATTCAACTTTTGATTTTGATTCAAAATTTGTACTTCCTTCAACAACTAAGTTGGCAACTTGCACAAAATTTTAAAAAAAAAGATCCAACTCATCAAATAAAAGATAAGCCTATAATTATACTCAAGTATAGGCCGGCCTCTTTTTCCAACCTTAATGCCAATCTTTCAATGCCAATATCTTATTTTTGCACTATTCAATTGCTTCTAAAATTCGCATATAGATAGAAAATCAAGTCTACCATCTGTATAAATAATTCTCACATTAATCCAATTAATAAATATTTAAATATCTTAGAAATCCTCATTGACCTTTAAAATCCAATTTTCAAGATCCTGACCTACTTGAACTTCATTAACCTTTAATTAACTTGTTAGATCAAGCTCAAACTAATAGTATGCACTTTGTACAACTACAATCACAAACCCACAAAATTTGATCTATAGACATATAATTAAATTCAAAAAATATTCAAAAATATAAATCTCTTTTTATTTTATAAATCTTATAATCATCTAAATCAATTTTAATTTTATAAAGCTCTTATAAAGTCAATATTTATTTAAATCACTCAAATCTAATACTTAAAAAAGTCCTATTGAATTTGTCCTCAAATCCTATTGAGTTTGTCCTCAAATCCTATTTTTTGATCAATCAAAGAAGTCTCCATGTGCTCTAGGTACATAATTTTGTATTCTAGGATCTAATTTTGATCCTAGTTCATAACTGGCCCTCCTTGAGTATCAATCTAGGAATTTTTTAAATAATTTTTATTGAAAACTATTCTTTACTTTGATCTTAAGATGCATATAGTAGTATTTTTGCTAATCTATCTTGTCTTATCTTGTTTATGGCCCTACAAAGTAAATAGAAGTCTTTTTTATAAGAAAGCAATATTAATATTAAATATTTTTATTATCTTTTTATTTTTTAAAATTCATTCATTTATTTTTTCTAAAGTAATTTTGTAAATTAGTCTCCAACTAAGCTTTTCTATAATATAAGTCTTCTTTTGATCTTTCATCCTATAAATATGTTACAACATGATATCCACCTTGTTCAAACCTATGCATCTTCCAATATGTGCCAAATAAATCATATGTTGTTATTGGCTTCATACCATGTCTTTAATATCTTCATCAATTTTCTCTTCATTATTTTTATTATCCAAATTAAAATGGTCTTTTTAACTTAGAAAGTTAAAGTCTTCAACAAAATCTTCTATATTGACTTTTAAATGTTGTTGTTTAAATATCTTCACTTGTTTTCAACAATTGATATTTTTAACTTTGTTCTATCCAACTCTCTTAATAAATAGGTCACATTATCATGAACCATTCTTATTACATATGGTCCAAACCATTGTTTAAAAAACTTTTATAAGATATTATATTGATTATTCAAACTACTATCATAAATCAAAATCTAATCACCTTCTTTAATTACTTTAGGCCTTAATCAATGTTGTTTATCAAATTGAACCTTGTTTTGTAACTTTGCCCTTTTCAACCTTTTTAATACTATTTGCACATCTTTTGGTCTTTTTTTAAGTTGCTAAATCCTAATAGCTAAAAATTCTTCTCTTGTCAATCCATCCTTTTATAGTAATATATTCTAAGTTGATACTTTTTTTTTATAAATACCAAAAATCTTTTCATCATCTTCTAATATCTCCAATTCATATAATTTTTTTTTAACATTACATAATTTTTTTTTTTTTTTTTTTTTTTTTTTTTTTTAATTTTAAATCTTAAACTTTCTTATATATAATACTTCTATTTTCAAAAATACCAATAAAACTTGTATCAAAGGCACCTACATCTTGTGAAAGTACCTTCCTTTTTGTACCTTCATAATTTTGCTTTATAGTGATACTTCTCTAAAATCCTTAAATTCTTCAATAATCCTTGGTAATAGATTTTTTATTAATATATTTTGATTCCGTTAATGATTGGAAGGTATAATTAAAAATTATATTGCCTTTCTTTCATTCACATTATATATATGTGCATAAGTTGAACTATCATCAAATACCTTTGTTTCCATGAGTGTTGCTATAATATATGGTTGTCTCAAAATAAGAGAATAAGATATTGTATCTTGAACAAAAAAATTTTGCTCTGTTACAACATCACTAATTCGGATCTTGACATTTAGACAAGCCCCATATAACTCATCCAATTAAAATAACAATTGGTTCTTTCATATCTTCAACCTTCACTAATACTTTCATAATCACTCTAGCCCAATGTTTTTGAATATAATGATTTAAAGCCTCTATATCTTTTTTTTTCTTATTAGAAGTTCTTGAAGCATCTTCTATAGATAATTTTTGTGAAGCCATATCATAAGCCTTGTCTCCTTGAGTTTGCCTCTTAGAAGAATTTTCTTGCTTTGTATTATTAGAATCCCTTCTATTCTTTTCTTCTATTAAAGCTTCATATTAGCTCTTAGCAATGTATACATAGATTGAAAGTGCCTTTACAAGATCTTTCCAACTTGTAGCACTATGAATTGTAGCCACATCCCTCAATAATGCTTTCTATAGTATCTTTTCCTTTTGTATTGTAGAAATGGCAGAAGACCAAAATCCACTTGTTTCTATATTTTTGTTGATGTTATCATCCATTTTAACACCATAACTTACAACTTCTTGTATTGCAACTCCATGTATTATCAAATAATTTTGAACCAATATTTTCATATTTCTTTTATTAAAATTGGTTTAAAAAAGATCTCCAATATCCTTTAATGTCACTTTTCCATCCTTCCAAAAAATAATTGCTTTTTGAACCATGTTATTAAATTCAGCACAATCTTTTTAAGAATAAGAAATATCATCACATCAAATACACCTTTGTACATATCTTTGTTTAGAAGTAATACTTGAATTATTTGTAGAAGTCTTTTCTTCAAGCATATAATTTGAATTTGAAAATCTTACATTCCATATATAATCTCTTCAACTCCCATATCTTCTTTCTTTAATGTAACAATTGGAATTTGGACAATAGGCATGGTTGATCATATGATAGACACTTGAATTTTGAATGCTTGTATTCTTTATTGAATACTAATCTTATCATATCTCCTTTCTTATTTTGTAAGCAATTCCATAGCATCTTCAACATCCTTCCACTTTCTTGTTAATCCTTCATCTTTCTCTTTATCTTCAAGAAAAACCTCTAATTTTTCTTGTAATTTTTCACATATAATACTTCAAATATTTTGAAATATCTTTTCTATCAAATTGATCAATGTTGCTAATCACTGCTTATAATATTTTGGTTGCCAAAGCCTTCTTGCAATCATTATATTATTATTATTGCATAAATAATGTAAATGCTTAAAATATATTTAGAATATTTAGATCCATATACATATCTTATCTTTTAATAGAAGATCTATTAAAAGCTCTATTTGAATAACCATTCAAAGCTCATATTGAAGTTTGAACTTCAACCTTCTTATCTTCTTTTTTCATCAAATCCAAGTAAGAATGAATAAAATCCAATACCTCCTACTTCAAATCTTCACTTTGGATTCACCACTTATGTTGTATTATATATCATTTTATTTGAGAATATATTGGGCACTTGGTTGTAGAAAGTATATTTATATATTGCAACTAATCAAAAATCTAACAATCCTAATATAATCTTAAATAAATTCTAATGTAATTTTAACAAAATTCTAAATAAATCTTAATATAATCTTAATTAAATTCTAATCAACTTTAATCAAATCATAATCAAATTTTAATCAACTTTAATCAAATCATAATCAAATCTTAATCAAATTTAATCAAATCATAATCAAATCCTAAATCAAATCTTAGTAAAATCCTAAGCCAAATCTTAATTTAAAATCCTAAATGAAATCTTAGTCAAATCTTAAGTCAAATCCTAAATCAATCTTTAGTCAAATCCTAAACCAAATCTTAGTCAAATCCTAAATCAAATCTAATCAAATTCTAATCAAATTCTAATCAAATCCTAATCAAATTTCAAATTAAATCTTAATCTAATCCTAAATAAAATTACAAATTGTAAATAAATCCTAATGAAATCTTAATGAAATCTTGAATTCTAAAAAAATCCTAATAAAATCCTAACAAATCCTACAGCAGATTGAAACCTCAATAATTATTGATTCAACTGTTGATGTTGATTTAAAATTTTTATACCTTTCAATAACTAAATTAATAACATGCACAAATTTTTTAAAGAAGATTCAACTCACCAAATAGAAGATAAGCCTATAATTGTGCTCAAGTATAGACTGGCCTCCTTTTCCAATCTTAATATTAATCTCTCAATGCCAATATCTTTTTTTTGCACTATTTAATTGCTTCTAAAATTCATACATAGATAAAAAATCAAGCCTACCATCTATACAAATAATTCTCATATCAATTCAATTAATAAATAATTAAATATCTTAAAAATCTTTATATTTTTGTTAATCTATCTTATTTTGTCTTGTTTATGGTCTTAAAAAATAAATAGAAGCCTTTTTTTTTAAGAAAGCAATACTAGCACTAAATATTTTTACTACCTCTTTATTTATTTATTTATTTATTTTTCTAAAGTAATTTTATAACTTAGTCTTCAATTAAGCTTCTCTATAATAGAAGTCTTTTTTTATTCTTTTATTCTATAGATGTGTTACAATATGACAACGGTCTCTATTATAGCTGGATAAATTTGTTTCTTGACATATTATCTTTTTTGACCGCTGTACTCCTTATTTTGTAGTTGCATCATTTTTTTGGATAATGTTGAGCACTGTGTTTAGATTCTCCACAATATAAGCACAATCCCTCTTCATGGCAATAATTCTTTTTTGTTTAGTAAAAAATTTAAAATATATTCCATCGATTTGCATATATTTTATTTCTAAATATACGTATTGAAAAGATATTGGTGTTGCCATTGTATTATAATAACATTGAGGCTTTTTTGTGTGACTCTTAGATTAAAATTCAAAAAGCCAATTGTTATACTTCTTAGCAAAGTCAATTACTTGACTCAATATTTAAGGATTGGATAAGTTGAATATCAATTTTTTTATTTCATATTATAATATATAGAAAAATTGGTTGATGACTGCAATATTATCCTACTTGATATCATTTGCTAGTTGTTGAAATTGTGAAGCATATAATGCCATTGATCAATTGTCTTCTTGCAAGATATAGATCTTATTAATTGTAATATGAATTATATCATATTTTCTATGTATAAATTAAAATTTAGCTAAAAATATCTCTAAATTATCTAATATTGGATCATATTATTCAAAAAAAAAAAAAAAATCATAATAAAATAGAATTTGAAAGTAATATTTTAATAAACCTGATTTGTAATCTATAAGTTGGATAATTTTGAGATTGAAGATCAATCATCAATTGTACTTGATTGATCAGTCTTTGAAATTTAGATCTTATGCCATCAAACTTCTCAAACAAACTAATTTTTGATTCTATGATGCTTGAATAGTATTCCATTATAGGCAAAGTAGTATGATTTGGTGTAGATATTAAAGCAGCTCCAATCATCTCTATATCGTCACTTCTTATTAATCTTGTTGTTCCTTGTGGTGGTAAATTGAGTTAATATATTGCAAAAATTAACTCTCTCAATTACTCTTACATTTATACTGTTGCACTCTTCATTTCAGTAAGTTTTTCTATAATAATATAATAGAAAGAAAGATTAATTCAATTTATATTTTTTCAAGAAATATAAAATAAAATACTTAAGAAAAAAAAAAAAACTTTTAGAAACAATATCAATTTAAAAGTGGATAATCTATAACTTCTAATATGCTTATGTCTTATAAAAAGAAAGAAATAATCCACTCTTAATTAAAAAAAGATAAAGCTCTAATATTATATATGAATTCTTGTCGATTTATTAAGAATGCAAATTAAAAAAAAGATGCATAAATCAGTGAAATTTATATCAAAAGAACATGACAAAATAGAAATAAGAAAATATATCTATTCAAGAAGAAACTCAAATATCTATTATCAAAGATTAAAAAATACAAAGACTCATGAACTAAATTAGAAGCAAGAAAAGAATTGACAAGAATGAAGAATGCTTTAGTCTTATTTCTATATATATATTATCTATCTAAAAGCTACATAGCGGTGTTGTACTGTAATTACTTATAGTATATAAAAAAATAGTCCAAATATGTAATATGTTCATAAGTTTTAGTATGTGTTGGAATGATTAATAAAATATTTAAAGGAGTTGATATAAGAAACTTTATTTTGGATTTATTTAGTTAATTTGATTATGGTATTTAAATTATATAGGACCTAAATATTTAATATGAAGCCTTGAGAGGAGATTGGAAGCCAAAGATAAAGAACTAAACTACTAATAGGCTTATTTGGAAGGATGAAGGCAAAAAATGGATGAATGAAGGCAAGGGATGAAGCTCTTCATTCCTATTGGTCAATGGTCATGCCCAATAGGCTTTGAAGAGGCTATCCACAAGGAAAATAAGAATTTTGGCTACTTCAAAAAGAACATTTAAAAATCAAAGACTAAGATTAGAAAGCTTATTTTTTGTACTATAATTTTGATATAAGAATCAAGAGATTAGGAATTTTAATGAAGAGGAGTAGGTACTTGAAGTTAAGATGTATAAATCATATCTATTATCACTCTTTTGAAGATATAAGAAATTAAATAAAAGCTTTTAGAGATTGGAAGATGGGATTGGAGAGATGATTTTAAGATCTACATTCAACATAGAAGAATTGCTACATTTGGAATTCAAAAGAAGGAGATATTAGGAATCAAAGACAGCAAATTGAATTTTAAGGCAATAAGTAGACCGTTTTGTTGATAGTGATGGTTTTTGCCATATTTTGAGCTTTTGGATGAATTTTTGTCTAATTTTTTTTTAAAAAGTGTATTATTTTTTTAGAAAGTTATATATTAAAGTTTCATAGAATTTAAACTTTTGATTTGTGAGATATAAAGAATTTAATACGTAGATATTTATAAATAAGGATTTAAAACTATTATTAGAGTTTTGGCGATATCTAAAGATTGGTAATGAATCAATAGTTGAAATTTGTTATGATAGTTGTTAAAAACACATCAGTATTTTTTGTAAATTTTGAGTCAATTTGAATGGTTGGATTAAAAGTTATAGATTATTGAAATTCAAAAATAAATTCCTTCTTATGCGTGAATGAAGGTTTTAGAATATTTATTATATTTTGAATGTTTTGTGAAAGCAAGACTTATGAATTAGATGTAATAGCCTTATGAAGAAGATTTTTATGTAAATTTAGGAGTTTTATTATACTTGGATCTTGATTGAGTAATTAATGACAACTAGAAGCTCAATGCTTTCTTGAGACAAATTCTCTCTACCACGACAGTAGCATTCTATAGAACCTCTAATACATGTATATTTTGCAAAACACATGTCAAATTTGCAAGATAAGTTTTCTATATGTGTGCCACATACTTAGCTTATTCCACAAGCTACCAATACGTATGACATGTGGTTAATTTTTTAGCAAAATTTCTAACCTACCAATCACCTATAGACATGTATAAAGGTGAAACTATATTTATGTAGCTTCTTAGAAGCTTCTTTATAAGATATTATCAAATTAATCTACTTCTATCTATCTATGTTACCTAGATTACTATTAGGATAGATCTTCTATCCATGATATACAACCATAATTTAATAAAATAACCTAAATATTTTTCAACCGCTAAATAATAATTGCGTCAATCGCTACTTTAAGTTAACATAATATTCCAATATCTTATATGATTTATTTTATTAAAAAAAATATTAACAAATTTTATTTCTTTAAGATTAATAATATTTTATAATAAAAGATCACAATCATACAATATGAATTTGTATAGTTTTTTCATAAGATTCAACAAATAATTTTAATGATTTAATTTATTTTTTAAAATATATAAATTTATTTGATTCAAATTTTTTTGCAATCACAATAGAATCTTCAACTATCACAAGCATGTTATTTTAGTTCATATTACTAAGAGAATACAATTCATATATTTTCTTTAGAACCTCCAAATCCACTATTACAAATTTTGATCTCAAATTCTTTTGATATTATTTTAGAGCTTTTTCACTTTATTATAAAAAAAATTATTATTAAAAATTATAATTACATATTAATCTACAAATATAAATAAGAAAAAAAATGATTTTTTTATATTTTTTATAAATACATAATATCTTTGGTTATTAAGTTTAAAACTATATTTATTGATATATTGTTATTAATTTTAATAAAAATTAGTTCACTAAGTATTTCAATATGACTAAATTTGGACCATATTCTAATATATTTTCAAAACCACTACTTTTATTAAAAGAGACCAAGAACAAATTATTCTAATATATATGTTCAAAGATAAATATGAAGGCCTTTAAATCTTTAAAATAATAATTTAATTCCAACCACATAAAATATACCAAACTAACAATCAAATGTATAGAAAATAATAATAAATTTGTTAACTTCCTAATTACATCAATAATAGTCTCTACATTATTTAGTTTGAATTTCATTGTCTATTAATGCAAGACCAAAATACATGACTATATTTTCTTTGTATTATTTATAAGTCAATAGAGTGCTCTACACATAAATTTTAATGTCTACAAGTTTCCAAGTTACCATTACAATTGGATGATTTTTATTGATAAAAGTCACATCTACATTCATAATAAAATCTAATGCCATTTACATTTGTGAATATAGTAGACTTTGCCTAATTGCTTCCAATACATATGGTCTTGGTGCTAGTTTCGGTGACGGTCTTGGTTTCGGTTTCGGTGTGGTATACCCCACTTGGATCCGTATATATTTGTGTGTCATGTAATCAAGTTAATCTAATCTAAATCAATTAAATATTTTAGTTAAAATTTCTTAGATTAGATAATAAAATGAATAATATAAGAATCTTGGATGAATAAAATTGTTTAGCCACAATGCTTAGTATAGGATACATGACTCATTTCTACTAAGAAAATACCACTTATTACCAACATACAAAATGCTCCATTTTTTTCCACAAAAATTATAAGTTTTTTTTTTTTTTTTTTTTTTTTTTTTTTCCTGTTATTACTAAATTATTATATGTTAAAAAAAATGTAATTATATTATTTGTAAACCATTTATAATATCTTTCATAATTATAAATTTTTATAAAATGATTTGATTTTTGGTATAAGAATTTTATAAAGTATCTCATATATATGCATTTCTACTACTTGCTATGGTTGCAATAGATTTCTATCTTTTCATTGTTTAAATATAAATATGAATATGATTATATAAATAATATTCTTATATAATAAATCTACTATTAATATCAATATTAAAAGTAAATTCTTCAATATTTCAAACCATTTTCTAGTAATATGTAACTTTAAAATGGTTGATGAGTCTCTTGTCTAAATATATATAGAAATAATCAAAGATTATAATATCCACATGTATTACTTTTTGTACACCATACTTTAGACACTCTATCCTTGTTAAAACATTCCATCTTAACAAATGTCAATTTAGACTCACAAAAGGGCAATGAGTAGAAATAAATAGAATGATATATCATCCTATCATCTTGTCCTACACAACCAAAAGCTTGTATTTAAAACAATACCAAATATAAAAAATAAAAACTAAATGAATAGAATAGAGAAGACAGTGAAGCTTGGAGAACTCCAGGGATCACAACATCCATTCTTGACAAAATGTCATCTAACTCAAACTACCTCTCTCACACACACATGTATATATATATATATACGCATAAAAAGAGTATAATTTCATAAATGTCGTGGAACAGACTGAAGTGGTCACAGCGTTTAGCCATCTCCAAATTCTCCTCCCTGGCTCAGATGACCTGCCGACACACACACCGACACACCGACACGGAGAAACAGGGGTCGGAGGAGGAGCTGCCTTGGCACCTCCCGCAAGCAGTCACCGACGTCTAAAACCGACACTTGAGCCATGTGCAGGAGGGTTGCACTGGAACAAGCTCAGCACCGTCACTGTGCGTTCCACCACCAGGCCATGAGCGCCACCGCAGGGACGCACTGTACTTCCACTCTTCTTCGCATGGCTTCGGGTGGATCAAAGACGGTGAGTAAAGACCCCCACTCCCCCTCTCCACTGGCTCTCTTCACATCACTGGCATGTGGATCTTCGGGGTTCTCTGTGGAGATGGCGGTGGCTGGGTTGCGATTGCGCCAGCTCTCCTGCAACACTGTCGTTGCCAACTCCAGTGTGGCCAATAACACGCAGGAGTATGTCCAGTCGTCGGCATCATCGTTTCTGCCCCTGTGCGTCTGCGGTGAAGGCGCTCAGGCCACCAGTGGTGTGTAAAAACCAGTTCGTGACCCTCACCTTCTAGGCCACCGTAGTATTCTCCTCCTTCGATGACACCATACGACACCTCTGTTACTCTTACTCTCCACACAACAAGAAGCGCCTGAGCTCTCACCTGGCATCTGATGCGGACACTAGCAGAACGTCAGAGTTTCTCGGTTGGGCACGTACAATTGATCGTTGCTGCGGAAGCGAGGATCCTGTTGCAGCTGTCCGTAATTTTGCCCTGTGGCAGGCTCGGTACCATTAGTACCTTTCCCTGTGTCCTTTGCCATCAACATACGACTTGTTAGGTTGGACCTCGACGTCTTCAAAACACAAGTACCGAGCCTGCCACGATCGAGGAATATATCATGAGCTCCGTCCCTCCACGATCCCCATCCCACACCTGCGTCCGTGAAAAAGCACACCGAGCTGTTCCTGTCCGGCATCCTCCCGCTCGATTTCGCTACCGACACCCTCTGACGTGAGCTTTCGAGACCTAGTCGGTACTCAACACGGCTTCACCTCCATCCACGCATCCATGCAAGCGCCGTTTGTTCATGGATCCGGTGGTTGGCATTGAAAATGAGGCATCTAGACTTGCTGATCATGAGGAACGCTCACCACTCCGTCGATGTCGAAGTTGTGCACCTTATAAAACACATCCCCGGGGGCTTTGCTTTTTCATGTCATGTGAGGATCAACTGCACTTTGCCAGTGCCCTGCTTCCTCCCCTGCAGCTCGAATCCTTCAGCACCGCCACTGTGGACCTCGCATGAGCATCACCTCGCGGTGCCCACGGACTCGGAGATCCATTCCGTCTTCCGAAGCTTAGGGTGCTTCGGCATGTCCACATCCTTCACAGTTCTGCTACACTTGCATCTTATGTTTGTGAATGTGTTTATTGTAAGTAATGACTTTTCCTTTGCTTAGTGATACATTTGAGTTAGCTTGGTGAACAGGCTTTGGTGGATGTTGGAATGCTGATGAGCATTATATCCCACCTGGGAAAAACTAGGCGGTGTAGTTTTTAGTGGGGGATTAGGAAGGCTAGGGTTGTGAAGGATTATTTGAATTTCTTATGCATTGTTGTATTCAATAAACACAAATGATAAAGCAAAATATTATCCTATGTTACAGTAGTTTTTTTTATCATCTTTGATATAAAAAATAAAACAAAACAATCACATGCTCATTGGATTAAGTCTCTTGAAGTCTCTTGAAGGGATTAAATTAAGCTTTTAAACAAATAACTTTTTACTTCTGTTTTTTTTTTTTATTATATCTTTTACTTGTTTTAGAAACTTTTTAGAATATAAGAATTATAATGATAGATTGAAGCATTGGTTATAATTATTATTAGTTAATTCAAATATTAATTGGATAAGGATCAAATAAAAAGAAAACAAGAACAAAAAATCTAATGAAAAATTCAATAAAAGAGACAAAATTTGAAAGTTTTTAGAATAGGTTCAATTTCTTGACAAGATGTAATCTATTCCCAATTATTTCATTAATTAAACAGCGGACCATGTAAAATTTTCTACTTCTAATCTTCTATTGCAAGAATTAACTATTACATCATCCATTAATGAGTGAATGTTATTTATAAAGAGCATGGATGTGTGTGTGTGTATATATATATATATAATATTTTAAATTATAAAAAATCTTTAATTAATTATTTAAAAGATTAAAGTTTTAAATATATATATATATATATATATATATATATATAATAGAATTAAGATGGATTAATTGAAGTAGAAAAAGATTTGGTATCTTAAATTGAGGCCTTAGAAATAGTACAATTGTGTTAACAAAGCCGTTGTTGTGCATCTTCAAGTATCTTTAAAGGCTATTATATTCCTTCTAAAAATATTTTTATATGGTTTTCTATGATATTATATATAAAATAAAAAAAATTAAATTTTAAAAACTTAATATATTTTAATTTTAAAATTATATAATAAAAGTGAATTGAATCACAATAAATAATAATAATAATAAAAAAGATGGTTGTAGTATGTGTTTAAATATTTATAAATATAAATAGATGAATTTTTTAAAAAATCTTTAATAACCATGCAATGCAATTTAGATTGTAATTTTTGTTTTAGTGAAACTTTAAAAATATCTTTAATGATAACTTAGAATTAAAATTAATTAATTAATTTTATATATATATATATATATATATAATAAAATTTTAGAATTATTAAAATAAATATATTTTATATTTCTGAATAATTTATTGTACAATTCAAATAATTAACAATAAAAATTTTAATTTATTTATGCTTAAAACTTAATAAAATTTTATCTAAATTTCTATAATTAATGTATATATAAAAATATTATACTTATTATTTGTTAAAAATATTTATGTAATATCAATTTTAATTTAACATAATAACTTTTTTAATATATATATATATATATATATATATATATATAGTATTCAAAAAAGCTTCAATTCATTTCATTATTATTATTATTATTATGAAAATTTAGATTCAAGATTTTATAATGCAATGAATTATATATTTAGCTAAATAAGTAAAAATCTAATTAATAATAATAAAATATATGTACATATATATATTTAAAAAATAAAATTGATAAAATATTAAATTATAAATATTAAAAAAATAATTCTTATATTTATTCAAGTAATTCAATCCATTTATCTACAAATTCTCTAAAAGAAACTACTTTTAAATCTATCTTTTCTTCTTTATTATAAATTAATATTTTTTATTATTTGTTTAATAAATTATCCTTTATACCTACTATTATTTAATTTACTGTATTCTTTTATAGATTAAATAAAAATAATAATTTATTTTAAATCTAATTTTTAAATACAATAATTTTTAATGATATATTTACAATATTATTACAATATTATTATTGTTTATTCAAGTAATTCAATCCATTTATCTACAAATTCTCTAAAAGAAACTACTTTTAAAATTATTTACAATAATAATATTGTAATAATGTTGTTATTATAATATTGTAAATTATTTTTAATTATTCTATAATAACAACATAATTTATAATATTTTTTATTATTATACAAATTTAATAAAACTAAATTTATATAAAATATTTGATCATTTAACATAATATAAAAGTTATACAAGTTATCTATTAAAGTGCATTTAGAAGATATCTATTATGTATTTTACTAATGTGGTAAATATCTTTTAAAATTTCTAAATGTGGTAAATGTGGTAAGAGTGATTTTATTGATTCTAATTCTACTACATATGATATCTATAGGATATTAAAATGGATCAAAAGTATGTGTTTGTCGATTCAATAGCTTATTTATCCTATTTTATTACTAAATAATTATAAAATAAAAGTAAAATAACTGTTTATTAAATAAAAGTAAATCAACTGTTTATTAAATTAAAGTAAAACGACGATTTTTTGTTTGATAATAATATGATAATAAAAATATCTTTTCTGAAGTAGTTTTTAAACATAACAATATTGCACTAAAATACCCAATAATACACATCTTTAATTTTTTGTTATTATTATTTATGTTTTTGTTCATTTACTTATTTGTGTTTAATCAATGGAAAGGTGTACATTATATATTTGAAGCTATATCAAAAAATAGGTTATTCTATTCAACTTTTTAAATTATAAATTTATTGATACAAGAGCTATGTAATAGTAGTATACATCACAACAATACAAACTAGTGCAATTGTGAATTTGAACCATGATCCAATTTGGATAAGATTTATACATACATTCTATAATTGTGTAAATGATTATCAAAATAAAATTAATAAAATTAAAACCATTACAATATATTATAAACCAGATGTCAAAATTAAGTAAAAGCCAAAATTAGATAAGAATTGTTAAACTAAAAATAATTTTTTAATAAATTGATTTTATTAAATTTTATAGTAGCTAAAAATTTAACAACTATGTATATATATATATATATATATATATATACTATAAAAAATTATAAAAGTCACATCCTTTAATATATATTAAGTTACAAATAAAAGAAGTTTATCTTGGCATTAGTGCTTGAATTGCTAACATTATTGAACATTGAACATTAATTATATTAGATAAAGCATCATATTGCCACAATTTTTAAGAGGAAGCTAAAATATCAAGTATATTATTTTAATTTTTAAAGTAATATTTATGACTTATAATATTCATAAAAATATAATCCAAAAAAATTGGTAATATTAATAGATTCCATGAAATCCACTTAAAATTTGGATTTTCAAAAGTTTGATAATATTACATAGAAATGTAAAAATATAATCCAAATTTATTTAATATCATTAAAAACAAAAAAAATTAATAAAAAAAATTATTTATTTAATGTATATTTTATTTTATTTTATTTTATTTCAAAGTCCTAGTCTATTATAAAAATCTAAAGATTATATAATTAATAATTTAAGCTAGTTGTACTAACATTTTTGCATTTGGCAAAAAGTTAGCTACAACCAACTTGAGTCATAGTGAGTAATATAACAACACCATTGAAGGTAGCTAGGGTGAGTAGAAAAAAAAGAACCAATCAATTTTTTATTACTTGTACAAATCTATTCTTGATAAATTTTATTATCCATGTTTAACTTCACAGAACTTAGTTAGTAAATATTGATAAATTAATGTTCAAGCCAGTGGAGTAACTGAATGGTAAATGAACTAACCTTGCACATTTTTAGGAAATGTTGGATTCATGCATCATGATGTTTGCAGATATAAATTAAGTAGAATTGATTATAAGCATCCAAAAAAGATATTTGTAAGCAAAGACTTTAACATCTTATTCTAAAAGTACACATTACATAATAGCAAAAAATATGTGCTTATAATTTATATAATTCAATTAGGTTATAGATAAATGTGTTAGAAATCAAAATATAGTATAAATCTTATCTTGAAAACTTTACATACACTTGACACATGAAAATAATTAACTTAAATATTCTTGATCGGAGGTTGGTCCTTAAATACTAACAAAAGGTTCTTTTGATATTTATCAAATTGAAATTAATTTGCCACTACCTATATTTTTGAACAACCAATTACGTTGCTGTGAAGGATATGAAGTTAGTAAACTACTCCTTGTTGACCTAACCTCTCAGCACCAAAGAAGAAAAACTTATTTTAATTGAATTTTTTACAGCACTTATAAGTGAAATAAATTTTACTTTCCAAGTGATATATTAAAAAGTAAAACATTGGCAATAATGTAGATACAAGCATCCATGAACATAATTGTACAAAGATCTAGTATACAAAGAAGTTCACAAAAAGTGTAGGAAAAAGGTCTCGTAACAATATGCTCCACAGAACTTAGAAGAAAGTAGGTCCGAATCATACATTCCTAACGAATGGATAAAAACTTTCAAAAACACACGAACACGATCCAGATAAGTATCACAATGGATTACATGTCCCTCCAGATATATGGTACTAAGGAAAATCTGATACGAAATGACGAAGTGTAACACTAAAGAAAAAGTGGTACAATAATGAGAAGTGAAGAGAGGATTTGTCTATTTCTATGACATGGTATCGATAAGGGAAGCCCTCATTTCATTGACAATATTACTGGGTTGAGCGTCACGGAGTTTGAACACACTCTCTATAACAGAGAGTTCTGTAGCTGTTGTGTCCAATCCACAAAAAGCAGTCCAGTCATTAACCACCAAACCAGCACCAATGACTTCACTTCCTCTGTTTACAGTACCAGCCACGAGTGGCACTTGTAATAACGATGACAACTCATCCAAATCCTCTACCGATGTGTGAGGGTGTACCTGCAAAGACAGTGTACTCTCAGCTTCTGAAACAAGTGCTACTCCTCGGAAATCTAACCATGTTGAGATACTATGCAGCTGCTCGGTATATGTACTCAATGCCTCTGAATCAGGAAATTAGAGATCAGATTGCTTACCAATCCACCACGATTAGTGAATTGACTATAGCTCCCAACAAGAATATTGCCTGCAATGGTTTGCCTGAATACTTCAACTCCCAGGACATCTGCTACAAGTTCTTCCGTTTCCTGTAACCAAGTTGAACAGTTTTTAAATGAATAAGTACCGAAATGAGAAAAATGCAAGACAATGACGGAATAGATTTTATCATTATACTCAACGTGAGGTACTTGAAGTGGGCCATGCAATTTTATACTTTGAAAGAAGAAGCCACAATATTCGGTGACAAATGACTTAAGAACTGCAAGAGTATATTTTCTAGACTGCGGGGTCCTAACTAAGAGTTGTACATACCCTATCCAGATCAGTGTGAATAAGCGACACATAGTCATTACAAGCGATACAGTTTCCAAGCGCTGAGAGACGTTCATCCACTCTTTGAACGACCACGCTGTCTGGTAAGCAATTCCTTATATGTAGTAGCTCTGTATTTGCCACCAGCACGATGCATGTCAACAAAAATATCCTCATTTACTGCCATTGAACAAAAGTGTTAACAAACAAACTTGATCTAAAAGAAGTCCATCGAGTCTAATTCAGAAGGTGTAGAATTCCTGACAGTAAGCTTCCAATGGGATAAAAGAGTACCTTGATCAGTGGTTGCTTGTGGAAGGAGGAGACCATTCTTATTACCTGAAATCAAAAGAGAACTATGTGAGCTCCATAATCACCAAGTTCATTGTTACAAAGTTCAAAAACTCTTTAGCTTTCTTTCGTGAACTTCAAATTCTAACAGACTTGTACAAGTGGTGGCATTTTAAAGTTTGTAGGAGTGACGTGTTCAACCCATCCCATCCTTGCTTAAGGGGATGACATGAAAGACCAGCTTCAATAGAGGCAAGAAAATAAAAAGATACGCTAAAGTATGCAGATGGTATTCAAAAGCCTAATGTTATTCAGATGAAAAGACTTACCAACACACATACGACCTATTACTCGGGTACCAGCAATAGAGGCCTTCACAACGGGAACAACATCACCTAATTCTGATTCAAATGTGCTGCCAAAACCAAAAAAATTAGATGCATAATGTTAAACGAATGGATTTCATAACCCATTCAAATAATCATAACATTCTCTGCACATTCTCCAATGAGTTGAGCTGACAAGAAAAAATGTCGTGGACTTTATTCAAGAATACACACCAAAGAAAAGATTCAATTATGGTACCTGTAGAAGTTTTCAGAACCACCAATTGCTACCAAGCAGTAAGCATTTGTTAGTTTAGAAAAAACTCCGATTTCATTGCTATTCTCAAACTGGGCCCCTGCAGACGGTCAAAGGAAGGTCAGATTACCCTTTCAGAAAAAAGAATCCACAGCCCTTGCACCTAAGTTGAATTTCTACAGGGTTCCAGCTTTGAAGGACTCCGCATCAAATGCCCGTTTAATAGAACCTTAACCTCCCCCCTGGAAGACAGAATAAATACCATGAACGCTGTGGTTTCTTTCTTAAATAAGTAATAACTAAGCAAATTACAGTCCTCATGCGATAGAACCTCTTCCAAAGTCCACAATCTGTAACACAAGTATACGTGCTCTCGACCACATACACTTGATCTAAACAAAATTCATGATAATCCCCTTCACAATCTGCTGTTCATAGTCGACAGCTCCGCATTCAACAGCTTCAGAAAATAAATTACTTGAAAAAATACAGATACGATGAGACACACCTTCGAACAAAACTGATACAGCAAAAACCTGAACCTAAACATCCATCCCCTAATCTAAGAACTCGAGTACTAAACCCCATGTCCACAAAACCCATAGACATGAATCACGATGAAAAACTGCACAGCTTTTAATCCTCCTGAACGAGGTAATACCTAAATGTATCGGCCACCAACAGAATAAACACAACAATTCTAGAACCTAGTTCTCAACCGAGCACTCCTGTCTGTGCAGTAACACCAACTATCCAGTGCAAAGGTTTATTGTCTCTTACTAGTAGCCATTTTGAGATATCCAACGATCAAACTTCGAGGTTCACTGTCGAAATCTGGAAGCGGCACAGCTTCGGAAAAGGATATTGGAAATAAAGAAGTTAATGTCGGAGCCGTTGCAGAACAATCGCAGCGAGTTGATCGATTCAGGTTGAAACACAAGTGCGAGAGTGGACCAGACGAAGAAAATTAGGGTTAGGATTTATTGGACTCGGCTCCGTTTGATTATGTTCTCATGCCTGCGTGCTTGTACTTTATGTGTTCCCCTGGAACGTGCCTATAGGTCCATCTGGGACTCCCATACAGTGGCGGTCATGGGATCCACAAGTTCAAGCTGAAATAGATTAAACCGTAACACATTCACATTCATAATATCTCAACTTAGTCTTTCATTGGTCATTCTGTTCTCACCTTTTGTAATTATACTAATCCTTCCAAGGATGTTAATTTTTCTTCTGATAATGTCAAATATCAAATCCAAAGAAGCAAAATTAAAATTAAAAAATCACCACAAATGAAACTAATATAGTTTTAACATTGTTTGTGAGCAATTTTTTGAAGGATAACATATGTTTTAAATTTTTCCAAAGCTATTCTAATGATTTTTATTTTAATTAGATAATTGTTTTTTCAATTTAAATACAACTCTATTTTATATATATATATATATATATATATGGTATTACTAATGCCACCCCAATTTTTGCTATTGCCACCATAGCCCTCCATCCACCACATGTCATCTACACCCTTTGTCAATGCTAAATAAAAAAGAATATTTTTTAAATTAATTATTTATTTATTTATATTATTAATTTTTAAAAAAAATAATAAGTTTTTTATTGATATATATTTATTTAATTTAAAATTAATATAATATATATTTTAAAAAAATAAAAATATTTATTAAAATTTTAAAAATTAAAAAAATATATCATACAAATGACAGATTGTAGTAGCAAAAACTATAGTGGCATTAGCAATACCTTAATACATATGGAAAAATATTAAATCAACCTACCTAAATCTTAAATTGATCCACATATATTGTTCCATGAATATATATGTTATCTCTCAAGTTGAGAAATTTTTTAAAGATCATCACAAGTCATGAAGCATGTCCTAATTGCGGAGTTGATGAAGCAATCTAATCATCCATCAATCTTCTACTAATCTATATTTCCAATAAATCTAATCCATCAAATAGATCCACAATTTCTTACTAGTGAACCATTTACAAAATGAGATTGAATTAAGATCATTCTGTATGCACAACACATTGACAAACTTTTGAATCTTGGATGTTGGAATCTTTATAGAAATAAATATTTAAAATAAATATCTATTTCTATAAAAAATTTAAATCTTTATAGAAATATATCAAAATTAAGCATGTGTGAAGAATTGCCAAGGTGGTTAACATAATATCATGAAGTTGCACAATAAGTGTCTTAAGAGTGACAATCACCACTTGGATTTGAACCTTGATTGTTTCAATAGAAATAACTGATTTGAACACTCATGCTACAAATCCAAGGGGAAGAATATGACACATAGACTTTACATTATAAAAACAAATATGTTTAAATAAAATATTTAATCCCTACTTGCTGCCTACTTACAAAATAAAAATCCACTGAACGAAATTCATCTACACAACTCAATTTGGGAATAATCCTGCACAACTAGAAAGTTATCTACTAAATTTCAAATCAAACATAGGTATATCATTCTGCTAAGCTCCAAGTTCATGGGGTGCCAATCACCCCCGATAACCACGGATGGGTACACCGCAGTCATAGGAGCTGAATGCTTCCTCGCCGAAGTTGAATTATCGCGAATGTTTGTGTCTAGATTGAACCTCTATATACACCACGAATTGCTCGGTCCACGATGGCTTCGTTTTCGCTGGATTTGTGTACTTGGCGTTCATGGAGATCATCGCAACCATTGCGCATGCTGTGCCACGGTCGAAGTCTGAGGTCACTGCAGCTGCAAGCGGCGTGGTCTAAACATCCGCGGCCAAACTCAGATTCCAAATCAATCAGGAAGTGCTCATCCGCTCCGCATCTAGCAAAACATTTCACGGTGCAGAGGCATTCTTCGTGATGGTGCATAACGCGAATGCCATCCACAAGTTGGGCTTAATAGCGATTGTCTGCAATGCAAGAGAAACATTGAAGCTACTACAGTCTTCTATCCCTCTCGTGCCGTCATTCTGCTGCTTGGTAGTTGCCAATGCCCATGCTGGATGACACATGCACATTCTGATGCTTGGAAGTAACCAATGACGCAGGAGTTCTACGGACCCTACCTGCTCAAACTCATGACCCGGTCCAAGTGAGACAAGAGACTGACGGGGGTCGTGCCCATCGACTTGGAGGAGATGTTCTGTGTGGTGGGTGGTCCTTCAGGAACAAGGTTCGCGAGGATCGTCTGTGCCTGCCATGCTGACGGATAACACGATGATTCTGCGCGTTGGGAAGCGATTGGGCAGCAAGCAGTGTCTGTCAAAGCACCAGGACTTGGCTCCATGAAACCCCCACTGCGTGTCCAACTGGGTGGCGTTTCTGCAGAACCAGAATCTGTTGGACCCCGCAGCAGATTCAAGTGTAAGTATATTTATTTGTGAAAAGGACTATGAAGACCATTGACATAGCTTTAGTCATTATCTTGAAGGTGCTACTGGCATGATATAACACAGCGGTGTCTAGAATGTGATGATGACTAGTGCCAAATCATTGGAGAGCACTGATATTGTCGACAGGCACCTGCATGCATCCAGTGCCGATGCCTTACTTCTTACTGAAATTTACAACCTAGATTTTGACGAGGAGATAATGTTCGAACGAATCCATTGCTCTGTATGATATTATTGGAGGGATCTGCCCTCCAGTACTATTGGAGGGATCTGCCCTCTGAGCCTAAGCCCTTGCACCTATCAAAATCGATGCTCGAGAGTTCACATACAATTTTGTCGTGGAATGAAATAGAACGCTGAGAAGATCCATGTACACATGCCGAAGGAAGATAAGAACTCAACCTTTCCCCATTCTCCCAAACTCTAGACAGAGGAGCGTAGTTTCAATGATTTCGATCTGCCCCTGTGAAATACAACACACAGGATTTCCTAATCTGGACTCACGATATCGAATGAGCTGATTCCACTAGGTACGCTCAATTTTGGAGACAAACCAATCAGAGCTTTTGCATCGGTGTAGAATGCGGAAGTTATCAGTTCAGTGAATATCATGAACCTGACTTCAACTTCTGCCGATGCATCGATCTCAACGAGGGATCTGCTGAAGGTTTGCTGCACCACTTCCCGAGAACCAGTGTGTAAACCCTAAATTGCACTCTATCAGAAAACGAAGCTTGTTCCTGAATCTTTTTTCAGAAAAAACCTGCTCATTTCGTTTTTTGTGACTCACATTTATGGAAAGTTTGAAGTTCTTTAACTTACCATACTTCAACGACAGTGACAAACACTTAAAATCTACTGGATACAGCTCAGTTTTGTTGTAATGGAGCATCCCACTATGTTTGCATGTGTGCATCCCTCAAAAAAATTCAAGTTTGAAGCTAGTTTTCATGGTTCAAAATGCGGAAGACTGTTATTACATGGGTGGTTTAACTGCAACAAGTATTATATGGTTTGATTTGGCTGTGCAATGTGACACTCAAATGTAGGATATTTGTGATT
Source organism: Physcomitrellopsis africana (assembly GCA_036785485.1). Taxonomy (NCBI): domain Eukaryota; kingdom Viridiplantae; phylum Streptophyta; class Bryopsida; order Funariales; family Funariaceae; genus Physcomitrellopsis; species Physcomitrellopsis africana. The sequence goes on along the minus strand of JAWRVF010000199.1, from coordinate 173,435 downwards.
GTACAACTACTTTTGAACATCCTTCTAATTTTCACCTTTCTCCTCTAAAATAAATTGCTGTTAAGAATTGCTTATTACAGATAGTTCTAAACCCTAAACCCTAAAACCCTAAACCAACTAACCAACCTGAACAACACCCATGGCAAAACACAATCTGTACACTCCCATTCATTCATCAACATGTTCATCCATCCACAGCAGCTGCCAAGTGTGGTGTTTCCCTTTTATTTGGGAGAGGGCAGTTCTATGTCATCAAATACATTTTGCACAAGATCAGGTAAGTGGGGGTGGATCTAAGCCCAGCCAGGAAATTAAATAAAGAAAACCAGGAAGAGGGGAACTCAAACAAGCAAAGCCAAGCTAGCAATCAAAGCAGCATGAGCCATGTGATGGAATACAATATCTGATTGGAACTCCCTCAAAGGACCAGGCCTGCCGGGTGCCCAAAAGAATCTCAATCTCTCTCTCTATCTCTCCTTCTACATACATACATATTCACCACAAACACACAATGTGTGTGTGGGGGACAGAATATATATATATATATATATATATATATTTTCTTATTCATTTACTCAAATAATTGATTTGTGTGAGAGTGAGTGTGTGTAGTCTGAGTGTGAGGAGATTGGGCAGAGGAATATCATATCAAAGCAGCCCCCCCTCTGTCTGCTGGCCTGGCTGGCAATCTGCCTACCTGCTGCATGGGAAGGGCAGAAAGGGAGGGAGAAATAATATATGGGATCTTCCTCTTCCTCATCATCTTCTTCTTCCTCCCCCTACCTGCTCTGCTGATCCTGCTGAATAATATGGCAGAAAAGAAGTGGGTTGATTGATTGCCCTGCCTGCCATATTCTTCTGTTGCTGATTCTTCTTCTGCCCTCTACTGCTAGTTTGTGCAGTTACACACGCTTGCTTGCTTACTGGCTTACAACCTGCATTGCTTCCTTGCTTGCATGGTTACTTACAACCTATATTGCTTGGCTGAGTTGAGCAGTGGTTGGGTTCCCTTTTTCCCCTCTCACAGAAGTACAGAATGCAGATGGATGAATGGATAGATGGATGGGATTTGAATTAGAACATTAATCCCCCTTCCTCTTTGCTGCTTTTCTTTTGAGGCCAGGTTATGTGCCAATTACGTGGTGACACATCAAATGTCTCTCTCTCTCTCTCTCTCTCTGCAGGTTGTTTGGGTGCAGCAGCTTGGAAAAGCTGACCTGGAGTTTGGGCGCCTACCACAGTGAACCATATAATGCCAGACATGTGCTCTCCAAAATACACACACAAAAGCATACAACACAAAATAAAACAATACAGATCTTCCATCTGGATTTCCACTGCCAGTATTTCTTGAGGATGAACTAAATCTATTTACCATAGTAAGATTGGAAGTTGGGTGTACAATGAATTATGACCATGCATGATGTAATTCTATTGCTCCATCTAACTACACTATCTTCCTCAAATCCTAGTATATTATTTGCAATCCATGTTCTATCCCATCTCTGTAGGAAATTAACCTTGAGATCTGGTTGTTTTCTAATTCTTTCTTTTGTGATTTTCCACATGATTTTCCCATATTCAATGATATCCATCCATATCCTTTTTTTTTACTTGAAGAATGTTCCAATTCTCCTCTCTAAATGTTTTTGTGGTGCGTTAGGTCCATATGTGACACAAACATAGGCCCTTAAGATGAGACCAGATAGGTTTGAATTGGGATAGAAGAGGGGTGGAAAAAATAGCTTGATCCCATGAGAATGCATTTTAAGGATCCCAAATACTGTATTTGGAGATCAACTTATATAAGAGAGAGATTGCCAATGCCCAAACATTACTTGCATACTTGCAATCCCAAAATCAATATAATATTGTTTCTGGAATTTGTTAGCCACAGAGTGGGCACAAACTCTTGTGCCAAATTAGTGTTCCATTTGTACACAATAGGGTCTAAATTAATTGTATCAAGTGAGTCATAGAAAATCTTGAGGATGTTTGGATTTTCTAGACTACCTTTCATTATAGGTTCTATTTCTTATATATTTGAAACAAAACAGACAAATAACATTGGTGATTGTAGTAGGAAAAAAAATAGTTGGATGGTGTGTGGTGCTCACTTCTTCTGCAATGCTGACTAGGCCATGCAAGCAAACCCCAAAGTTGGATTATTCTCTGGCAGATGGGGAAGGGGGGTTTGACATAATGTCCTTAGCAGAAGCAGCAGCAGCAGCAGCAACCCTTCCCTGTCAACCCCCTTACAAATGAAAAAGTGGGCACATATGCAAAAGTGTCTTGTGCCTCTTCAATGATTCCCCACTTATTTATTTTAAATAAATAAAAGGGTAACAGGAAAAAATAAATAAAACTCAAACTTGTGACAGGCTCGAACCCAATAATTGAGGGAGGGGGAGGGGGAGTTGGGACATCGGATTGGATTGGATAGTGCTGTTCATGTCATCTTTTCACATATTTTGCATCAAGTACCAAAATATGGCTCAACTAACCAAATTTCAGATTTGTACCTTGCCCCCCAAACCAAACTCACAAAAGAGGAAATTTATTATTTTCATTATTATTATAAAAATAAAATGATGAGAAAAGGATGAGTAATATTACTACTATTAATAGTAGTAATAGCATTACAACAACAATACTAGTAGTAGCCACTGCTGTCCATTGTTAGTAGTAGAAGCTGTGGTATTACATATACATAAAACTAGATAGCTCTTCCTGTGTCTCATGTGCCCTATGTGAGTAATAATGGAGCCACACCCCCTCTCCCTCTTTCACTCAACTCTTGTACCACTTAATGGTCACCCCTTACCAACCCCACTTAACAGATTTTAACCCTCCTCCCTCCTAGTTGGGGGGGTTGTGGCCAAACCTACACAAATTGGAAACTTCCAATAGATAAATAAATGTTGAGATTTGGTTGGTGTTAATCAAGCATATAGACATTATGCTAATTTTGTTCTTACAATAGTTTAGAAAGTTTGATTGAGTGCTTTGAAACTTGGATTTCAATCTTGTTAATATGACTTTAAGTTTGTCTAGTCTCTTTCTTAATCTTTTTTTTCTTATCTTTTATTATTTAAAATATATACATTTGAGATAAAATTGATGTGAACAAGCAAGTTTTGTGCCCTTGAAGCTCTTGCTACATTATTACCACAAATTTTGATTTTGGAGCAATTGAAAATTTATTATTTATGCTGCCTATGTTGTAAACATGTAGAAAAAGTATTTGTGTGAAAGAAATGGATCTATCAATGAATATGGAAACAATTTTGATTGGATAGATAGAAACTGTAGACAATGGATACATGAGTTCATTTCCCATGGCTTTGAAAGATCCTATGCATTTGTTAATACATCAATGTATAGATTTAGTTACTATATATTTCAAAAAAATATGTGATGAGTTTTTAAAAGATCAAAATTCTCTACAATATCTTCTACAAATGTTTTATTAAATGATCTCTGTGTTCATTGAAGGTGTCATGTTTTAACAAGAGTCTGCTTTGAACACTTTCAAAACCTACATTCCAAGAATTCAAATCAACACAACAATGTTCATAAACCCATCAAGAATAATTACTCATTCCTTGTCTTGTACATGAGTTATTTTTATTTTTTCTTTTATTTTTGTGTTGAGTACTTTTCATCATAATTTAACTTGTATTTTTGACTTCTCAAAAATTTGTACAAAGTCCGCCTCACATGTATGTGTGAATGTGTATATATATATATATATATATATATATTTATTTGAGAATGTGTATATAGATGTATATACTTATTTATTTATTTGAGAATGTGTATTCACATACTTTAAATTGTCACATATATGCACACACATAAATGTGTGCATATATATATATATATATATATATATATATGCACATGTATACACTCACACACACACACATGTACACACACAAATTGAGCTTTCTGAAATGGCAAGGCAGGTGGCAACATTAAATACAACAATCAAGTTGCTCTCATGAAAGACCCAAATTTGTGCGGTACCACTTTGGTATTCTCACAGCCATTGGCATAAAATATAATCCAAGCTTGTAGATCTTGTTGCCAGAATCTAAGATGAATCCAAAATACATTTACTGCCCACACAGCTTGGAGAAAATGTTGCTACTGGCTGTTGCCTTGTCATCTATTATTAGTATATACATGTATTCGCACTATTTTAAAAAAATCGGCTGAGAAAGTGCAAATAATAGTGGAACTCAACCAACACAAAATCTTACACGAAATTTATATTGAAATTCTAGGCCAGCAAATTCCTTCCTCGGAAAACTCAGTGCCCATTTGCAAGGAGCCACGTGGGACGTGGCGCCAATGGGAAGAGGACACCCGTCGCAAGTAGGGAGAGCTCTATAGGCTATGCACTGAAACCCTAAACCAGAAGTGAGGTTTCGATCTCCCCCTCTTTCTGCGTCCCGGCGCATCCCATCGAGAATCGGAGGTCCGCAGTTCCTCGGGTGCGGAGTTCCATCGCAGGGCGCTGCAGGATTGGGGTTTGACTACAGACTGGCGCGCGCTCGGGAAAGCCAACCCTGGGCGGGCGATGATGGGGAGGCTCTCATTAGTAGGAGAGGGGGAGAGAGAGAGGAGGGGAGCGCAAATCCTCCGTCCAGACTGGCAAGCAGCGCATTCAAGAGGTCTGTGCCCAGAGACAGCAGGGAGATTTGATCGCAGGCGTGAGGGTGCCTGGAAACCTGGGCGCTCTGCCACGCCTCCGACGTCGTGCTGGGATTGGCTGGCTGGCTGGATTGGTGCTGCTGCTCTCCTCGCTGGTGCCCAGATCGCGCTACCTGCGTGCTGACTGCCGCTGCCACTACCACCGTGCTTGGGAACTTGTCCCCACCCGGGAACATGTACCCTCCGGGGAACATGTTACCGCATGCCCCTGCCCTGCCCAACTCTGTCTTCTTCTTCTTCTATCTGTAAAGAAAACTTGAGTTGAACAAGAGGCGGATTAAAACTCATAAATCCTTCATTTTCACGTAGAGGTTTTCTCCTTAAGTGTTATGAATATACATATATGTGTGTTAAAATCTATGTGTCCTGGAAAGTGATAAAGAATCGTGTAACAAACATTTCACATTTTGGAAACAGAAGTTTGCTTTATTTATTATTTTATTAATTTGTATTTCTGTTTTATTATTCTTCCTGAGATTAGGGCTCGTCCATTCCAGCAGCCATGGATCCATGATTAGGTGCATCAGAGCTTCAGAATGGGAGACACACTGCCCTCGTCCCTCTTTAATTTTATATTAATTTTGTTCTGTTTGTATTGTTACAGATCACTGGAACATTCCACTGACTGAAGCAGTCGGAGCTTAGTCATCTAGGCTCCAACGCTTGGACGGATGAGTTGGTTAATATGGATGAAACATGGACGAAATGATCAATCTTATACCATGAGATTTTATCAGTGGTGGCGTGGAGCTGTGTAGATCCCTATAATGACCTCACCACACCATTATACACAAAGACTTGTGAATCCTGACTTTGGTTTAAGTATGCTGAAATTAAGTGATTTTTTTTTTTTTTTTTTTTTTTTTTTGCTTGTTTGATTGTTATTTCATTTGATTTTATTTCACAATCCTTTTCCCAATCCATGTGGTGTCTTCTATTTTTTGTGTAGACAAATAAATTGTTCAACTCTCACTAACTTTAATTTTAATCTATGTTTTTTATAATACCACAATAACACACTTAGAACCTCCTATTTTATACTTAAAAAAATATTAAAATATTACCACCTCAATTTCTATGTTCTAAATAATTACAAAGAAAAGATTTTATTAAATTACTTTAAAAGAATAAATTGATATATATTCTATATTATTTTGATAGTTTAAAAAAATTAAAATAAAAAAGAAATAAAATTATACATATATATATATATATATATATATAAGATATTAAACAAATATACCATAAAAGCCATCAAATTCTACAATTATTCTAAAATCTCTCCAATTTGATGGTCTTGGAAGAAATCCAAAGGAGGTCTTTGAATAAATATTTGATATGTAGATGTGCATTCATTCATTCAAATGCATTTATCACACACAAGACATATTGGTACACCACTCCACCACCATTATAAATTCAAATCATTTTTTTTTTTTTTTTTTTTTTTTTTTTTTTCCATATATGTATATATATATATATATATATATATTTATTCTTAAAATTAATTAATATATAAAAGATTGCCTTTTATAATCAAAGGCTTCTGCTTTGTACATATTTAATCTTCTTAAATAAAATTTAAAATAAAAAGTTATTGATACTAAAATTTCCAAAAATTATAATAATAAAGATTTTATATTATTATGTGTTATATTCTTTATTTCAATTAATATTTTTATAAGATAGAAAGATTTTATTTTTAATATTTAATAAATATAATAAATATTATAAATTTTAATATATTTTATTTCTTTTCTAAAAGATATTTTAATGATTTGTGTCAAGGACAAGAACTCAAAGGATATAAACAAATAAGCAAGACATACATCAATGAGATATGGCAAAAAAAAAAGAAAAAATATGTATATTCAAGAAGAAATTAGAATAGCTATTACCAAAGATAAAAGATTAAAGATTCTTGAAATTAGACAAGAAGTAAGAAAGTCATTGATAAGAATGAAGAAGGCCTTATTCTTACCTCTATATATACTATTTAACTAAAAAGCTACATAGCAATGTCTTATCGGCCATGTGACATGTGTTCAACTTGCAAGATTTGTAGGACAAGTTTTCTACATGTGTAATAAATAGCTAATTTATTGGCCAAATTTTCAACCTACTAATCACCTGCAAACACGTATAAAGTCAAATTTGTATCTATAAAGCTTCTAAAAAGTAATACAATAAGATATTAATAATTTAATTTATATTTATTTAATTCTATATAATTCTAATTATTTAAATAATTATATTAATAATTATAGATGTCTATGATATTATCTCTTTTTCTAAAAGACAAATTCTGTGAAGAGTTGTGAAATTGCTTCATAAATTGATAAAGTCCAAATTCTATCAAATGGTATTAGCAACAACTTTTGATCTTTATTTTACATGAAGGTAGTTGATAGGACCTTTCAACCATTAATAATGTCCCATACTAAGATAAGAATACCACTCAATTATTTGATTATTATTGAAGCCTTCATAATTATCTTCAAATAATATATTTTATATTCTATCAAATATAGTATCCATCTCTAATAATATTATTAAATGTTGGAGGTTTCTTCCAAGATTGTAGTACCAAATATATTATATCTTGCCATCTATTCAAAAAAAAAAAATGTTCCTCTTGATGATCTTCATTTCAATTACAATTTGTCTAGGCTGAAATAATCTAAATATTTTATTTGATAATTTTATAAATGACAATTTTAAAGATGAATTTATTAATTGTTGGTTGTCTATGTTTGCAAAGAACATCTATAAGTTGATCTTTAAGCTTATTTCTCCTTTATTTGTACCATCTCATTATTAATGGTTAGTCCTTGGTTTCAATAGATGTCGTCAATGAAAAGTAAAGATAAGTTTTGATGCTTTTATTAGATTCTTATATAGCTTCTATGTGTATTTATTAATATCATATCCATATTAATATATTTAATATTTTAATTTATTTTGGCTCCATCTTATGTCAAGGACATAAATTGAAAGAAGATGCGTAAATTAATAAAATCTATGTAAAAAAAAATAACAAAATAGAAATAAGAAAAAATATATATTCAAGAAGAAATTGACATGATTATTGCCAAAGATTAGAATATACAAAGACTATTGAAGTAGATTAGAAGCAAGAAAGAAGTTAACAAGAGTGAAAGAGGTTTCACTCTTATCTCTATATATATTATCTATCTAAGAGCTATGTGGCAATATTTTATAGGATCTCCAACATGTGTCAAATTTGCAAGACACGTGTCAAACTTATAAGATAAGTCTCTTATAAGTGCGTCATGTATTCAACTTGTTCCACAAGCTACCAATATGTGCGACACATGGCTAACTTATTGGCCAAATTTCTAACCTATTAATCACTTGTAGACATATATAAAGATAAAACTGCATCTATGAAGCTTCTAAGAAGCTTTTTTATTAGAAATTATCAAATTAATCTATTTTTATATAATTCTATTTATCCATATTAATTAAATAATTATCAAAATAAATCTTATATTTATGATATTATCTACCCTTCTAAAAACAAGTTCCACAAAAAGTAGTGATTATATATTGAGAAAGTTTAACATGTGCCGAATTGTATTTGCCACATACTTTGATCTCTGTTCTCTTTAAAGATAGTTGATAAGTCCTCTCAATTATTGATAGTGTCTCATATCAAGGCAAGAGAACCACCTTGATATTTAATCCTTGTTGAGGCTTTTATAACATCCTTCAAAGAAAATATTTGAAATACCATCAGAAGTAATTCTTACTTTTAAAAATATCACCAAATATTGAAAGTCTTTTCTAAGGTTGTGATACCAAAAATGTTGTATCTTACCATCATCCAAAGAAGAACATGTCAATTTAGGGGATCTTCATCTCTATTTTTTCATCTTGAAGGTTATGATAATTGTAATGTTTTGTCCAATAAGTCATCAAACAATAGCTTTTGAGTTGAATTTGTTGGTTGTTGATTTTTTATCTCTCTAGTACTAAAAAATTTAGAAGAATAATAAATAATGATATAAGGTAGAATGAAATTTCTATTGAACATACTTTATTTAATAGCAAAGATTTTTATAACTCTTCATCTTGGTTTAGATAGATATTACTAATAAAATACATTGATTTTTGTTGATGTATTTGCTAGATTCCTAAATAGCTCCCATGTGCATTTACTAATATCATATCCATGCCAATATACAAGATATTCCAACCAATTTTGATGGCATCTTGAATCTAAGACACCTTCCACCTCAAATTCTTCATTGTTGTTTACTTCTATAAGATGCAGTGGTATTTTTTTTCTTTCTTATATATCCACTATCTTGTATGATTCAAGCAATGACACGTGAAATATAGGATAGATCTTCATACATTTTAGTAGATGTAATTGATAAATAATTGGATTAATTTATTCACAAATTAAAAATGATGAAAGCTTATGATAATTTAATTTATCATAAGGACAAATAGTCTTGATATTACGATTAAGTAATCATATCTTATTGCCTATGTGGAATTGAGGTTATTTCTTGCAATAGACAAGTGCATTGATCTTTTGTCATTCTTGAGCTTCTTTTAATTATACCTTCATTATTATATGTAGTTTTGACAATCAATTTGCCAAATCTTTTATTATAGGATTATCAACTTTTAAAAAGTCAAAAGTATCAAGTTGTGGATGGTAATTATAATTTGCAAAGAATAAAATTTATTGAGTAGAAAAATATACCAAATTATTATAAGCAAACTTTGCCAATGGTAAAAGAGTTGTCTAATCATTTTGATGATAGTTGATAGTACATCTGAAATATTGCTCCAAAATTTGATTTACTTGTTTTATTTATCCATTAGATTGAGGATAAAAAGTTAAACATAATTTTATATCCACCTTCAATATTTTAAAAAGAAAATTTCAAAATTGTGTCCCTTTGTCTAATATAATATTTTTTACTAATCTATGATAGCAATAGATATTATTAAGGAAGAGTTTAGCTTTTTCTTCACTTATATAAGATTTTGTATATGATACAAAATGTATCATCTTGATGAAACAATCTATAATTATGAATATAAAATCATATGAACTTGAATTTTGAAAATTCATGATAAAATCTATAGAATAAAAAGTCCAAGGTTGTTCTAATATAAATAATAGTTGGAGAAGTTTGTAAGGTCAATAATGAGGAGTTTTTGATCTTGAACAAATGTTACACAATTGTACAAGCTCTTTAATAGCCTTTTATATTTGAAGCCACAAAAATTCTTTTAATATTAGCTTCAAAGTCTTGTTATATTTAAAATATTTTGCTACAAGAAAGTTGTAATAAGCTTCAAGAGCATGTAGTTATACTTCATCTTCTCGAACATATAATTGTCCTTTAAATTAGAATAACTTATTGTTAAATTCAAACTTGGAAGTATTATAAGATTTTAATGAATTATTCTTAATATCATAAATAAGAGGATTTAAAGACATACTTGGCTAAACTTGCTTAAAAAAATTTGAATCAATAATTAATGTTGATTTCATTGCTCAAAGATGAAATTGCTTTGGTTTCAAGAAGATTATTCTTTGTTGATTAAAAGTTGATTTTCCTTCTTTTGGTGCAAGATAAGAACATCTAGAAAGGGCATCAAATAGACCTTGTTATTTTTTTTGATAGATAGGTGATAATGAACTCAAATCTTGACAAAGATATGTTCCAACGAGCTTGACAATGATTCAATATACGTGATGACATGAAGTATTTAAGATTCTTGTGATCTGTATACATGGTGATTCGATTAGAAGCGCCTTCTAGATAGTGACATCATTATTGAAAAGAATCCATAATTGTAAAAAGTTCTTTATTATAAATTTTGTAATTGATCTTTGCTGCTAAATTTTTTTTGGAATAGAAAGCTATTATATGGAATTTATCATCTACTTCCATTTGTGACAATATCATGATCAAAACAAATTTTGATGCATCTGTTTCTATAAAAAATATGTTAAAAGAATCAATATAATATAAGATTAGTGCAGAAGTAAAAGTTGTCTTCAAAGCTTCAAATGATGCTTCTGCTTTTTTATTCCACATGAGTTTGTCTTTATAAGTTAAGTATATTAATAGAGCCATAATTTGAAAAAAAAATTCTTGATGAAGATTTGTTAATAATTGACAAATCTCAAAAAGCACTGTACATCCTTTACTGTTTTTAAAATCTTCCAATCTATGATTGTTTAGACTTTCTTAAGATCCATCTTGAGACCATCATTTAAAATAATATATTTTAAAAAATCAACTTGAATAGTATAAAATATTAAGAACATAGACTTTAGAGGTTCACAGAACCTTCTAAAATATTCTAAAAGCTTCTTGAGTTAATAAAAATCAATTGAGAAGCTTCATAGATGGTGAAAGTAGCTTGAGAAGTTTTCTAGTTAGTAGAAGGAGCTCAAGAAGCTTCCTAATTAGTAGAAGGAGCTTAAGAAGCATCCCAATTGGTAGAAGGGGCTCAAGAAGCTTCTTACTTTGATAGAAGCCGCTCAAGAAGCATCCTAGATAAGAGTATATATAGGGATCGAGGCTGAAAAATTCTTCAGTCTCAATAACGCATCTTTTGGAGTTCTAGCTGATCTTTTTTGATGTTGTTCATGTATTCATCTAGTTAATTTAAGTTCTTATTGATTTCTTCTTGAAATCTTTTCTTAGTTCAAGCCTCTTGCTCTATATTCTTGTGTTGTTGACAATTTGTCAAGACTGACTTCATTTTCAATATTAGAGTTGGATCCTTCTTGTTAGAGAGTGGATTACATTCCTATTCAAAAGTATATTGGTGTTTTAAAAGTTACAGATTATACTCTTCTAAATTGATATTTTCTTCATCATAATATTAAAGCTTTGTCCTTCTTGTAAGAGAGTGGATCACCTCTTATCTTGAAGGTCTTAAAGCATTTTAGAAGTTTTGGATTACCCTCTTCTAAATTGATATTGTCTTCTTATAGATTCATTTTTTTTTTTCTCTTAGAATGATTGGAGGTCAAGATATTAGTATGACCGAATCTTTTGAATCCAAGTTAAATGCCATTATAAGTGCTCTCATTACTTTATTTGTTAGGACTGTAGAGATTGAAGGAATTATTACAAAACTTTGTAACAATATAACATCTGGAATGCCACAATCTAGAGTACATCCACCTCCAACTTTTACACTTGAAGATGCAATACTACCTATACTATGCTAAAAAAATCCACTTGTTCAATAATGTAAGAAGTCTCAAATTAATCTTTTGAAAAAATATAATGATACATGTTCAAAGTTTTGAGGGTTTGTGAATCAAATTTGATTAATAATGATTTTGCAACTTGATACTTATTTGACAAAAGAATCATAGGTTGGATTGGTTGGCACCTTGTTTACAAGGTAAGTATTATCATGATTTGTTCCCTTGTTTGAAAAAAGATCACTAATTTTGAGCAACTTTGAAGTTTTCATGGAAGTATTTATAGAAGCATTTGAAAAACATGACAAGGCTCATTGGACAATAGTTAAGCATTATGCCAAGGGGCATGCTATGCATCAATCTATGTATCCAATTTTAGGCAATTAGTATGTAATATTAATCGGAACAAAGAAGTCTTAATGAGCCAATTTTATTGGGAACTAAGAGATGATGTGAAGGATTTGTTATTGTCACTTCTGGATCCATAATTGCTTAATGAAGCCATTAGTCAAGCCATAAAATATAATAACTGATTATTTCAACATCAACAAGATCAATATTTATGGGCTTTAATAAGACAATATGTAATTTGACATATCCATGTTATATCAACAAGTATTTTGAATTTATACTCAGAAGTAGAAGATATGCAACTTCATGCAATATGATTTAAACCTCTTAGTCTATAAGAAAAGAAGCATCGGATGGAAGAAGGTCTATGTCTATATTGTAGCGAGAAAGGCTATAAGATTGGCAATTGCTAGAAAAAATAAAATTGTGACATTACCAAAACGAGTAGTACAATTATTTAAAAAAACAACAATATTCAGCCACAGTAAGGACTGTGCACTTGGACAATCCAATATTATAAAATTATTCAAGTTCCTCTCTTTTAGCTCAACCTACTTATTGTTTTACAATCCCTTTGTATTTTGGCTCTCAAAAGCTTTAAATAACTGCTTTGTTAGATTTGGAGGTGTTTGCTTATTTTATAGATGAGACATTCACTAAGCTTTACAAAATTCTTTTAGGTCAAAAATCCAAACCTACTCATATAAAGATAATAGATAAACAACCTGTATCCTCTGGTAATATCACCCATGAAACTACGCCTATAGAAGTGTCATTCAAAGATCATAGAAGCCAGATCATGTTCAATGTTATTAAAATTCCTTCAAATCCTATTATTATTAGGTTGTCTTAGTTGAAAAAGCATAATCCATCTATAGATTAGAGTTTGTAAAGAACAATATTTTTAATAGAGATATCTGCAAAAATAATTTATAAAAAGCCATAAATTAGTAAACCTTCATTTGTTGAAGCAAGGACTTTTATAAAATAGGCCAAAGAAGGTACATTGTTTATTATTTATGCAATTCCAATTAAAAAAGATATGATTTCATTGAAAAATATTTGAAAGTAATATAGCAAATTTCAAGATGTTTTTCACAAGAAGAATGCTGATATATTACTAGAGCATTGACCATATAATTGTGCTATAGATCTTTAAGAAGGAACGCAATCACTTTTTGGCCCAATCTATAATCTTTCTCAAAATGAACTTTTGGTATTGAAAGATTATATTGATGAAAATCTTGCAAAGAACTTCATCAGGCATTCAAAGTCTCTAGCACATGCACCTATATTTTTTGTATAGAAGAAGGATGGTTCCTTGCATATATACATTGATTATTGGTGATTGAATAAAATAACTGTAAAGAATTGTAATCCACTACCATTAATCTCAGGACTTTTGGAACAACTCGGCCAAACAAAGATCTATATTAAGATAGATATTCATAGAGCATATAACCTAGTATAGATCAAGGAGGGAGATGAATGGAAGATTGTATTTTGAACAAGGTATGGACATTTTGAATATAATGTTATACTTTGTGGATTAACAAATGTACCTACTATCTTTTAGCATTTAATGAATGATATCTTATCAAAGTATTTAGACATGTTTGTGGTGATCTATCATGATGACATCTTGATTTACTTGAAAAATCTAGAGGAATTAGAAGGGCATATTAAATTGGTATTATAAAAATTGTGAGATATAAGTTTGTATGCTAAACCAGAGAAATATATATTTCATCAATCTAAGATGGAATTTTTGGGATACATTGTATCTATTGAGGGTTTGATGATAGATCCCAAGAACATAGAGGCAGTTATGCAATAGGCCATTTTGAAGACTGTGAGAGATGTACAATATTTTTTTAGATTTGTTAATTTCTATCGGATCTTTATTACAAATTACTCTCAAGTTGCTGCCCCTCTTATTTGATTGATATATAAAGACAAATTAGAATGGAGACTTCAAGCAGAGAAGGCATTCCAAGACCTTAAGATGGCATTTATTACAATCCCAATATTAGTGCATTCAAACTTTACAAAGGCATTTTACATGGAGATTGATGCTTTGGATTTTGTACTAAAGGCCATACTTTCACAAATAGGTATAGACAATAAACTCCATCCTATTACATTTTATTCTAAAAAATTCTTTGTTGTCAAAATTAATTATAAAATTCACAATAAGAAGCTTTTTGCTCTTGTGGATTCTTTTGAAGAATAGCATCATTTTCTTCATGGAGCAATGTATCTTATGACTGTATATACAGATCACAAGAACTTGGAATATTTTATGTCAACTCAAGTTCTTAATTGCCACCAAGCTTGATGGAATATGTCGCTATCTCAATTTAACTTTGTTATTATTTATTGACCCAAGAAACAATAAGGATTGTTTAATGCTCTATTGAAGAGATCATATCTTATACCAAAGATAGGAGAGGCAGCGTTTGATTAAGAATATATAATTTTATTGAAAGTGGAGCAATTTTATTTTTGCGCCACTATTATATTGATACAAATTGATTCTAGTTTCTTCAATGAGATGTGAGCTGCAACTACTTATGATGCTTTGGCTTTTGATGTTAAGCGTTGCTTGAAAGAAAATATTAATAAATTCATACTTTAGGATGACCTTCTATATTTTGAAGAATGTTTGTATATTCCAAAAGGACTAACACAACTATGCGTTCTTTAATCTCACCATGATTTTTTAGCTACGGGTCACTTTGGATTTAATAAGACCTTGGAACTTATGTCTTGAGATTTTTAGTGGCCTCAAATGTGGAAGGCAATGAAGGACTTTGTGCTCTCTTGGGACATTTGTTCAAGGTCCAAAAATCCTTGACATCATCTTTATGGACTCACTTAATCCTTGCTTGTTTTAAGATAGTCATGGTCTTCTATCTTAATGGATTTTATTACAGATCTACTACCATCCAATTCATAGAATAGTATCTTTGTAGTGGTTGATCAACTTACAAAAATAATTCATTTCATTCCTTGTAAAAAGACTACGTCTAGTGAAGAAATGGCAAGGCTTTTTTTTTACAATATATATTGATATCATGGCCTACTAGATGATATTATATCCAATCAAGGATTCCAATTCATATCTAAGTTTTGAAAATATCTTTTTGAAATATTGAAAGTGGATATTAAATTTTCTTCGGCTTTCGATTCTCAAATTGATAGCCAAATAATATGAATTAACTAAGTTTTGGAGTAGAATTTATAATAGAATATCAATTATCAACAAGATGATTGGATCTTATATCTACTATTAATAGATTTTATATATAATAATATTATTCATGCTTCAATTGAATAAATATCATTTTATTCTAATTATGCATATCATCCAAAGCTTGATCTATGGAGTATGCCAAAGAACAACAATCAAGCGGTTGAAGGATTTGCAAAGCATCTATTGCAATACTAAACAACCTTGAAGCTTCAATTACAAGGAGCTTAAGATGCTTACAAGGTATCTGTAGATAAATTTAGGAATCAATCGCTTACTTTAACTGATTATCAAGACTAAGTGGCCATGTGATAAATTGGACTATCAAAGATTGGTACCATTTTCTATTCAAAAGCAAATCAATTTAATGGGATATTGCTTGAAATTACCATGTGTTATGAAAGTACATTTAGTTTTTGATGTCTATCTTTTAAAACCTTATAGAAAGTTATATATTTCAAAGAGAATATAACAATTGCTATGTAGTATCAAAATTGAAGGTCATAAAGAATACAAGGTTGAAAAGATATTTGATTCACAGCAAAGGTGGGACAAATTGGAATATCTTGTTCATTGGCGGGACTATGACATTAATGAATGTAAATGGGAACCGGCTAAAAATCTTGCCAATGTGCCTCAAAAGATACAGGAATTTTATTAATTCTATCTCAACACATCCAAATATTTTTGATGATAACTTCTTATTGAAGATTGGATTCAATGAATATTTATAAGAGGAAGAGAGTTAAACTAAAGCCTTTATTAGTATGTAGTCGTTTGCTCCAAGATAAAATAGAATAATAGAAGCAATTTAGTCACCATGTCAAATTTTCAAGCATTAAAAGAACAAGAATCAAAAGATTTATTTGCCACACAAGCTTCGAACAAACTAGTATAGTTTTCATAGCCTTCAATTCAACAAAGTGAGGACAATATATTTCAGCTCTAAGTACAACCTTAGTTGGAGCCACTAGGAATAAAATCCAACCATGTAAGTCTCGATTCTAATGCTCAAGCTTTAGTAATATTGCTTGAGCTTGGAAAGGTGAATCTTTTTAATCCTGAGATCTTGTTTAGAAGATGTTTTGAAGGCCGCAATAAAGATCAGATCCTTGAATGGAATATTTCAATAACAAAGGTACTAGCTCAAAGCCATAGATGATTTCTTCAAGGACCAATAGAACCTATTATCTAAGAATAGAAAATAAAATATATAGCTTCACTAGTGTAGTGTATTCTTGATTTTTTATGTATGTAATAAGATTGAGCTCCTCTTAAAACTCATCGCTAGAGAAGGGAGTGATATTAGGGATATATACTTTGTAGATTTACAGAACCTTCTAGAACATTCTAAAAACTTCTTGAGTTAGTGAAAGTCAGTTGAAAAGCTTCCTAGATATCAAAAATAGCTCAAGAAGTTTCCTAGTTAGTGGAAGGAGCTCAAGAAGCTTTTCAATTGGTAGAAGCTGCTCGAGAAGCTTCTTAGTTTAATGGAAGCTGCTCAAGAAGCATCCTAGATAGGAATATATATAGGGGTCAAGGCTGAAGAATTATTTAATCTTCACAACATATTTTTTAGAATTCTAGCTCATCTTTCTTGATGTTATTTATATGCTCATCTGATTAATTTAAATTTTTGTTGGTTTCTTCTTAAAACCTTATCTTAGTTCAAGCCTCTTGCTCTGTATTCTTATATCCTTGATATAAAATATATGTGTATATATATATATATATTTTATCTTGGCATATAATCTTATATTTTTAAATTTTTGTAACACACGAAAAATATGTAAATCATGTTCTTGTATATTCTTAGAATAGATTAAAATATTGTCTAGATAATAAATAATAAAAGTATCTAAAAACTCACAAAAAATATTATTTATCAGAGATTGAAAAGTAACTTGTGCATTTGTGAGTTTAAAAGGTATAATATTATATTTAAAGTGTCCATACCTTGTTTAATATACAATCTTATATTTATTTCCTTCTTTGATGTAGATCAAGTTATATATTTCTTGTAGATTTATTTATTTTTAGATTTTAGTTTGATTTAGTTGATAAAGAAGTCTAAATATCCAAAATAGAAGATATCTATTCTTAATGGTAATCTTGTTGAGCCCTTGCTAATCTATATACATTTGTAGTGATCTATCTTTTTTTTTTTTACAAACAAGATAGGAATTCTTGTTAGAAATTTTTAATGGCATATGAAATTTTTGGCCAAGTTCTTATTAATGTATTCCTTGAGTTTAACCAACTCATTTTGTGATAAATTATAGATTGGTCCAAATGAAGGTTGAGTTCCTTCTTTGACATCAATTGAGCAATCATATGGACTATGCTCTAAAAGAATATTTGAATTTTTTTTTTTTTTTTTTTTTTTTTTTTTTTATTTAAATATCTTGATAATCTTAATATTGGCTTGGAATGCCATTTGAAGTCTTTCTACTATCAAAAATGGATGTAGCATAAATAGCAAAAGATGATCTTTCTTTTGTTGCATTCATAAAAGCTTTTGTATTAGAAGTACGGATTTTACTATACTAGACTTATGGTTTTTTATTTAGTTAAGAAGACTCTTATTGATGCTTTGAAAAAAAACAAATCTACAAGATATCTAATTTATTTGAAGATTATACTTTTTTAGCCATGATAAACCTAAAAAGATTAGATTAAAAGAAGATTTAATTATATTAAAGATTATATAATTATTATGACCATCTATTATTATATTTATAGGGAAGATTTTATAAATAACATCTTCAAAAGACAATGGATGACTATCTATGACTTCTATATGTATAGATTTAGTTTTCTATACTAAAGGTATTTTATGACTTTTAACAAACTTTTTATCTAGAAAACATGTTGAGACTCTTAAATCTAGCAAAGCAGAGGCTTTATGATTTTTAAGTCTCAAACATATATCTATTATAAAATAAGGATAGGATTTTGAAGAAAAAATAAGACCTTTACTAGGAGTTCTATAAGATATCAGCTGTATAATTTCTATTATAGTTGGACAAATTTATTTTCCAACATATTCTCTTCTTTAACAACTGTATTTCTTATTTTGTAGTTGTATCATTTCTTTGGACAATGTTGAGTAGTGTGCTTAGGTTCTCCACAATATAAGTACAATTATTTTAGACAACGTTGAGTCTTTTTTTATTTAGTAAGAGGTTTAAAACATACTATGTCAATTTGCATATCTTCTATTTTTAAATGTATATATTGAAAAGATGTCGGTATTTCTATTGTATTATAATAATGTTGAGGCTTTCTTGTGCAATTTTTAGATCAAAATTCAAAAAATTAATTGTCACACTTTACAGCAAAATTAATTACTTAATTCAATATCTAAGAATCAGATAAGTTGAGTATCAATTGCTTTACATCATATTATAATCCATAGAAAAATTGATTGATGAATAGAGTATTATCTCACTTCATATTAGTCACTAATTATCAAAATTGTATAGCATATAATGATACTAATTGATTGTCTTGTTGCAAGATATGGATCTTGTTGGTTATAATATAAACTATATTATATTTTTTATATATAGATCAAAGCTTTGTTAAAAATACCTCTAAATTATCTAATATTGGATCACGTCATTCAAAAAAAGATGAAAACCATAATAAATCAAAACTTAAAAATAATGTTTCAATAAACTTGACTTGTAATCTTTGAATAGGATAACTTTGAGGTTGAAGTTTAATTATTGATTGTACTTAATTGATGAATCCTCGAAATTTAGATCTTATGCTATCAAACTTCTTAAATAAACTAATTTTTAGTTCTTTGATACTTGAATGGTATTCTATAGTAGGTGAAGTAATATGGCTTGATATAGACATTAAAACACATCCAATCATCTCTATATCTTCACTCTTTGCTAATCTTGTTGCTCTTTGTGGTGGTACATTGAGCTGATGCATTGCAAATATTAATTCTCTCAATTGCTCTTATATTTGTGCCATTATATTCTTTATTTTAATAAGCTTTGCTATGATAATACAATAGAAAAAAAAATCTCTACTCTCAATATATAATAAAATACTTAAAAGAAAAAAAGAATTCTAAGAACAATATTAGTTTAGAAATGAATAATCTACAACTTCTAATATGCTTATGTCCTATTAAGAGAAAAAAATAATCCATTCTTAATCAAGAAAAGATAAAGCCTTGATATTCTATGTGCACTCTTGTTAATCTATTAAGGATTCAAATTGAAAGAAGATGCATAAATTAGTGAAATCTATGTCAAAAGAAAATGACAAAATAGAAATAAAAAAATATATATATATTCAAAAAAAAATTGAAATAGCTATTATCAAAGATTAGAATATACAAAGACTCTTGAACTAGACTAGAAGTAAGAAATGAGTTGATAAGAGTGAAGAAGGCTTTATTCTTGTCTCTATATATACTATCTACTTAAAAGCTACGTGGACCTCCAACATGTGTCAAATTTATAAGCCAAATGTCAAACTTGCAAGACAAGTTTTTTATACGTTGTCGCGTGGCGTGAACTTCTATCTAGGAATACACCGGGTACCTAGCTGTAGAGAATTTTACTTAATATTTATTGGCTAAACTCTAATGAGTTATTTGTCCTTAATAAGAAGGAAAAATACACACGATAATATAAGAAAAAGGTTTTGTATGATTAAAACCTCTTTTTTTTTTTTTTTTTTAAGTAGGTTTGTACATAAGTTTTCTCTATGATATGTAGAAAATCCTTAAAAACCTTTTTAAAGACTCATCTATATATCAAAATCATATCATGGCTCTATACATCCACCTTTTACACCTCCATAAAGTCTTGGCTCCCAAAAACACCTTTAATATGCACAAAAGTCCAAATTTGCAACAAAAACCCTTAAAAATATATTTTCCCGCAAAGGATGTTTTTCTTCCCAAACTTTAGAAAATCATATCTTCTGATCCAGCCGTTCAGTTTTCTTCAAACTTTCAGGCAAGGTAGAATTAACCTTTAAGCTTTACCACAAAAAAATTCAACTGCAAATATACTTCCGATCGTTCGATATCTCAAAACCCCTAGCAGGTGCTTAAAACCCTAGCTCAGAGACACCCGAGCACTATTTTCTCTATATCTCACAAACCCAAAACCTTAATGCCACAAAAATTTTGCACATAGTCTTGTGACATGAACATATATACTCCTGAAAATTTTGAGCCAAAAATCTATCAAATTGACTAAGATATAGCTCAAAATGTAACCGCTAGTTAAGCAGAATCACTTACTGCCTTTAGCTTACAAGTACTGACTTCAACTCGCAATATCTCCTTGACCTTAGCTTGGATTTTATTGAGCTGTACGTAAAAAGTGTAGCCAAGAAAGTGCGCTTTTCAATCTTAGTCGCCGATCTTTGATTGCTCTCTGTATGCGCGAGATATACCCAAAAGAGTGATAGTAGGTCCAAAATCGACACCCTAACTTTGAGCGCCTATAACTTCTTCATTAAAAGTCCAAATCATGCAAGATTTGCACCTAAACCATACCCAAAAACCTAAACCTGATGACCCAAGCCTCTGAAGTTCGACTCCTCTCGAAAACCAAACCCTAACTCCTAATAAACCCTCGGGCAGCCTCCTTGAAGCCCATTGGGCATGATTTTTGGCCAATTAGAATAGAGATTTTTATCATCTACCTCTATTCATCCACATGGATGGCCAAACTACCCTTTTTACACTAAAAACCCTTTTCTAACCCTTCTTCTTATAAGATTTACTTGGTGCTTTAAGCATCAAATAAAAGAAATAAATACGATCTTAAGGATCACCAATGTCTAACAAAGGTGACTTAAGATATACACAAGTTACTATCAATATAAAATTAACTTCAAAAGTCACTACTAAAAAAGAAAATAAGATTGTATAAACCTTAATAATAATCCTTTTAACAGATCCTTTCTAAACTAGCAATCCAATCACATTCTATAATCAATAAAAGTCTATTGATATGGCTCTCATTTAGCTATATAGTAAATTGTACATTAAATATACATATACAATTTTTTCACATAGTAGCCGAACCACAACACGACAACGTGCGCCACATATTTAACTTGTTCTATGAGCTATCAATATGTACAACACATGACTAACTTGTTGGTCAAATTTCTAAACTATTAATCACTTGTAGATATGTTTAAAGATGAAATTGCATCTATAAAGCTTCTAGGAAGCTTTTCTATTAGATATTATTAAATTAATTTAATTTTACCTACTTCTATTTATCCATATTTACTAAATAATTATTGGAATAAATCTTATATCCATAACATCTTGAATCCAAGATTTCTTCTACTTCAAATTTTTAATTATTATTAATTTCTATTAATAGAAGTGATAACTTCTTTCTTGATATATCCACCGTCTTATATAACTTAAATAGAGATATATAGAAAATAAGATGAATTTTTATTAATTTTGATAGATATAATTAATATAAAATTAAATTGATCTATTTATTAATAGAAAATATTCTATGTCTATAATAATCCAACTTATTATAAAGGAAATTAATTTTGATATTATAACAAAACTAACTCATCTTATCATCAACTTGAGATTGAAGTTGCTTCTTTTAATAAACATCTATATTGATCTTTTATTATCTTTGAGTTTTTTTTTTAATTATATCTTTATTATTATATATAATTTCCATAAATAATTTATCAAATCTTTTGTCATAAGATTATTAACTTTTAAAAAATAAAAATATCAATATAAATATCAATACATTCTTGTGTTATTTAAAAGAATAGAAAATCATTCAAAGATAATATTAAAATTATATTGGCTATTACCAAAGACAAGGAGACTAGAGACTATTGAAACAAGATTAAAAATTAGAACGGTGTTGACAAATGTGAAGAAAGCTTCATTCTTGTCTCTATATATACTATCCATCTAAGAACTATGTGGCAACATTCTATAGGATCTCCAACACATGTCTAATTTCCAAGACACGTGTCAAACTTATAAGACAAGTTTCTTATACATGCACCACATACTTAGCTTGTTTTACAAGCTATCAATATGTACAATATATGGCTAACTTGTTAATCAAGTTTTTAACCTATTAATCATCTATAGCCATGTATAAAGGTGAAATTGTGTCTATGAAGCTTCTAGGAAGCTATTCTATAAGATATTATCAAATTAATCTATTTTTATTTACTTCTATTTCTTCATATTAATTAGATAGTTATTGGAATAAATCTTGCATCTGTGACATAATCCCCCCTTTTAAGAATAAGTTCCATGAGAAGCAATGATTACATGTTGAGGAAGTACAAGATATGTTGAATTATATTTATCTCATATTTTAATCTTTATTTTTTTTGAAGGTAGTTAATAGGTCATCTCAGCCATTGATAGTGTCTTATACCAAGATCAGAGGACCACCTTGATATTTGATCATTATTAAGGCCTTTATAACTTCTTTCAAAGAAAATATTTGAAACACCATCAAAAATAGTTCTTACTTCTAAAAGTATTACCAAGCATTGGAAGTCTCTTCTATGGTTGTGATACCAAACACATTATATCTTGCCATCAATCCAAGGATGAATATATCATTTTTGAGGATCTTCATCTCTATTTCATCATCTTGAAGGTTATGATAGTTGTAATGTTTCATCCAATAACTGAGCAAATAATAACTTTTGAGCTGAATTTCTTAGTTTTTGATTTTCCATCTCTATGGTATTAGAAAATTCAAAAGAATATCAAAAAATGATATAAGATAGGATAAAATCTCTATTGAATCTGCTTTGTATTATAGTAAAGATTTTCTTGACTCTTCATCTTGATTTTTGATGGATGTTGTAAATAAAATATATTAATTTTTGCCAATACATTTGTTAAATTGCTAAATGGCTCTTATATATGTTCATTAATATCATATCTGTGCCAATGTATAAGATATTCCAGTTGATTTTGACACCGCTTTGAATTTAAGACTTCTTCCACCTCAAATTCTTCATTGTTGTCTTTTTCTATAGGAAGCAATGGCATTTATCTTCTTTGTTGTATATCCAATGTCTTATATGATTCAAGTAGTGACCCATGAAATATAACATGGATTTTAGTAGATGTAATTCCTAAGCAATTAAATTAATTTATTTATAAAATAAAAATAATCCAAGCTTATGATAATCTAGCTTATCACAAGGATGAATAGTCTTGATATTATGACAAAGTAATCATATCTTATTGCTTATGTGGAATTAAAGTTATTTCTTGCAATAGACATTTGAATTGATCTTTTTTTGTTCTTGAGCTTTTTTTAATTATGCCTTTATTATTGTATGTAGCTCTAATAATCAATTTATCAAATCTTCTATTATAGGATTATCAGCTTTTAAAAAGTCAAAAATATCAAATCATAGATAATAACTATAATTTATAAAGAATAGAGTTTGTTGAATAGAAAAATGTATAAATTATTATAAACAAGCTTTATCAATGGCAAAAGAGTTGTCCAATCATCTTGATAATAATTGATGGTACATTTCAAATATTGCTCAAAATCTTGATTTATTTATTTTTTTTATCCATTAATTTGAGGGTGAAAAGTTGAAGATAGTTTTTTTTATCTGTCTTCAATATTTTGAAAAAGATTCTCTAAAATATTGATACGAATAGCATTTCTTTATCTAATATAATATCCCTTGGTAATCCATGATAGTAATAGATATTGTTAAGAAAGAATTTAGTTGTTTCTTTACATGCAATAGATTTTATACATAATATAAAATATACTATTTTAATAAAATAATCTACAATCATGAATATAGAATTATATGAATTTGAATTTGGAAGATCCATGATAAAATCCATAGAAACAAAAGACCAAAGTTGTTCTAATATAGATAAAGGTTGGAGAAGTCTGTAAGATCAATGATGAGGAATTTTTGATCTTGAAAAAATATCATACAATTATACAAATTCTTTAATAATCTTTTACATTTGAGACCACCAAAAATCTTTTGATATTAGCTTCAAAATCTTATTATATCCAAAATGTTATGATGTAGGGAAGTTGTGACAAGCTTTAAGAGCTTGTAGTTGTGTTTCACCTTTTAGAACATATAATTATCTTTTGAAATATAGTAGATTGTTCTTAAACTTGAACATGGAAGTATTATGAGATTTGGATGAATTATTCTTAATATCATGAATAAGAGAGCATGAAGATATACTTGATTGGACTTACTCGAGGAAAGTTGAATCAAAAATTAATGTTGATTTTATTTTTTAAAGATGAAATTCCTCCAGCTTCAAAAAGATCATTTTTTATTAATAAAAAGTTGATTTTTTTTTTTTTTTTGATACAAGATAAGAATATCTAAAAAGAACATCAGATATACTTTGTTATTTTTTTGGCCAATAAGTAATAATAAACTTGAATCTTAATAAAGACATGTTCTAACAAGCTTGACGATAATTCAAGACATGTGCTAATATAAAGTATTCAAGGTTTTTATGATTTGTATTTACAATGATTGAATTAGAAGTACTATCTAAATAATGACATCATTCTTGAAAAGAATCCAGAGTTACAAGAAGTTTTTTATCATGGATTTCATAGTTGATCTCTATTATTGAAAATTTTTTAGAATAAAAAGCTATTGGAGCATGAAGAAAATAGTGGAGTTTGTCATCTGTTCCCATTTGTAACAATATTGCACCCAAAGCAAAGTTTGATGCATCTATTTCTATAAAAAATGTCTTAAAAAAATAAACATAATATAAGATTGGTTCAGAAGTAAAAACAATCTTCAAAGTTTCAAATGATGCTTCTGCTTCCTTATTCCACTCCAGTTTTTTTACAAGTGTGTTAATAGAGCTGCAACTTGAAAAAAATTCTTGATAAAGATATGATAGTAATTGACAAATTTTAAAAAATATTGTACATCCTTTATTATTCTTAAAATCTTCTAGTTCATGATTGTCTGGACTCTTTTAGAATCCATCTTGATACCATCATTTGAAATGATGTATTCTAAAAAGTCAATTTAAGTAATATAAAATATACACTTTTTTATCTTAGCATATAATCTTGTATCTCTAAGTTTTTATAATTTACAACAAATATGAAGTTTATATTCTTTTATATTCCTAGAATAGATCAAAATATTATCTAAATAATAGATAATAAAATCATCAAGAAATTCACGAAAAACATCATTCATAAGATATTAAAAAACAACTAGTGCATTTGTAAGTTCAAAGCCATGATATTATATTTGAAATATCCATATCTAATTTAAAATGTAGTCTTCTATTCATCACCTTCTTTGATGCGGACCAAGTTGTATGTTCTTCACAAATCTATTTTTGTATAGATCTTTATTTGATTGAGTTGATAAAAAAGTCTTAAAATTAAAAATAAAAGATACCTATCTTTTATAATAATCTTATCAAATCCTCAATAATCCAAGAATATTAAAGACAATCTATATTTTTTCTTCACAAATAAGATAAGAGCTTCTGTTGGAGACTTTGAATGGCGTATGAAGTTTTTAACCAAGTTCTTGTCAATATATTCTTTTAATACAGGCAACTCATTTTGTGATAAACTATAGATTGGTCCAAATGGTGGTTAAGCTCCCTCTTAAAGATTGATTGAATAATCATAAGATCAATGCTCTAAAAGAATATTTGCATTCTTTTTTTTATAACATCTTAAAAATCTCAATATTGGCTAGGAATATCACTTATAGTCTTTTTAGCATCCAAAATGGATATGGCATATATAAGAAAAGATGATCTTTTTTTCACCGCATATATGAATGTCTTTACACCTATTAATAAAGGTTTGGATATATTATAATTATGTATGTCTACTTGACTAATGGATTTTTGAATTAAACTATGAAAAAAATCAAGATTATAGGAAGTATAATCTATTTAAGGATTATACTTTTTTAACCATGATAATTCTAAAATAATTGGATTAAAGAGAGATCTAATCATATTAAACATTATTAAGCTATTATGTCTTTTAGTTGCTATATCTAAAGAAATAGTCTTGTAGATAACATCTCTAAAAGACAACAAATGACCATCTATAACTTCTATATGAATGCATTTAGTTTTCTTGATTAAACATAATTTTTGTTTTTTGACAAAATCTTTGTCTATGAAACAAGTTGAGGCTCTTGAATCTAATAAGTAAACACTTTATGATTTTTAGGTCTTAAAAATATATCTATTGTAAAATAAGGTGAGGGATTTAAGGAGAAAATAAGACCTTTATAAGGTGTTGTATATGATTCTAATTGCACGGTGTCATGTGGAGTGATCTTCTATCTAAAAATACACTGAGTATTTGGTAGTAGAAAATTTACTTAAAATTTATTGATAAGACTACAATAAATAATTTATCTTTAATAAAAAAGAAAAATAATATAATATTATTATAAAATAGAAATTATATTAATAAATTCTTTTATATTTAAATAGGTTTGTACAAAAAAGACTCAAATTGCCACAAAATTCTTCAATATCTTATGCACCTTCAAGGATTTAAATCTTTATGAACTTTAGAATTCAATAACTCTTGATCTAACTATTTAATTTCTATAAAACTTTCTTTAAAGTATAGGTAATTTTCTTAAGCTTCACTATAATAAAAAATCAATTGCAAATTTGCTCCCAATCGTTTGATATCTTAAAAATCCTAGCAGGTGCTTAAAAACCTAGCTTAGAGATACTTAAGTACTATTTTCTTTATATCTCACAAATCCAAAATCCTATTGCTTCAAAATTTTGTACATAGTCTTGTAACATAAACATATATACTTTTAAAAAATTTGAATAAAAAATTTATCAAATTATCTAAGATATAGTTCAAAACATAAATACTAGTTAAGTAGAGTCACTTACTACTCTTAGCTTATAAGTACTGACTTCAACTTCTAATATCTCTTTTATTCCAACTTGGATTTCATCTAACCATGTATAATAAATATAGTTAAAAAAGTTTTCTTTCTAACTCCGATTGTTGATCTTCTATTGTTTTTTATATATGCAAGTTATACCTAAAAGAGTGACAATAGGTATAATTTTGACACCTTAACTTTGAATATCCACATCTCTTTCATAAAAAGTTTAAATCATATAAAATTTATACTAAAACCATAGCCAAAAAATGAATCTTGCTGATTCAAGCCTTTTTTGTTCAGATCCTTTCAAAAAACAAACTCTAGTTCCTAATAAGTCCTCAGGTAATCTCCTTGAAGTCCATTGAGAATGATTTCTAGCCAATAGAAATAGAGCCTTCTATCATCCATCTCCATTCATCCATATAGATGGCCTAACTACTTCCTTTCATACTAAAAACTTCTTTCCAATTTTTTTTCTTATAAAATTTATATAATATGTCTTCTAAATACCAAATAAAAGAAGTAAATAAGACCTTAAGAATCACCAATGTCTAACAAAGGTGACTCAAAATATATAAAGTTAATACTAATATAAAAATCAACCTCAAAATCACTATAAAAAAAAATAAGATTGTATAAATATCAATAATAACCTTTTTAGATAGATCTTTTTTAAACTAACAATCTAATCATATTTTGTAACTAATAAAATCCACTAATATGGCTCTTACTTAGTTTTATAATAAATTATATATATATATATATATATATATATATATAAATATATATATATTTTCATATAGTAGTCAAACTACAATATAACAACAGTTTCTATTGTAGTTGGAGAAACTTGTTTTTGACACATTATCTTTTTTAGAGACTATACTTTTTATTTTGTGATTGCGTTGCTTCTTTGGATAATATTGAATAGTGTGCTTTGCTTCTCTATGATATAAGTATAAATCTTCTTGATAACATTGAGTCTTTTATTATTTAGTGAGAGGTTCAAAATATACCTCATCAATTTGGATTGGATTTGACTTAATTAAATAAGTTTTTGAAAACTTAGGAGTTATTGTCATCAATTAACTCATTCCTCTCCAATCAAATTTATATTCTTGATGCTTTTCAAATAATTGATTGTTGCATGCAATGGCTTAAGCAATAAATTATTTTTAAAAGTCTATCTTTGGTATTACTAGTAATAAATCTTTGATGTTATTCTTCAATCTATAATAAAATTGATTGATAAGGGCTTTGTTGTTCTATTCCATATTGCAAGCAAGATTTTGGAATTCTACAACATATGTTGTGGTTGACTATGATCCTTGTTGTAAAAATAAGAGCTTAGTTTTTGCTATCCTCTCTTGATTATTTTTTCCAAATGTGGCCCTAAACACTTCAAGAAATGAATTCAAATCATAAAAAAATTGTGAATCTTTTTTATCAAAAGTACAAACAAAGAAAGAAATGTCCCTATAAATCCAACTTGAGTAAATCCATTAAGATATTAGAAAGATTGCAACTTTAGATATAATTTGACTTGTTATAGAAATCCTCAAAATTTTGATCTTGTTCTATCAAATTTTTCAAGCATACTAATCTTTGCTTCTTTCACGCTTGTAGAAGTAAGGCTTCTTGGATTTGCTTATGAGGTTGATTTACTTGCTTCCTTCAAGTGTACAACTTCTCAGCATAGGTTTTAGACTTCTTCCATAGACGTAGGAAAAGTGCCTCTATGAATAATATTAATAATTTGTGAAATTTTTATCCTAAGAGTGTTGACAAGTTTTTTAAGATTTGTGATAGTTGCAAATCTATTCTTGCTTCCGCTAAGTGTAGCATCCATGATCTTTCCTTCCATCTTAGACAACTTAACAATTCTACAATTTAAATTAGAAGAGGATAATTTGCAACCTCTAATATCAAATAAAAATTTCTATAAAGAAGAGTGATCTACTCTCTTTTAAGAAAAAAATCAAGGTTAAAAAGTAAAGAATATTAGTTTAAAGGTAGATAGTCTGCAATCTTTAAATGTAACAATAAAAATGAGGTAATTCACTCACTTTTTAAACAAAAAATAAGAATAATGAATCTTCACTCTTGTAAAACTGTCAAGGGCATGAATCAGTAAAAAATCAAAATATCAATATATTCTCGTATTATTCAAAAGAATAAAAAATCACTAAAAGATAGAATAATATTAATACTAGAATAACTATTGCTAAGGACAAAAAGACTAGAGACTCTTGAAATAAGACTAAAAATAAAAAAAATATTGATAAGAATGAAGAAAGCTTGATTCTTATTTCTATATATATTATCCACCAAAAAGCTATATGGCAATGTTATATAAGACCTCCAATATGTGTCAAATTTGTAAGATATGTATCAAACCTCCAAGAAAAGTTTTTTATATGTGCGCCAGGTAATTAATTTGCTCCACAAGCTACCAATATGTGTCACACGTGGCTAACTTGTTGGCCAAGTTTCTAACCAATCAATCACTTATAGATATGAATAAAGATGAAACCATGTTTATGAAGCTTTTAAAAAACTTCTTTATAAGATATTATCAAATTAATCTATTTTTACCAACTTCTATCTATTTATTTTATTCAAAAAATTATTAAAATAAAATTTATATCTATGATATTATCCTCTTTTTTTATGGATGAGTTCTACAAAGAGAGGTAATTATATATTGAAAAAGTTTAAGATGCACCAAATTATATTTATTACATACTCAAATCTTTATTCTTTATGAAGGTAATTGATAGGTCTTCTCAACCATCGATAGTGTTTCATATTAGGATAGAAGGATCACCTTAATATTTGATTATTATTGAGGCCTTCATAACTTTCTTCAAAAAAAATATTTGAAATACCATCAGAAGTAATTCCTACTTCTAACAGTAATATCAAATATCAAGATTCTCTTTTAAGGTCATAATATCAAATATATTATATCTTGTCATCAATTTGAAAAAAAAAAATGTCATTCTTAAAAATCTTTATCTATATTCTATTATCTTGAAAGTTATGATAGCCATAATATCTCATCTGGTAAATTAATAAATAATAGCTCTTAAACTGAATTTATTAATTGTTGATTCTTTATCTCTTAAGTACTAAAAATCTAAAAAAACAACAAATAATGATACAAAATATCTCCATTGAACTTGATTTATTTTATAGTAAAGGTTTTTTTAATCTTAATTTTGATAGATGTTGATAAAATGCATTGATTTTGATTGATGCATTTACTAGATTCTTGGATGACTTCCATGTGCGTTCATTAATATCATATCTACACTATTGTATTAGATATTCCAATCTATTTTGGTGCTCCTTTGAATCTAAGACTTCTTCTACTTCAAATTCTTTATTATTGTCTATTTCTATAGAAAGTAGTGGTATTTGTCTTCTTCCTTGTATATCTATTATGTTATATGATTCAAATAAAGATGCATAAAATAGAAGATGGATCTTTATAGACTTTGGTAGGTATAATCAATAAGCAATTAAATTGATATATTCACAAATCAGAAATAGTCCAAGCCTATGATAATTCACCTTGTTACAAGGACAAATAATCTTGATATTATAACAAAGTAGTCAAATCTTATCACCAATATCAAATTGAGGTTGTTTCTTATGATAGATATATGTGTTGGTCTTTTATTGTTCTTGATCTTCTTTTAATTGTACTTTTATTGTTGCATGTAGCTTTAACAATTAATTTGTCAAATTTTTTGTTATAGGATTATTAGTTTTTGAGAAGTTAAAAATATCAAGTTGTAGATAATAACCGTAATTGGCAAAGAAAGGTGTTTGTTGAATATAAAAATGTATCAAATTATTGAAAGCAAACTCTACCAATAATAAAAGAATTATCTATTTATCTTAATAATAATTGATAGTATACTTCAAATTTTGTTTCAAAATTTGATTTATCTATTTTGTTTATCTATCAATTTGAAGATAGAAGATTGAAGATAGTTTTGTGTCTATCTTCAATATCTTGAAAAAGATTTTCTAAAATTTTGATACAAATTATATCCCTCTATTTAATATAATATCCTTTGGCAATCTATGATAGCATGTCATGGACATAAGATTTATTCTAACAATTATTTAATTAATATAGATAGATAGAAGTAGATAAAAATAGATTAACTTGATAATATCTTATAAAAAAGCTTCATAGATATGAATTCATCTTTATACGTTGTCGTAATACGTGAAGTCTTGCATGAAAATGCTTCGGGCACCTGGCTGTGGAAGATAAAAAGGAAATACGCCACAACAAAATCCTAACAATTCTAATAGAATCTTAAATAACTTCTATTAAACCTTAACAATATTTTTCAGCTTGATTCAATCTTAAAGAAATTATAAAAGAAGAATAAATGAGTCATACAATAATCATAATAGAAAATAATATATAAAATGCTAAATTTAGAAAATATTAAAAATAGAATCTTAAAACCCTAAATCATATCTTATTCAAATCCTAGTCAAATCCTAAGTCAAACCTTGATCAAACCCTAGTCAAACCCTAAGTCAAACCTTGGTCAAACCCTAGTCAAATCCTAAGTCAAACCTTGATCAAACCCTAATCCTAATGAAATCCTAACTCAAACCTTGGTCAAACCCTAGTCAAATCCTGGTCAAACCCTAGTCAAACCCTAATCAAACCCTAAGTCAAACCCTGATCAAATCCTAATCCTAATGAAATCCTAACTCAAACCCTGGTCAAACCTTAGTCAAACCCTAATCAAACCCTAACCCTAATGAATCCCTAAATAAACCCTAAATCCAAATCCTAATCAAACCCTAATCCTAATGAAACCCTAATTAAACCCTAAATCCAAATCCTAATCAAATCCTAGTAAAATCTTAAACCCTAAATCCTAGCCAAGCCCTAAGCAATTTCTAAGGCAGTTTTAGAACCACAATAACTACCAAACAAACCGTTGATCTTGATTGAAATTTTTCATACACCTTAACAATTAAGTTAACAACACACACACCAAGTTTGAAGAAGATCCAACTTACCAAGAAGAAGAAAAACTTACAAATTTGCTCGGGTATCAGCCGGCCTCCTTCTCCAATCTTCATGCCAATATTCCAGTGCCTAAACCTCCTATTTGCACCGTTCAATTGCTTCCAAATTTCACAAGCATGTAGGAAATTAAGTCTTCTACACACGCACATAAATTTCACTCCAATCCAATTGATAGATTGCTCAAAATCTGCAAAACCCTAACTAACCTTTAAAACCCAATTCCAGAGATCCCAACCCACATAAACTTCAATAACCTTTGATCAAACTAATAGATCAATCTAAAATTCACAACACCTTACAAGCACAACTGTATGCACAAACCCACAAAATTTCACTTGATGATCTATAACCAATCTCATAAAATCCTCAAAAATATAAACCCCAATATACTTCACAAACTCTAAAGTCTCCCAAAACAACTCTGACTTTTCAAAGCTCTTACAAACTCAACTTTTATTCAAATCATTCAAAACCAAAACACATACAGACTTCCTCAAGTGTGCCTTCTAACCCCACTCTCCGATCTGCAAAAAACTTTTCCATTCGACGTCGGCATGCGGTTTTGTGCCTTGGGGTCTGGTTTCGACCCAGGTTCTTAACCGGCCCTCTCCGGGTATCAACTCTTGTAATTTTGAGGTAAATTTCTCTAAAACCTACTCTTAACTCCTTACTAAACATGTCTATATCAATTATCTTTCTAATCTATTTTGTTTTACCATATTTATGGATATACAAAGTAAGTAGAATTCCTTTTTATAAAAGGCAGCATTAGCACCTTTTAATTTTTACTACCTCCTTGTCTATTATCTATTTTTCTAAGATAATTTTCTCTAATATTTTCATTTGAGCTCTTCTATAATATAATCACTCCTTCTCTCTTTCACCTAGTAGTCGTATTACTACACGACAACGTGTCTATAGGTGATTGTTAGGTTAAAAATTTGGCCAACAAGCTAACCATGTATTGCATATGTTGGTAGTTTGTGGAACAAGTTAAGTACATGGTATATATGTAGGAAACTTATCTTGTAAGTTTGATATGTATCTTATAAATTGGACATGTGTTGGAGGTCCTATAGAATGTTGCCATATAATTCTTAGGTAGATAGTATATATAAAGACAAGAATGAAGCCTTCTTCACTCTTGTTAACATCTTTTTTGTTTTTAATCTTATTTTAAGAGTTTCTAGTCTATTTGTCTTTGATAATAGCCATTCTAATTTTAATATTATTCTATTTTTGAATGATTTTTTATTCTTTTGAATAATACAAGAGTGTATTGATATTTTAATCTTTTATTGATTCATATCCTCAATAGTTTGACAAGAATGAAGATTCATTTTTCTTATTCTGTGTTTTAGAAGTGTGTGGATTATTCCACTTCTATTCTTGTATTTAAAGGTTGCAAATTACTCACCTTTAAATTAACATTCTTTGTTTTTTAACCTTGATTTTTTTCTTGAAAGAAAGTGGATCACCCTTCTTTATAGAAATTTTTATTTGATATTAGAAGTTGCGGATTATACTCTTTTAATTTAAATTATAGAGTTATTAAGTTGTCTAAGATGGAAGGAAAGATCATGGATACTAAACTTAGTAGAAGTAAGAATAGATTTGCAACTATTGCAGATTTTAAAGATCTTATCAAGACTCTTAGGATGGAAATTTCACAAATTACTAATAGCACTCATGGAAGCACTATTCTTATATCTATGAAAGAAGTCCAAAGCCTACACCAAAAAGCTGTACATTTGAGGAAAGCAAGTAAATCAATCTCATAACCAAATCCAAGAAGCCTTGCTACTACAAGCATAAAAGAGGCAAATATTAATATGCCTAAGAAGTTTGATAGAACAAGATCAAAATTTTGAATATTTTTGCAACAAGTCAAGCTGTATCTAAAATTGCATCTTTTCCAATATCTTAATGGATTTATTCAATTAGGATTCATAAGTGCACTTCTATTTCGAAGTGTTCTTTCTTGGTTTATATCTTTGATAGAAAAAAGTTTATAGCTTCTTTATGATTTAAATTCATTCTTCAAAATGTTTAGAGTCACATTTGAAAAAAATAATAAAAAGAGAGTAGTAGAAACTAAGCTCTTATCATTCTGACAAGGATCACACTTAGCCACAATATATGCTACAAAATTCCAAAACCTTCCTTGCAATGTGGAGTGGAATGACACAATCTTTATCAATCAATTTTGTTATGAATTGAAGGATAACATCAAAGACTTGTTATTAATAATACCAAAAATAAACTCCTTAGAACAATTTATTGCTTAAGCCATTATATGCAATAATTATTTATTTGAAAGGCATCACAAACATAGATTTGGTTGGAGATAAACAAGTCAATTAATGACATCAATTCTTAAGTTTTTAGAAACTTATTTGACTAAGCCAAATCTAATACAAATTGATACATATATTTTAAATTTTTTACCAAAGA
Source organism: Physcomitrellopsis africana (assembly GCA_036785485.1). Taxonomy (NCBI): domain Eukaryota; kingdom Viridiplantae; phylum Streptophyta; class Bryopsida; order Funariales; family Funariaceae; genus Physcomitrellopsis; species Physcomitrellopsis africana. The sequence goes on along the minus strand of JAWRVF010000199.1, from coordinate 138,437 downwards.
GGAAAAGACTTGATGTTGTCAACAGGGTTTGTGCTTATATTTATGGAAAAATGAAGTAAACTACTCAACATTGTCTAAAAGAGCAACACAATCATAAAATAAGAAGTATGGTCGCTAAAAAAGATAATATGTTAAAAAACAAGTTTCTCCGGCTACAATAGGAACCATGCGGCTAAAATCATGTGCAACACCTTCTAAAGGTTTTATTTTCTTATCAGATTCCTCAACTTATTTTATAATAGATGTATTTTTAGGACCTAAAAATTACAAAGTCTTTGTCTTATTAGATTCAAGAGCCTCAATTTATTTCATAGATAAAGACTTTATTAAAAAATAAGAAATATCTCTAGTGAAGAAAATTAAATCCATGCATGTAGAAGTCACAGATGGTCATTTGTTGTCTTTTGGAAATATTACCTATGAGACTATTCCTTTAAATATAATAATTAAGGCACATAATAGTGTAATAATATTTAATATGATTAATTCTTCTAATCCAATTATTTTAGAATTATTATAGTTAAAAAGATATAATCCTCAAATAGATTAGACTTATCATAATCTTGATTTTTTTTATAGTTTAATCTAGAAATCTATTAATTAAGTAGACAAATATAAGTTTAGTACATCCAAATCCTTACTTATAGGTGAATTTTTTTTTATACATATATAAAAAGAAGGATCATCTTTTGCTATATATGTCACACCCCTTTTGGATGTTGAAAAGACTACAAGTAGTATTCCTAGCCAGTATCAAGACTTTCAAGACATTTTTGAAAAAAAAACACAATGTTGTATTATATAAAATCTTACTTAAAAATATATTGGATACCTAATTATGGAAGATAAAAGAGAAATAGCAATAATAAGTCCTAACCTCTCTAATAGAATTAAGTATAAATTATAATCAAAAAATCAAAAAATATATTCAACCATTAAAGAAGTTTAATTAGATTTTTAATCAATTATAAAAGAAACACAAAAGATCTTAAAGATTTTCTAAAGAAGTCATAAAAAAATAATAAAGAAATTTTAAAGAACTATTAATATAAAATCTAAAAAAAATATTAAATAGAATTCTTATTAAATATTAAAAAATAAAAATCATAATCAAATCCTAATCAAATTTTAATCAAATCCTATTCAAATCCTAATCAAATCTTAATCAAATCCTAATCAAATCTCAATCAAATCCTAATAAAATTTTAATCAAATCCTATTCAAATCCTAATCAAAGCCTAGTCAAATCCTATTTAAATCATAATAAAATTCTAATCAAATCCTAGTCAAATCTTAATCAAGTTCTAATCAAATTTTAATCAATTCCTAATCAAATCCTAATCAAATGCTAGTCAATTCCTAATCAAATCTTATTCAAATCTTAATAAAATTCTAGTCAAATCATAATCAAATCCTAATTAAATCTTAATCAAATTTTAATCAAATCTTAATAAAATTCTAGTCAAATCATAATCAAATCTTAATTAAATCTTAATCAAATTTTAATCAAATTTTAATCAAATTCTACTCAAATCCTAAATCTTAAATAAATCCTATCCAAATCTTAAATAAATCTAATCAAATCCTAATCAAATCCTAATAAATCCTACAACAGATTGAAACCATAATAGCTAATGATCTAATTATTGATCTTATCTCAAATTTTGCACACTTTTTACTAATTAAGTTGATAATATGTACAAAAAAATTGAAAGAGATCCTACTTATTAAATAAAAGTTAAGCTTTAATTTCTACTCAAGTATAGGTTGTCCTCCTTCTTTAATCTTGATACCAATCTCCTAGCACAAATATCTTCTCTTTGTACCATTCAATTGTTGTTAAAATTTATGTATAAATAAAAAATCAAGTCTATTATTTATACAAATAATTTCCACCTCAATCTAATTGATAGATTTTTAAATCTTTGAGAAATCCTCACTAACCTTCAAATCCCAACTTCCAAGACCCCAACCCTTTAAAAGTTGAATAACCTTCAATTAAACTATTTGATCAGGTTCAAACTTACAACATAAATTCAATACAACTACAATTATAAATCCACAAATTTTTATCTATAGATCTATAATCAAACTTATAAAATGTTCAAATTTATAATCCCCTTTTTATTTCATAAAATCTAGAGTCACCTGAAATAACTTTAACTTTGCAAAGCTCTTACAAATCAAATTTCTATCCAAATCACTCAAAGCCAATGCTTAAAAAAATCTTCTTAAGTTTGCTTTCTAATCCAACTCTTTGATCTGCAAAAGAACTCTTTACTTGACATAGGCATGTGATTTTATATCTCAGGGCTTGATTTTGATCCAAGTTCTCAATTGGTCCTCTCTGAATATCAACTCTAGGAATTTTGAAATAAATTTTACTAAAATCTATTCCTAATTATTTTCTAAAGATGCCTATATTATTTATTTTCTAATCTATTTTTTTTTATCTTATTCATGGCCGTACAAAATAAATAATAGTCTCTTTTATTAAAAAACAACATTAGTATCTTTTAATTTTTACTACTTTCTTATCTATTATCTATAATTTTAAAATAATTTTTTAAAATAATTTTATTTGAGCTCTTCTATAGTATAATTATTTCTTTCTTTTTTCACCTAATGGTTGTATTAGTATATGATAGCGGATATTCTTTTAGAGCATGTAACTTATGATTGTTTAAAAAAATTTTAAGACGGAGATCAACCACCATTTGGACCAATCTATAATTTATCACAAAACAAGTTAGCTGCATTCAAGGAATACATTAATGAAAAATTGGCCAAGAACTTCATACGCCATTCAAAGTCATAAGTAGGAGCTCTTATCTTATTTGTGAAGAAAAATGACAAATTGTTGCAAATTTGTGTAGATTATCAAGGACTTAATAAGACTACTATCAAAAATATGTATCTTTTATCTTTGATTTTAGGACTAATTGATCAATTCAATCAAAGAAAGATCTACACAAAAATAGATTTGGGAGGAGCATACAACTTGGTTTGCATCTAAGAAGGTGATGAATAAAAGACTGCATTTCAAATTAGATATAGACATTTTGAATATAATTTCATGCCTTTTGGACTTAAAAATACACCAACTGCTTTTCAACATCTTATAAATGATGTTTTTTATGATTTTCTTGATGATTTTGTTATCTATTATTTAGACAACATTTTGATCTATTTTAAGAATATAGAAGAATATAAATTTTATATTTGTCATATATTACAAAAATTTAGAGATGTAGGACTATATACCAAGATTAAAAAATAAATATTTCACATTATTCAAGATAACTTTTTAGAATACATCATTTCAAATGATGGTTTCAAAATAGATCCTAAGAAAGTCCATATAATCAAGGACTAGAAGATTTTAAGAATAATAAAGAATATATAATTTTTTAAAATTTTTCCAATTACTATTGAATCTTCATCAAGAACTAATTTTAAGTTAAAATTCTACTTACATACTATTATGTGGTATGAACTTCTATCTGAGAATACATTGGATATCTGATTGTGGAGAATGTACTTGAAATTTATTGGTAAGACTCTAATAAGTGATTTGTCTTTAATAAAAAAAATAAAAAATATAATAATATTATAAAATAAAAATTATATTGATAAATCCTTTGTATTTAAGTAGAATTATACAAAAAGGCTCAAGTTGCTATAAAACTCTTCAAAACCTTCTTCACCCGCAAGGATTTATTTCTTTCTAAATTTTAGAGTTCAATAACTCTAGATCCAGCTATTTAGTTTCTATAAAACTTTCTTCAAAGTGTAGGTAATACTTTTAAGATTTATCACAACAAAGAATCAATTATAATTTATTGCCAATTATCCGATATCTTAAAAATCCTAGCAAGTACTTAAAATCCTAATTTAAAAACATCTGAGCACTATTTTTTTCATATCTCACAAATCTAAAATATTAATGCCATAAAATTTTTGCACATAGTCTTATGACATAAACATATACACTTTTGAAAATTTTGAGCTAAAAATTTATCAAATTGTCTAAGATATAGCTTAAAATATAACCACTAGTTAACTAGGGTCACTTATTGCCTTTAATTTATAAGCTTTGACTTCAACTCCTAATACTTCTTTCATTCCAACTTGGATTTTATCCAATTATATATAATAAATATAGTTAAAAAAAATTTCTTTCTAATCTTAATTGCCAATCCTCTATTGCTTTTTATATGCAAGAGTTATATACAAAAGAATGATAATAGATACAATTTTGACACCTTAACTTTGAGCATCCATATCTCCTTCATAAAAAGTTTAAATCATGCAAAATTTGTACCAAAACCATAGCCAAAAAACCAATTTTTTTGATTCTAGCCTTTAATGTTTAAATTCTTTCAAAAAATAAACCCTAATTCCTAATAAGCCCTTGGGTAGCCTCCTTGAAGCCTATTGGGCATGATTTTTGTCCAATAGGAATAGAGACTTCTATCATCCATCTCCATTCATCCACATAGATGGCCTAATTATTCTTTTTTATTCTAAAAATTTCTTTCCAATCCTTTTTTTTATAAGATTTATATAATATGTCTTCTAAACACCAAATAAAAGAAGTAAACAAGACCTCAAGGGTCACCAATGTCTAATAAAGGTGATCCAAAATATATAAAGTTATTACTAATATAAAAATCAACCTCAAAATCACTATCAAAAGAAAATAAGATTATATAAATATCAATAATAATCTTTTTAGATAGATTCTTTTTAAACTAACAATCTTATCACATTTTATAACTAATAAAATCTACTGATATAGCTCTTATTTAGTTGTGTGGTAAATTATATATTAAATATATATATATATATATATATATATATATATACAATATTTTCATATGATAGCCAAATTACAATACAACAATGCTTAATTTGTAAGGACAAATTTGAATGGAGTAAAGAAACATAAGGATTGTTTGAAGCTTTGAAGATTGCTTTTACTTCTGCACCAATCTTATATCATGTCAATTTTTCTAAGGCATTTTGTGCAGAAACAAATACATCAAACTTTGCTTTAGGTGTGATATTATCACAAATGTGAGAAGATAACAAATTCCATCTTATAGCTTTTTATTCCAAGAAATTTTTAGCAGTAGAGATTAATTACAAAATATATGATAAAAAACTTCTTGCAATTGTGGATTCTTTTCAAAAATAGCATCATTATTTAGAAGGCATCTCTAATCCAATCTCCATATATACAAATTATAAAAAAATCAAGTATATTATATCAATATGCATGTTGAATTGTCGTTAGGCTTGTTGAAAAATGTCTTTATCAAGATTTAAGTTCATTATCACTTATTAATTAAAAAAAAAATAAGGTTTATGTGATGTCTTTTCTAGATATTCTTATTTTATACTAAAAGAAGGAGATTTAGCTTTTGATCAATAAAAAATGATCCTCTTGAAGGTAGAATAATTTCATCTTTGAGCAATGAAATCAACATTGATTGTTGATTTAACTTTTATTAAACAAGTTCAATCAAGTATATCTTTAAATCTTCTTGTTTATGAGATTAAAAATAATTCATCTAAGTCTCATGATATTTTTAAGTTTAAGTTTAAGTTTAAGTTCAAGAATGATCTACTCAATTTCAAAGGATGCCTATATATTCTAAAAAGTGAAGCATAACTATATGCTCTTGAAGCTTGTCATAACTTCCTTGTAATAGGATATGTCAAATATAACAAGATTTTGGAGTTAATATAAAAATATTTTTAGCGGCCTCAAATGTGAAAGGTTGTTAAAGAGTTTATATAGTCATACGACATTTGTTCAAGATCAAAAACTCCGCATCATCTATCTTATGGACTTCTCTAACTATTACCTATACCAGAACAACCTTGGTCTTTTGTTTCTAGAGATTTTATCACAGATCTTCTAAATTCAAATTTACATGACTTTATATTTGCGATTATAGATCATTTCACCAAGATGGCCTATTTTGTACTATGTACAAAATCTATCACAGGTAAAGAAATAGCTAAACTCTTCTTTAATAATATCTATCACTATCATGGATTATCAAAAGATATTATATCATATAGAAGGATACTATTTGTATTAAGAATTTGAAGGATTCTTTTCAAAATATTAAAGATGGATATAAAACTATCTTTAGCTTACTATTTTCAAATTGATAGACAAACGAAATGGATAAATTAAATTTTGGAGCAATATTTGAGATGTACCATCAACTATTATCGAGATGATTGGACAGCTCTTTTGCTATTAGTAAAGTTTTCTTATAATAATTTGGTATATTTTTTTATTCAATAAATTCTATTTTTTGCCAATTATGATTATCATCCATGATTTGATACTTTTGACTTTTTAAAAGTTAATAATCCTACAATAGAAGATTTGGCAAATCGGTTGTCAGAGCTATATGCAACAATGAAGGTACAATTAAAAGAAGCTCAAGAATGACAAAAGATCAATATAGATGTTTATTGTAAAAAATAGCCTTAATTCCATGTGGGCAATAAGATATGATTTTATTGTTGTAATATCAAGATTAGTTGTCTTTGTGACAAGCTAGATTATTGTAAACTTGGACCATTTTCTATTTGTTAGGATTAATCAAATTGCCTATCAATTATACTTATCAAAATCTATAAAGATCCATCTTATATTTTATGTGTCATTACTTGAATCATACAAGACAATAGATATATAAAGAAAAAGTCAAATGCCACCGCCTCTTATAGAAGTGGACATTAATAAAAAATTTGAAGTGGAAGAGGTTATAGATTCAAAATGATATAAAAATTGGTTGAAATATCTTGTACATTAGTGCAAATATGATATTAGTGAATGCACATGGGAGCAATCTAAGAATCTAGCAAATATATCAATAAAAAATTATACGTTTTATTGACAATATTCATCAAAATTAAGATGAAGAGTCAAAAAAATCTTGCTATAAGCCAGTTCAATAGAGGTTTTATTCTATCATGTATCATTATTTGTTATTCTTTTGAATTTATTAGTGCCAAAGAGATGAAAAATCAACAACCAATGAATTTAGTTCAAGAGCTATTATTTGCTAATTTATTAGATAAGACATTACAACTATCACAACCTTCAAGACGATGAAATAGAAGTGAGGATCTTGAAGAATGACATATTCTTCCTTAGATTGATGGTAAAATATAACATGTTTGATATCATGACCTTGGAAGAGAGTCTCGATATTTGGTGATATTTTTAGAGGTAAAAATTATTTTTGATGGTATTGCAAATGTTTTCTTTGAAGAAAGTTATAAAGGCGTCAAGAATAATCAAATAATAGGGTGGTCCCCTTGTCCTAGTATGCGACACTATCAATAGCTGAGAGGACCTATCAGCTACTTTTGAAGGGAAGAAAGATCAAAACATGTGGCAAGTATAATTTGGTGCATCCTAGATTTCTTCAACATGTAATCACTACTCCTTGTGGAACTTGTCCCTAGAAGGGAGGTAATATCACAGATATTAGATTTATTTCAATAAATATCTAATTAATATAGATAAGTAGAAATAGATAAAAATAGATTAATTTGATAATATCTTATAGAGAAGCTTTCTAGAAGCTTTATAGATGTGGATTCACCTTTATACATGTCTATAGATAATTGGTAGGTTAAAAACTTGGCCAACAAGCTAGCCATGTATTGCACATGTTAATAGCTTGTGAAAAAAGCTAAATATATAGCATACATGTAGGAAACTTATCTTGCAAGTTTGACATGTATCTTACAAATTGAACACATGTTAGAGATCTTATAGAATATCACCACATAGCTCTTAGGTAGATAGTATATATAGAGATAAAAGTGAAGCCTTCTTTACTCTTGTCAATGTTTTTTTTATTCTTAGTTTTGTTTCAAGAGTTTCTAGTCTTTTTGTCTTTGGCGATAGCTATTCTAGTTTCAATATTATTCCATTTTTGAATGATTTTTTATTCTTTTGAATAATACAAGAGTATATTGATATTTTGATCTTTTATTGATTCATGCCCTTGACATAGTAATAATGTTGTCAAGGAAAAATTGAATTATTTCTTTACTTGTGATAGATTTTGTACATAGTATAAAGTGAACCATCTTGATCAAACAATCTATAATCACAAATATAGAATCATATAAACTTAAAATTGGTAGATTTGTGATAAATCTATAAAGATAGAAGACCATGGCTGTTCTGATATAGGTAATGATTAGAAAAGTTTACAAGACCGATAACGAGGAGTTTTTGATCTTAAACAAATATTAGATGATTATATAAACTTTTTAATTATCTTCTATATTTGAAACCTCTAAAATATCTTGATATTAGTTTGAAAGTCTTATTGTATGCAAAATATCATGTTGCAAGAAAGTTGTGATGAGCTTCAAGAGCTTGTAGTCATGCTTCACCTTCTGAAGTATATAAGCATCTTTTGAAATAGAATAGATTATTTGTAAATTCAAACTTGGAAATATCATGAAACTTAGATGAATTATTTTTAATATTATAAATAAGAAGATTTAAAGACATACTTGATTGGATTTGCTTAAGAAAAGTTGAATTAATAATCAATGCCAATTTTATTGCTCAAAGATGAAATTATTCTTACTTTAACAAAATCATCCTTTGTTGATCAAAAGCTACATGTTTTTCTTTTAATACAAGATAAGCATATCTAAAAAAGCATTGGATAATATTTTCTATTTTTTTAGCCAATAAATAATAATGAATTCAAATCTTAACAAAGACATGCTCTAATGAGCTTAGCAACGATTCAAAATATATGTTGACATGAAATACTTGAAATTCTTGTAATTTATATACATAGTGATTGGATTAAAAGCGCCTTCTAGATAACAATGCCATTCTTAAAAAGAATCCATGATTGCAAGAAGTTCTTTATTATGGATCTCATAGTTAATCTCAACTGTTGAAAATTTTTTTGAATAAAAAGCTATTAGATGAAGTTTGTCATCTACTTCTATTTGTAATAATACTATATTCAAGGCAAAGTCTGATGTATCTATTTCTATTTAAAAATTTCAGAGAAGTTGATGCAATATAAGATTAGTACAAAAATAAAAACTGTCTTTAAAGCTTTAAATGATGCTTCTACTTTCTTATTCCACTTGAATTTTTTTCATAAATTAAGCGTGTTAATGGAGTTGCAATTTAAGAAAAGTTCTTGATGAAGATCTACTAGTAACTATCAAATCTCAAAAAATATTGTACATGTTTTATTATTTTTAAAATTTTTTTAATCTATTATTATTTGAATTTTCTTAAAATCCATCATTAGACTGTCTTTAGAAATAATGCATCCTAAAAAATCAACTTAAATAGTGTGAAATATACACTTTTCTATCTTAGCATATAATCTTATATCTTAAAATTTTTGTAACATTCAACAAATATAAAGTTCATATTTTTTTATATTTTTAGAATAAATTAGAATGTTATTTAAATAATAGATAATATAATTATTAAAAAATTCACAAAAAATATCATTTATAAGATATAAAAAAGTAATTGATGTATTTGTAAGTCCAAAAGATATGATATCATATTCAAAATATCCATATCTAATTCAAAATATAATCTTTTATTCATCACTCTCTTTGATGCAAATTAAGTTATATCCTTACAAATCTATTTTTATATAGATCTTTATTTAAAAATTAATTAAAAACTCTTGAAATAAAAAATAAGGGATACCTATTTTTGATGATAATCTTGTTAAGTCTTTGATAATCTATGCACATCTGCAATGATCCATCTTTTTTCTTCACAAATAAAATAGGAGTTCTTGCTAGAGATTTTGAATGGCATATGAAGTTCTTAGCAAAGCTCTCATCAATACAACCAATTTGTTTTGCAATAAATTATAGATTGGTCCAAATGTAGTTGAACTCTATTTTGAAGATTGATTGAATAATCATAAGATCAATGCCATGGAAGAATATTTGTATTTTTTTTTCAAAAATATCTTAAAAATCTTGGTATTGGATAGGAATATCACTTATAATCTTTTTAGCATCAAAAATAGATATGGCATATATAGCAAAAGATGATCTTTTTTTTGTCACATATATAAAAACTTTTGTACCTACCAATAAAAATTTGGATATATTAGACTTATATATTTCTACTTGATTAATGGATTTTTGGATTAAATTACAAAAAAAATCAAGGTTACAAGAAGTCCTATTTATTTAAGAATTATATTTTTTTGAACTATGATAATTTAAAAATAATTAGATTAAAAAAATATCTAATCATATTAAATATTATTATACTATTATATCTCTTAATTGCTATATTTAAATAAAAAATTTCATAAGTGACATCTCTAGACAATAATGAACGACCATGTATGACTTCTATATATACAGATTTAGTTTTTTAATTAAATATATTTCTTATTTTTTTGATAAAATCTTTGTTTATGAAATAAGTTGAGGCTCTTGAATCTAATAAGATAAATTTTTTGTGATTTCTAGCTTGTAAAGATACATCTATTATAAAATAAGACAAGGGATCTAAGAAAAAAATAAGACCTTTATTAGATATTGTATATGACTTCAATCGCACAGTATCATGATGAGAGTCTTAGCCCTGAAAAACACTAGGTCTTTTGTGCCTCTAGTTTCTCAAGTACAAGATGAGATTCATAAATTTCATAAAATTGAAGAATTTACATAAAAACATACTTTATTAACCTTAACATATTCTGCCTTTAGAAACCCGCCTTTGATGCTCCCTTTGATTCTAGACCCCCTTTGCTTCACCCCTTCATTGCTCCTCATTAACAAAAACCTAAGTACTAAAATTTGATAAGCTTGTTGCTTGCTTTATGTTGTAAACATCCTCTAATTTTTGCTCCAAAATTCCTCTTTGAACTAGACTTATAGACTCTACCCTTGTCCTTTAATTCTGTCTTCTAACAATTCTGGATCCGACCACCAATTTCCTCATAATTCTTTAAACATAACTTCAATAGCAATCAGTTTTTTACACAACTTAATAGACTCATATATCTACAAATCCCAATAAATTTTACTCAAAATGCTATTGTGATCACAAAGATATGCTTCCTCAAACTTCATTGACTTGGAGATAGACCCCTATCTCTTTGAAAGAGCATAACATTTTATTCATAAGACAATGAGTATCAAACTTGCTCTCATCTCTTTTCTAACTTACTTAGATCATGTCTATCAAATTTCACACTCAAATTCGTCTCCTAACTCCATATATACCCAAAAAAAACCCACACACATATACTATCCATACAAACCCCAATTCTGCCTTCACTCTATTTTTCTTTTCACCTAAACCCGGTTACAATTTCACTCATAACTCTTTGCTCAGAGATCATATTGACTTAAGATTTTGATACAAAGTAGTTAACTCTATAAGGAACAAAAATCCAATAAATTTCGCCTCTAGAGTCCAAGTAGTTCTCAAAAGCCAAGGCCCGAAATTTAGTAACCCTCACTGCCCTAGTCTTAAACACTTGCAAATTTGACGACTCATATCTCCCTTGATATTTAATCAAAAGATATGAGAATTATTTTTATATATTTTTTATCTTGTCTACTACAAACCTACAAAAATTTGCATTTAAAATCCTCTCCAAGCTCCCTCTACACACCAAAACATACACTGCCTATAAAAAAAATCCTATGCACCTCCAAAAGAACCTCCCTCTCCTTCTTCTTCACGACCCCTCCTTGTCATCCCTGCTTGGTCTTACTTCTTCCCTAGGTCAAAGAGACACCTCAGCCATATCTTTCCACCTCTTTAATCTTTTCTTTTGGATTAACTTGAAGAAATCTCACTTTTTGAGGTAAATTTCTATTCTATCTTCTTACTACCATTTTTCTACCAACTTCTCTTCTAATTTCAGCCCACAACATTTAAGTTTAGATCTAAGATAGAAGAGAATAAAGATAAAGTAGATCTAAGATAAAATAGAAGAAAATCTACAAAGTAGAAAGAAACAATTTAGATTAAATTAGAGATAAAAAAGAAAGAACTACATCCTACACTGCCAAATCAAAGAAGCTTGTGTGGTTAAGTTCTTAGCTACTTTGGAGCTGACGTGGGTTTGAATCCACTTGACTTCACTATAGAAATCCTTGGCTTCATGACTTGGTACTGTCAAGGATAATAACTCGATGAAATCAAATAAACAAGTGAGACCTCTCTCAAAGAAATAAATATAAAGAAGTATATATATTAAAAAGAAATTGGAATGGCTAATGCCAAAAGACAAGAAAACTAGAGACTCTTGAACTAGACTGGAAACAAGAAAGGAGTTGACAAGAGTGAAGAAGGCTTCACTCTTGTCTCTATTTATACTATCTACCTAAGAGCTAAGTGGCGACATTCTATAGGACCTCCAACACGTATCTAATTTACAAGACACGTGTCCAAGTTGCAAGACACGTGTCGAACTTGCAGGGCAAGTTTCCTATATGTTCGCCACGTATTTAGCTTGGTCTTCAAGCTACCAACATGTACGACATGTGGCTAACTTATTGACCAAGTTTCTAATCCAAAAATCTACTATGGACACTTATAAAGTCAAAGGAGCGTCTATGAAGTTTCTAAGAAGTTTCTCTAAAGATATTATGGAATTAATCTGCTTTTATCTTCTTTTATCTAGTTCTATCTGATCATATAGGTAACTATGTATATATCCGTGACAGGTAGTGCTAGTGGGAATTTCAGCAGGAAATTAGTAGTTTGGCCTACCTATCATCCCTAAGCTTGTAGTAAATATTATAACCCTCAAGATAATGTGGTTATAACCACAACCCCTTTTCTTTTTCATCCTCTCTTCTTCTAATCTTAATCTTTTTATTTTTATACATTCTTTTATATCTTTCAGACTATGTTTTAATTTACAACATGACAATAGTTCCTATTGTACTTGGAAAAATTTATTTTTTGATACATTGTCTTTTCTAGCAATCATACTCTTTATTTTGTAATTGCATTGCTTCTTTGGATAATGTTGAACAATATATTTAGCTTCTTCACAATATAAGTATAGACTCTCTTAACAACGTCGAGTTTTTTTTAATTCAATGAGAGGTTTAAAATATATTGTATCAATTTATATTAGTTTTGGCTTAGTCAAATAAATTTTTAAAAATTTAAAAGATACTATTATTAATTGATTTATTCTTTTCCAACCAAATTTATATTCTTGATGCCTTTTAAATAATCAATTGTTACATATAATAGCTTGAGCAATAAATTATTCCAAAGAATCCGCTTTTAGCATTGTCAATAACAAATCTTTGATATTATCCTTCAATCCATAGCAAAATTGATTGATAAGGGCTTTGTCATTCTACTCCACATTACAAGCAAGATTTTGGAATTTAGCAACATATATTATAGTTGACCGTGATCTTTATCTTAAAGATAAGAATTTAGTCTTTGCTAACAATTCTCTATCATTTTTTTCAAATATAGTCGTAAATACTTTAAAGAATAAATTCAAGTCATAAAAAAATCATGAATCTTTTTTCATTAAAGGTATAAATAAAATAAAAATAAAAAAAACTTTTAGATAGAAAAGTGTCTATAAATCTAACTTAAATAAATCCATTAGGATATTAAAAAAGATGCAACTTTAAACAAAGCTTGACTTCTTGCAGAAATCTTCAAAATTTTGATCTTATTTTATTAATTTTTTCAAGCATATTAATCTTTACCTCCTTCATATTTATAGAAGTGAGAATAGATTTGCAACTATTGCAGATCTTCAAGAGCTTGTTAACACTCTTAGAATGGAAATTTCATACATCACTAATATCAACCATGGAAGCACTATTCCTCATCCGTGGAAGAAGTCCAAAGCCTACACCAAGAAGTTATATAATTTTTAAAAACTAAATATAGTATTTATAATTTTTCTATCTATCTTAGACAACTTGATAAATCTACAATTCAAATTAGAAGAAAATAAGTTGTAACCTCTAGTATCAAATAAAAATTTTCACAAAGAGAGGTGATCCACTCTATTTAAGCAAAAAATCAAAATTAAAAGTAAAGAATATTAGTTTCATGGTAGATAGTTTGTAACCTTAAAATATAAAAAAAAAAAAGTGGAATAATTCACATACTTTTAAAATACAAAATAAAAACAATAAATTATCATTCTTGTCAAACTATCAAGGACATAAAATACAAACAACTAAAGTATCAAAATATTCTTGTGCTACTTGAAAAGAATAAAAAATCACTCAAAGATGGTATAATATTAAATTAAAATAGCTATTGTCAAAGATAAGAAGAATAGAAACTCTTAAAATAAGATTAAAAATAAGAAAGATGTTGATAAGAATAAAAAAGACTTTATTTTTGTCTCTATATATACTATCTACCTAAAAGCTATGTGGTAACATTTCATAAGACCTCTAATATGTGTCCAATTTGTAAGACACGTATCAAACTTATAAGATAAGTTTCTTATATGTGCGCTATGTAATTAATTTGTTTCACAAGCTACCAACATGTGCAACACATGGCTAATTTGTTGGTCAAGTTTCTATTCTATCAATAACCTATAGACATGAATAAAGATGAAATCATATCTATGAAGCTTCTAAGAAGCTTTTCTATAAGATATTATCAAATTAATCTACTTTTATCTACTTCTATCTATCCATATTATCTGAATAACTATTAAAATAAATCTTATATCCGTGATACCTTTAATATCTTAAAAATATTTTTTAAAAATTTGGATACAAATTGAATCCCTCTCTTTAATATAATATCTTTTGACAGTTCATAATAGTAATAGATGTTACTAAGAAAAAGCCTAGTTGTTTCTTTATATCTGATAGTTATATAAATTTGAAATTGAATGATCTATAATAAAATCCTTAGAAATAGATGACCATTATTATTTTTGTATAGATAATAGTTGGAGAAGCCTATATAATCAATGACAAGAGATCTTTGATCTTAAATAAATATTATATGATAATATAAAATCTTTTATTATCTTTCATATTTTAGGCCATCAAAAATCTTTTGAAATTAATTCTAAAATCTTATTATGTCCAAAATATCTTGTTACAAGAAAATTGTGAGAAGTCTAAAAGATACATAATTGTTCTTCAAATTTCAGAATATACAATCATCCTTCAAAATAGAAAAGATTGTTAATAAATTCAAACTTAAAAATATTATAAGACATAGAAGAATTTTTTTTTTTAATATCATGTACAAGAGGATCTAAAGAAGTAGTTAAATAAACTTTATTAAAAAATATTGAATCAACTAATATTGTTGATTTTATAGCTCAAAGATGAAGTTACTTAGGATTCAAAAGAATTGTTTGTTGTTGATCATAATTTGATTTTCCTTCTTTTGATGTAAGATAATAACATCTAAACAAGGCATTTAATAAACCTTGTTATTTTTTTGGCTACAAAGCAATATTAAATACAAATTTTAACAAGGATATAATCCAACATGCTTGGCAATAATTCAAAATATATTGTCAAGGTAGAGAGAATTGCCTCAAGAAAGCATTAGGCTTTTGGTTGTCACTAATTTCTCAATGAAGTATCAAGATGGATAAAAATCCCAAATTTATATAAAGTTGTCTCTAAAAAGGGCCATTACATCAAGTACATAAGCCTCAAGTACTCTAAAATCTCTAAAATGTAGCAAAATATATTAAATCTTTTACTAACCTTAAGGAGAATTTTTTTCAAACTTCATCAAAGCATATCTCTAAATCGGTCTATGCATAAGTATTCAAATTTTATATAAAGTACTTATGTTATTTTAACAACTATCATAATAAATTTCAACTTTTAATTTATTATTAATCTCTAGATATTGCCTAAATCCTAATAGTAGCTTTAAACCCTTTTTTATTAACATATTGTTGTGTTATGATTTGGCTATTGTATGAAAATATTATATATATATATATATATATATATATATATAATTTATTATAAAACTAAGAAAAAGACATATCAATAGATTTTATTAGTTACAAAATGTGATTATGTTGTAGTTTAAAAAGAATCTATCTAAAAAGGTTATTATTGAGATTTATACAACCTCATTTTTTTTTTGATAGTGATTTTGAGGTTGATTTTTATATTAGTAATAACTTTATATATGTTGAGTCATCTTTATTAGACATTGGTGATCCTTGAGGTCTTATTTATTTCTTTTATTTGATGTTTAGAAGACATATTATATAAATCTTATAAGAAAAATGATTAGAAAGGGATTTTTAGTATGAAAGGGAATAGTTATGCCATCTATGTGGATAAATGAAGATGGATGATAGAAGTCTCTATTCCTATTGGCCAAAAATCATGTCCAATGGACTTCAAGGATGCTGCCCAAGGATTTATTAGAAATTAGGATTTATTTTTTGAAAGGATTTAAATAATCAAAGGCTAAGATCAATAAGTTTGGTTTTTTGGCTATGGTTTTGATACAAATTTTGTGTGATTTAAACTTTTTATGAAAGAGATATGGGCACTCCAAATTAAGAAATTGAAATTGTATCTACTATCACTCTTTTGGACATAACTTTTGCATACAAAAAACAATAGAAGATCCGCAACTGAAATTAGAAAGAGCACTTTTTTGGCTACACTTGTTATATACAATTAAATAAAATCTAAGTTGGAATGAAGAAGATATTAGGAGTTGAAGTTAGTGCTTGTAAGCTAAGGATAGTAAGTAACCCCAATTAACTAGTGGTTATGTTTTGAGCTATATCTTAGATAATTTGATAAACTTTTAACTCAAAATTTTTAAAAGTATATATATTTATGTTATAAGACTATAAACAAAAATTTTGTAGCAATAGGATTTTGGTTTTGTGAGATATAAAGAAAATAGTGCTCAAGTGTCTTTGAGCTAGGATTTTAAGCACTTGGTAGGATTTTAAAGATATTGGATGATTGGTAGTAAATTTGTAATTGATTCTTTTTTTTGGTGAAGTTTAAGAATATTATCTATACTTTAAAAAAAGTTTTATAGAAATTAAATAGCTGGATCAACAGTTATTAAAGTCTAAATTTTGAGAAGAAATAAACCCTTGCAGGTGAATAAATTTTTGAAGGATTTTTAAGGCAATTTGAGTCTTTTTTATACAAACCTACTTAAACACATAAGGATTTATCAATATAATTTCTATATTATAATAATATTATATTATTTATTTATTTTTATTAAAGAAAAATCACTTATTGGAGTCTTACTAATAAATTTCAAGTAAATTTTCTATTGCCAGACACCTAATATATTTTTAGATAGAAGATCATGCCACACAACAACGTGCATACTAAATTCTTCATATCTCATAAAATAAATGCTCAAATATTATGAAGCATTGATATATAGCTTTTTAATATAATAATTCATTTTCTTGAAAATTATTAGATAAAAATTTGTCCGGAAGCTCAAGATATGGTAGAAATCATCACTATCAACAAAATGGTCTATTTATCGCCTTGAATATTAGAGGCTAGGATTAAAAAGCTTGTTTTTTGTACTACAATTTTGATATAAAAATCTTGTTACAAATAGCCTATTTAAAGCCTATTGGACATAATCATCAACCAATGGAAATGAAAATCTTTACTTCTTGCCTTCATTTATCTATACCTTCCTTTCATCCTTCCAAATAAGCCTCTTAGTAATTTAATTTTTCATCTTTGGGCCCCAATCTCCTCTCAAAGCTTCATACTAAATATTTAGATCTTATATAATTTAATTTCCATAATCAAATAAATAAAAATAAATAAAATAAAGTTTTTTATACCAATTCTTTTTAATTTGATCCACTAATTATTCTAACACATATCTAAATTTATAAACATAATACATATTTTGATTAGTTTTTATATATTGTGATCAATTATAATATAACGTATTGATATAAATTTTTTAAGGTTCTTATGATTAATATAATTTTTTACTAGACTAAAAGCACCTTATAAATAATAACTTCATTTTTGAAATGAATCCATAATTATAAAAAATTCTTTATTATGGATCTCATAATTGATCTCCACTGCTAAAACTTTTTTTGAATGAAAAGCTATAAGGTGAAGTTTATCAAATGCTTCTATTTGAGATAATATTACATCTAAGGTAAAGTCTAATGCATTCATTTTTATTAAAAAATAGCTTTAAAAAACCAATTCAATATAAGATTGGTGCTATAATAATAATTACATTTTAAGCATAAAATATTATTTTAGCCTCTTTGTTCTACTCAAATTTATTTTTATAAATTAAACATGTAAGTGGAATTATAATTTGAAATTTTTTTACAAATGCTTGAATGTCTAAAAAGCATGACATTATATTTAAAATATTCATACTTGGTTTGAAAAGTAATCTTTTATTTTTATTTTTATTTTAAATAAATATTAAATTATATATTATTTATAGATCTATTTTTATATAGATTGTGGCTTAATTTAAATAATTAAGAAGTCCAAATATCAAAAATAGAGGATATTGATTTTTTATAGTTATCTTATTAAACCTTCCATAATCCACACACATTTGTAATGATCCGTCTTTTTTCTTCACAAATAAGATTAGAAATCTTATTTGAAATTTAGAATGGTATATGAAGTTTTTGATCAAATTCTTGTTAATATACTTCTTAAATGAAGCCAACTCATTTTACAATAAATTATAGATTGATCCAAATGATACTTAAATCCCTTCTTAAAGATCATTTGAGCAACCATAAGGATGATGCTTTAGTAGAATATCTACATTTTTTTTTTCAAATACATTGTTATATTGTGATTTGGCTACCATGTGAAATATTGTACATATATATTTAATGTAAAATTTATTATGTAATTAAATGAAAGACTTATCAATAGATTTTTATTGATTACAAAATGTACTTAAATTGTTAGTTTAAAAGGAATTTGTTTATAAGGGCTATTATTGAAGTTTATACAATCTTTTTTTATATAGTGACTTTGAGATTGATTTTATATTAATAATAATTTTTGTATATTTTAAATTATCTTTATTAGACATTGGTGATCTTTGAAATCTTTTTTTTATTTATTTTTATTTGATATTTAGGATACATATTATATAAATCCTATTAGAAAAAGGATTAAAAAGGAGTCTTAGCATCAAAAAGAATAGTTAGGCTATCCATGTAGATGAATGGAGATGGATGATAAGAATCTATATTTCTATTAGCCAAAAGTCATATCCAATAGTCTTCAAGGAGGCTACCTAAGGCCTTATTAGAGATTAGGATTTTTTTAAAAGCATTTGAATATTAGATATTAGAATCAGCAAGTTTAGATTTTTGGCTATGGTTTTGGTATAAAAATTGAGTAATTTGGAGTTTTTATGAAAGAGATATAGGAGCTCAAAATTAAGGTATTAAATTTGTACCTACTATTACTATTTGGGATATAATTCATGCATATAAAAAGCAATAAAGGATCAGCAATTGAGATTAGAAAGAGTACTTTCTTTGCTATATTTTTTATACATGATTTAATACATTATAAGTTAAAATAAAAGAGATATTAGGAATTGAAGTCAATACTTACAATCTAAGAGTAATAAGTGACTGACTTAATTAGTGGTTGTATTTTGAGCTATATCTTAAGCAATTTGAAAAGATTTTGGTTCAAAAATTTTAGAAGTATGTATGTTCATATTACAAAATTATATATAAAAATTTTATAGAATTAAAATTTTGGATTTTTGAGATATGAAGAAAATAATGCTTCAATATCTATAAACTAGGGTTTAAATATCTGATGGGATTTTTGAGATATCACATAATTAAAAGCAAATCTACAATTGAATTTTCTTATAATGAAGCTTGAGGGTATAAACTTCACTTAAGAAAAAATTTATAAAAATTGAATAGTTGGATCAAGAATTATTGGATTCTAAAATTTAAAAAGAAATCAATCTTTAAAGGTAAATGAGGTATTGAAGGATTTTGTTATAATTTGAGTATTTTGTACAAACTAAAGGAGTTTTTTTGGGAGCCAATATTTTAAAGATGTGAAAAAATGGATATATAGAGTTATAATAAAATTTTGATATAAAGATGAGGATTTGAAAGGAGATTATGGATTTTCTTAGAAGTTATTGAAAATCTAATTTATCAACAATTGGTTAGTTGAGATTTTATATAAAAAAGGATATTAAGAATTTTCTACATATCATAAAAAAATTATGTATAAATCTATTTAAATATAAGAGATTTTTAATAATATAATATTTTTTTTAATAATATTATTGTATCTATTTTTTTTTTTTATTAAAAATAAATCACTTATTAGAATCTTGTCAATAAGTTACAAGTAAATTTTCTATAGCTAGATATCTAGTGCATTCTCAAATTGAAAATCATGTCACATGACAATATTTTGATATTTTTTTATCATATTGAAAAGTTGCTTGATATCTTTCCACCATCAAAAATAAGTATTGTATAAATAAAAAACAACAATCTTTCTTTTGCAGTACGCTGTTATATGGGGTGAATTTTAATTTGAAAGTACATTAGATATCTAGCTACAGAGAATTTATCTATAATTTATTGGTTGACTTTGATAAAAGATTTATCTTTAATAAAGAAGACAAATAAATACAAAAATATTAAAAAAAATATTGTATTAATAAGAACCTTTTATATTTAAATAGATTTATACATATGGTTTTTTTATGGTATTTAAAAAAACCTTAATATTCTTTTTTATGCCAAATCATAATTAACCAATTTTTGATAAATAAGATTTTGAATCACTTTAAAGAAAATATATAATCTTCTTTCAAAAACTCATTTCTATATCAAAATTTTATCATAGCTCTATATATCTATTTTTTACACCTCAATAAAGTCTTGGCTCCTAAAACATTTCCTTAAGTTTGTACAAAATGTTTAAATTGTAGAAAAATACTTCAATATCTTATTTACTTATAAATGATTATTTTCTTCTTAAATTTTAGGATCAAATATCTTTTAATCTAATTATTTAGTTTTTTTCAAATTTTTTAAAAATATAGCTTATATTCTTAAGTTTTACCATAAGAAAAATCAATTGTAGATTTGCTTTTGATTGTTTGATATCTCAAAAATCCTAAGTGTTAAAATCCTAGTTTATAGAAATTCAAGTATTATTTTTCTTATATTTCAAAAATCAAAATGCAATAAATTTTTTTTATAGCTTTGTAACATGAATTTACACACTTTTAAGAATTACACACTTATTGCATTTAGATTGCAATACTGATTTTAACTTCTAATATCTCTTTTATTATAACTTAAAATTCATTAAGTAATATATATATAATGTAGCCAAAAATATTTTCTTTCCATTCCCAATTACTAATCCTTCTATACATGTGCTTTATGCTCCAAAGAGTGATAATAGGTACAAAATCAATATCTTTATTTTGAGCATCTATATTTCTTTCACAAAAACTTCAAATCATTCAATTTTTGTACCAAAACCACAACCAAAAATCTAATCTTATTGATCCTAATCTTTGATGTTCAAATAATACCAAAAGAAAAATCTTAATCTCTAATAAGGCCTCAGACAACCTTCTAGAATCCTATTGGATATAATTTTTAGCCAATAAGAATAGAGATTCCTATAATCCATCTCCATTTATCCACATGGATGGCCTAACTATTCTTTTTGATACTAATTTTTTTTTTAATTATTTTTTTAATAAGATTTATATAATATGAATTCCAAATATTAAATAAAATAAATAAAATAAGATTTTAAGGATTATTAATGTTTAATAAAGGTGATTCAAAATATGTAAAAACTATTATCAATATAAATCAGCCTCAAAAGTTGTAATTAACAAAAATAAATAAAAAAACAAAAAAATAAACCTCAATAGTAGTCTTTTTAAATAAACTCCTTCCAAAGTAATAATTTAGCCATATTTTGTAACCAACTAAAATCTATTAATATGGCTTTTACTCAATTTTATAATAAAAAATATATTATATATATATATATATATATATATATATATTATTTTCATATAGTATCCAAACCATAATATGATAGCATATAAATATTCTTACTTCCATAAATAAAAATTTGGTTGTTCTAAACTTACGACCTATTATTTGATTAGAAATATCTTTAAGTATATTATGAAAAAAATCAAGGTTACAAGAGATCTAATTTATTTAGAAGTTATACTTTTTTAACCACAATAGATCTAAAATGATTGGATTAGTAGAAGATTTAATGACATTAAATATTTTTAAGCTATTATAACTATTTGTCACTACAAGTATAAGAATGATTTAATAAATAACATCTCTAGAGGATAAAAGTTGACCATCTATGATTTCTTTATATATTTTTTTAATTTTCTTTATCAATGGTATTCTATGATTCTTCACAAATACTTCATTTAAAAAATAAATTGAAGCTCTTGAATCTAATAAGGCAAAGCTTTATGATTTTTAGACCCTAAATAAATATCTATTATAAATAAAAGAAAGGATTTTGAAGAAAGAATCTTTAAGGTCAATTTATATTTTGTAACTAATTAAGAACCTCACAATCCTAATAAAATCCTAAATAAATTCCAATTGAATCTTTAACAATTCTAATCAAATCCTAAAGTAATCATAAAGAAATCCTAAAGAAATCCTAATAAAATCTTAAAGAAATTATAAAGATATCTTAAAAAAATCTTAATTAAATTCTAATGAAATTCTAATATAATTCTAAATAAATTCTAATCAAATCTTAACCAATTCTAAAGAAATTCTAATATAATTTTAAATAAATCTTAATCAAATTCTAATCAATCTTAAAAAAATCTTAAAGATATTCTAAATAAATTCTAATTAAATCTTAATCAATTTTTAATCAAATTCTAGTCAAATCTTAATGAAATCTTAGTTAAATCTTGATCAAATCTTAATCAAATCCTAATCAAATCCTAATCAAATCTTAATCAAGTCTTAATCAAATCTTATAGTAATTTTTAAAATTCAATAATTATTAAATTAATTATTGATCTTCATTCAAAAATTTTACACTTTTTAATCTATTAATTAAAAAAAAGCATACAAAATTTGAAGGGATTTGAACTTATATATTGGAAGAAAAAGCTCCTAATGTGCTCAGGTGTTGGACGTCTTCTTTCTCCAACCTTGATGTCAATCTTCCAATATCAATAGCTCATTTTTACATTATTTATATATTCTAAAATTTTATAAAAATATTAAAAATTAAATTAATTATTAATTAAAAAAAAGAACCATTCCAATCTAACTAGCAAATTGCTCAAAATCACAAAAACCTTCACTGATCTTTAAAATCTAATTTCCAAGACCCTCTTAAATTCTAATAAATTTTGATCTAACTATCCAATTATATTATAATTCACAATATATATTCAACACAACTATATTCAAAAATCTATAAATTTGTACTTGTACATTTGGTACAAAATTTACAATAACTACTTTATTTTTCAACAACCAAAGTCACTTGAATAGAACATTGACTTTGCATAACTTTCACAAAGTCATTACAAACTCAAAAATCTTGAAGCCAATGCTCAAAGATATTATATCAAATTTTCTATCTAATCTTACTTTCTAATCAACAAGAGAACCATCTCTTTATTGTAAGCGCATGGTTTTATGCCTTGGAGCTTGATTTCAACCCTAGTTAACAATTGGCCTTTCTTAGGAATCAATCTAAGATATTTTCAAGTAATTTTTATTGAAAATTATCTTTTTTTTTAATCTAAAGATGCCTATAGTATTATTTTTACTAATCTATCTTATTTTATCTTATTTAAGATCCTACAAAATAAGTGAAAGTTTTTTTAATAAAATAACAATATTAACATTAAATATTTTTATTATCTTTTTATTTTTTATCTATATTTTTTAAAGTAATTTTATTATTAAGTCTTCAATTAAGTTTCTCTATAATATTTGTCTTCTTTTGCTCTTTCATCCTATAACTATGTTATAATATGACAACATCAAGACTTTTCTTATTCAGTAAAAGATTTGAAGCATATTACATCAATTTGTATATCTCTCACTTTAGAATATATATGTTGAGAAGGTATTAATATAGTAAACAAATTATAAAGATATTATAGCATACTTGTACAATTCTTAGATCAAAACTTAAAAAATCAATTAATATACTTTATAACAAATTTATTTAATTGATTCAGTATTTAAAAATCAAATAAGTTCAATATTATTTTTTTTTTCTTTATATTATAATCTATAAATAAATTAGCTAATAAGAACAACATTATCTTACTTGATGTCAATTATTAGTTGTCAAAATTATAAAATATATAGTAATATTAAATAATTTTCTTGGCATAAGATGCAAAACTAATTGGTTGCAACATGAACCGTATCATGCTTTCTATACATGAATCAAAATTTTGCCAAAAAAATATCTAAGATGTTTAATATTAGATTATGTTGTATAAAAACTATAATAAGATAGAACTTGAAAGTAATGTTCTAATAAACTTGACTTACAATCTTGGGATTAGGTAAGTTTGAGGTTAAAGCTCAATCACCAATTGTACTTGATTGATGAAACTTTCATCTTGTACTATCAAATTTCTCATATAAGATAATTTTTGATTTTCTAATAATAAATATGATGCTTATAAGATACTTTATCATATAAAAAGTTATTAGCATAAGTGTAGATGTCAAAGTAGTTCCAACCATCTCTATATCTTTATTTCTAATCAATCTTGATGGTGCTTATGAAGATGAAATGAGTTGATGCACTATAAGAATTTTAAAGAAAAATAAAAAATAAAAAATAAAAAATAAAAAAATAAATCTAAAAATAATATCAATTTAGAAGTGAATAATCTACAATCTCTAATATGCTTATATATTATTAAGAAAAAAGAGTAATCCATTCTTAATCAAGAAAGATAAATTTTTAATATTATAAATGTATCCTTATCAATTTGTGAAGAATAAGAATTCAAAGAATATAAATAAATAAACAAGACGTTATCATGTTGTAATAAGGCTATAGGATAAAAGAACAAAAGAAGACTTATATTATAAAGAAGCTTAATTGAAGACTAAGTTATAAAATTACTTTAAAAAATATAGATAAATAAATAAATAAAAAATAGAGAGGTAATAAAAATATTTAATATTAATACTATTTTTTTATAACAAGGACTTCTATTTACTTTGTAAGGCCATAAACAAGATAAGACAAGACAAGATAAATTAGCAAAAATACTACTATAGGAATCTTAAGATCAAAATAAAGAATAATTTCTAATAAAAACTATCTAAGAAATTCCTAGATTGATACCCGAGGAGGACTAGTTATGAACCAAGATCAAAATTAGACCCCATGATACAAAATTATATACTAATGGCAGATGGAAATTTCTTTGGTTGATCAAAAAAAATGATTGAAGAGTAAATTTTAGAAGGTTTTTTTCAGTATTAGGTTTGAGTGATTTGCATAGATATTTTTGTAAGAGCTTTGCAAAGTCAGGGTTGATTTTGATGACTTTGATTTTTGTTAAATAAAAAAGGGTCTATATTTTTGAGCATTTTATAAATTTGATTTTAAATCTATAAATCAAATTTTGTAAGTTTGTAATTATAATTGTGCTGAGTGTATGATATAAGATTGAGCTTGATGTAATAGTTTAATTAAAGATTATTAAAGTTCAAGTGGATTGAGATCTTGGAAATTAGGTTTTGAAGATTAATAAGGATTTCTACGATATCTAGCTATCTCCTAGTTAGATT
Organism: Physcomitrellopsis africana; assembly: GCA_036785485.1. Classification (NCBI taxonomy): domain Eukaryota; kingdom Viridiplantae; phylum Streptophyta; class Bryopsida; order Funariales; family Funariaceae; genus Physcomitrellopsis; species Physcomitrellopsis africana. Next base: position 112,560 of record JAWRVF010000199.1, on the reverse strand, counting down.
GAGGTGAGAATTACTTATGTAGATAGTAGAATTGATTTTCTATCTATATATAAATTTTAAAATAATTGAATGATTCAAATAAAAGATATTGGTGTTAGAAGATTGACATTAAGGTTGGAGAAGGAGGTCGGGTTACACCCAAGCAAAGTTCTAGGCTTATCTTTTATTTGGTGAGTTGGATCTTCAAAAATTTTGAGCATATTATTAATTTAGTTATTAAACAATTTATAAATTTTGAATTAAAATCAATAGTTTAATCAATAGCTATTGAGATTTCAATTTGCTAAAAGATTTATTATGATTTGATTAGAATTTGGTTAGGATTTTATTAAAATTTATATAGGATTTAAGATTTAATTAAGCTTTTATTAGGATTTATTTAGAATATAGAATTTGATTTAGGATTTGATTAAGGTTTGATTTAAAATTTGATTAGGATTTTATTAGAATTGATTTAGGATTTGACTAGGATTTAATTTAGGATTTTATTAGATTTAATTTAGGATTTAATTAAAGATTGATTTAGGATGACTTAAAATTTGACTTAGGATTTGATTAAAGTTTGACTTAGGATTTTGAATTAGGATTTGGTTTAGGATTTGATTAAGGTTTGATTTAAGATTTGATTATAATTTAATTAAATTTGATTAGGATTTGATTAAAATTATATTAGGATTTATTTAAAATTTTATTAAAATTTAATTAGAATTTATATAGGATTATATTAGGATTGTTAGATTTTTGATTAGTTGCAATATATGAGTATACTTTCTATAGCCAAGTGCTTGATGCATTCTCAAACAAGATGACACATAATATGACAACGTACATTAAAGAAAGATGGTAAAAATATATATATATATATATATATATATATATTCAAGAAGAAACTAAAATGACTATTGCCAAAGACAAAAAAATTAAAAACTCTTAAAACTAGATAGGAAGCAAGAAAGGTATTGATAAGAGTGAGGAAGGTCTTATTTTTACCTCTACATATACTATCTAATTAAGGAACTACATAGCAATGTCTTATAGGTAACATGACATGTGTCCAACTTGCAAGACATGTGTCTAACTTATAAGACAAGTTTCCTATATATATGCCATATGGTCAATTTATAAGCCAAGCTTTCAATATATTAATCACCTACAAACATGCATGAGGTCAAATCTGTGCTTTTGAAGCTTCTACAATACTTTACAATGAGATATGAATAGTTTAATCTAATGTTATTTACTTCTTCATAATTAAACTTATTCAAGTAAATTATAGAACAAATCAACTAATATCCGAATATCTTCTAAAAGATAGATATAAGAGCTACTAACAAATATTAAATTCTAAGCTATTCTATTTTTATAGATAATTATAAATTATTAAGCTAGATTAAAGTATTTTTGAATTCCATTTGATTGTTAAGTTAGATATGATTCCAATCATATTTTTTTCCATCCATATTTGATTTTAAATATTAATATATATATATATATATATATATATATTTATTTATTTATTCAAGTTAATATTTTTATATTTTTATATATTACTTAATATAAGATTTATTTATATTTAATTAAATTGAAAATAGTTTTAATCTTACAATTAAAATAATTTGATTATAAAAAATTGAATCAATTATAGTTATTTAAATTATATTTTTCATAATTTTTTAATAATTAAAATACATGTTGTTTACATAATAATTTAATAAAAGTTTCTTATAAATTAATTTAAACTATCTGTTAATTTTAAAACTATGAAAGGTAATTAATTGATATAATTTAATATATTTTAATTTTATTTTGAATTTTTTGACGACTTAAATATATGGATTTATATTTGAAATATTCAAAAATAAATTCTAGGATAATTATCAAATAATAATTAATTATTGATGATATTATATATATATATATATATATATATACACACACATCTTCATATCAAAAATATATGAAATGCTTCATAGAGTTATATCAATATAAAAAAATGGTTATCTACTCTATATTTTGTATTTTTAAACTTTTAATAAACATAATTGAATTGAAATATCAAAATTTTAATTTCAAAATGATGTATTTTAAAACATTTGAATGATTTTTTTCTTGTTTTATGGATGCAATAGTGGAAACATAATCCTCAAAACAATAATCTTACAAAATATATATTTCAATTTTTAGAGTAAAGAAGCCAACAAACATTAGTTCTGCCCTTTTGTAGATGTTTCTACAATCTGCTAACAAAAGAAAATCATATTTCCAAAATTCAGATTCATGTAATAACTCAGTAAAAAAGTATCAAAATTTTAGAATCACTATAAAACATTAATTTTGCAATCTTGAAATATTTAATAGAAATTATTTAATGGTCATTAAACAATAACCCGAAAACATCCATTTTTTACTCACAAATGTATGTATACATATGATAGTGAGATTTACATGTTACACAAAGGACATAAAGAAAAGAAAAGAAATAGTTTTACATATTTTTTATTTTTAAACAGAGACACCTGAACAAAAACATGTGCAAATAAAATAGAATTTGATTTGGGTTGTTTATGAATTACAAGGTTTGTTATGATCTTAGCCAAGTACTAAGTTGGATTCTATTTGTGGCATGGTTTTGTACAAAAACTTTAGCCAAAACAACTATCACAGCAGTAACAACTATACTTGCCATGTTCTCCATCATGTTGTCTATATATATGCACATCAATCAGTGGCAGTAGGGTCAAGCGTATTTGCCATGTTCTGCACCATGTTATATATAAATATATAAATATATTATATATGCTTGGCATGGAAATCTCTGGAACCACCAGTCCAGTTGACTGCAAAGGTAGCGAATGGCAGGCAGTCAACCGCGAAGATAAAATCTCCAGTTATCTGCCTGATAAGGGATGATGCAAAAAACAGCCGCGATCTGATCACACCCGAATTCAATGACCCACACTAACACAGCAGCTGAAAATAGCAATAATAGTACACTACAACTACAACACACAACACACAACAACAATATCATTACCATCATCGTCATCATTAGCAAGCTGACGACGAAAAATAAAATGTTGGAAAAAAGAAACAAAAAACAACTGCCAGAATTGTGCAGAAACTATTTAAAAGGGAAAAAAAGGAAATAAGGAGAATGCAATAGAATCCAATCCGAGGTAGAAGAGGATACGCCTGGATCCGGTTTCCTGAGCGAGGGGGTGGGGTCCGTGGTCGGAGATCGAAGCGATTTGCACACCATGGAGCAGAAACGAAGACGGATCCTGCCCTGGCGGTGGTGGATCTGCGCGGCCCAGATTTCATTGTTGAAATCTGAGCTCGCGAAAAATAAATCCAACATCTAAACCTGGGGCCCGGAATTAACGAGCCCAGCAATTAAGGACGCCGTGGGCGTCGACGAGTCAGACTACGACTGCGACGACGACTGTGTGCGTGAGGGAGTGAGTGAGTGAGTGAGTGTGGGTGTGTGCATGCACAAAGTTGGAGCACGTTGGGATGGTTGTCACCCATAAACGCCGCTGTAAATTCAAATGGTATTTAATGAAAGCGGGGGGGGTTGTGGGGTGGTGTGTGGGATGGACTGGGTCGCATAGCCTTGGGAGAGACGCCGTGGGCTCAGTCGACACCGCAAACGGTTTTAAAGATCGGTGAGGGTGGATTCAGTTCCAGCAGTAGGGGCAGGCAGGGGCCCTGCACACGAAGAAGATCCCAAGTGGGTGTGCTGGGGATGCTGGCTGGCTAACTGGCTGCCTGGCTTTCTGGCTGATTAGAAAGAGTGGACACGGACAGACAGTCACACAGCCCCACACACACACACACACACACACACACACACAATGAGCAAGAGAGCGAGAGAGTGAGAGAGACAGAGAGAGCGAGAGAGAAGCTTCGGTGAGTCTATTCATCTCGAAGACTCATTCAAAATCCTCCTGCAGACTTTCGGGCGTGAGCTTTCTAGAGTGTTCATTTGGTTTTTATGTTTGGGATGTGTGGGGATTGTTGAGGGAATTATGCTGCAATCCAGCAAAGATACCAACGCCACGCCGTCACGGATCCTGGTGGATAACGGAGCGTTCTGACGAGTTCAGGGTTGCGTCGTTGCGAGGCTCACTGTGCCTGCAGACCATTTCATTTTTCTTTTTTACTAAAAGAAAAAGAAAAAGAAAACAGAAGTATTTTTGGAAAAAGAGATTTTGTGTTTTTTTCTTTCTTTCTCTCTTTATTTATTTTGTATGAGGTTGAATATAATATTATCCCCTTTGGAGAGAGGGGGGTAGTGAGAGTGAGGTAGAGGTAGGGGCGGTTAGATTGCGACGTGGTGAGGGTGATAGAGCTATGGAGGTGGATCTGCAGTGAAATTAAAGCCAAGAAACAAGTGATTTGGTGAGAATGCGAGACAGAGAGGGAGAAGTGAACGGTGAGAAAGAGAGGCCGTCGACTCGCGGGCCATCTAAAGGGGGCTCTTAGACTGAGTACGGTTGGGGAGTATTCTGGGAGGAGTCTGTACTCGCCCCGATTTCCTCACTCCTACTGAGTCAATGCTGTAAAATGTCTGCCTTCCAACTAGAAATTTACCACTAATCTGGGGATCTTCCATGATCATAGTTCTGTAGGGGGGAGGGGGGGGGTGGGAGAAAAAACAGTAGACATATATCTATATATTTATATATATATAAACACACATATAAAACAATTACAGCAAGTTAGCATTGCTTACCGCTGAGATCACGTTGACTTGAACTCAGACAAGTGATGATTGGTAATGTACCACAGTGTTGATCGACCTGCAGCCAATGTGTAGATCAAAATTAGTTCTATATATATATATATATCTATATACATATGTGGATGTGTATATTTATTTGTTTTTTTTTTGAGTGAGTGAGAAAGAGAGAGACAGAGAGAGAGAGAGCGCGAGAGAGAAAGAGAAAGAAAAAGCTGAGCTTGTGTTCAGTGGTCGACAGCGTGAAAAACAAAAAATTGAGCTCATCGTGCACATATCTGTCTGTGCTGATCAGGCAGCTATCTTTACAGTACTGTGGGAAGTACGCGAGTACTGGAGATTTGAGAGCGCTGTCACAGATAGCTCGACACGCTCCAAAAGTTTCTTGCATTTGGTTGCGTCCAAGGAGATCTTCTGCCTGAGGTCACGTTGATGATTGTAGTCTCTCTCGCGTCTCCTGGATGGTGACCGTAGAAGGTTTTGAAGCGCAACCAAAATTAATGAGACACACTAAGCCTTAACCAGGTAGCTAGAAGGGAAGTGCACCAAGGGGGACGGCCCTAGCTACTGCCTGGAGGAATCTGAAGGGTCAGCACGCAACCCAGCTAACAGAATTTTTGTCTGGATTTGAGTTCCTTCATAGGGTGCAAGATTGGACCAACAGCCCGTGTCGCCCAATCAGCCAAAAGTTTCGTTGATGCCGAGCTCAGAGGACCGCATCGATCAGAGGACTTCCTGTCCACTATAAAGAGGCAGCCTGGCAGCAGCTCTAGCAGTCATTTAGTGCAGTTACATAGACACCACTCAGAGCTTGGTTGAAGGTTTTAGAGTGCTCTCGTCCATAAATCAGCGCATTCTAGTGAGATCTTGGCGGAAGCAAAAAGATGGAATTCACGAGCTGGGTTCACGTGGCGGTGGCCTTGATGGGATGCATCCTCGCATTCGGCTCACCGACTTGTCACTGCAGTGGCAGCAACAGCGAGGCCGACAGCCGCCGTGGGTCAATTTCAGCGAGCGATCGCATGTACCTGGAGTCGCTCTCCCTCCAGGGCACGCTCACCTTCGACAACACCACGGCCTCGGCCAAAGATTGGGGCCAGCTCCGTCGTGTTGTGGCGCCAGCCGGAGTGTTGCAGCCAGCTTCGGTGGAAGATATTGCGACAGTTGTGAGCGCTGTGGGGAGGTTGGAGTCTGACCTCACTGTTGCCGCTCGCGGCCTTGGGAGCTCTGTCGGGGGCCAATCTCAGGTGCCAATGATCTCTCAATTCTCCCTGTGTGCCCTGCAGAATCACAGCCAGCCTTCACCGTTCTACACAGCGAAGATTGAATGAAATTCGAAGTTGGGACCCTCTTGTTTTTTGTTTAGTTAATTAATTTTTTTTTCCGTTGAATTGATGATGGTTGCGATGTGGTTGCAGGCACGCAATGGAATTATCATCGAGATGACGACAATGAAGGGCATTACTGTGGTGCCATTAGGCGACAAGGCCTCACAGGGTGTGCCGTTCGTGGAGGCCATGGGCGGAGCACTGTGGGTGGACGTGTTGAGCGCGAGTCTAGAGCACGGGTTGGCTCCCCGATCATGGACGGACTACCTCTACCTTACTGTCGGAGGCACCTTGTCGAACGCTGGAGTGAGCGGTCAAACTTTCCGCCATGGGCCCGAAGTTAGCAATGTCCTGCAGCTGGAAGTTGTCACAGGTACAATTGCGCACCAGCTCACAATCAGCTCACCGCTTATGAAACAGCACGGTTTCGCTGTAGATTTGTGAACCTTGAATCTCCACGAATTCAAATTTCAGAGCCTTGCAGATTGCTGCAAATTGTGAAATGATCATCTTACTTCATGTAATTAATGAATGCAAATTGAATTGTTTGCGGTTGAAGGAAAGGGATTGGTGGTGGAATGCACGCCCACAAAGAACTCGGAGCTCTTCTTCGCAGTGTTGGGAGGCTTGGGCCAGTTCGGCATCATCACCAAGGCGCGCATCGTTCTGGAAAAAGCACCACAAAAGGTGCGCTGGATGCGAGCCCTCTACACAGACTTCGCCACGTTCAAGAAGGACCAGGAACTGCTCATCAGCTCCGTAACCAGCAAGTCCTTCGATTACGTGGAGGGCTTCGTGGTGGTGAACAACGAGAATGCCATCAACGGGTGGGGTTCAGTGCCATTCGTTCACAGTGAGATCAGTGAGGCCATGATCCCCTCTTCAGCCAGCGCTATCATGTACTGCTTGGAGGTGATCAAAGCTTACTCCGCAGCCGATGTCCAGACATTGGATGAGGAGATAGAGAGCATGTTGGCTCCGTTGAGCTTCCACCGCGAGCTGCTGTTTAAAACCGACACGACCTACTTCAAGTTTCTGGACCGCGTGCATGAATTGGAGCTACAGTTGAGATCCAGAGGACTATGGGAAATTCCTCACCCGTGGCTGAACATCTTCGTGCCCGCATCGGTGATTGATCGCTTCGACATGCTGGTGTTCAAGCGCCTTGTCACGCACGAGTTCAATGGCCCTATCCTTGTCTACCCCGTAAACAAATCCAAGTGGGACAAGAGGCTCTCAGTGGCAGTTCCCGAATGCCCAGAGGAAATCTTTTACATTGTGGCCTTCCTGCGCAACAAGCTACCCGACGCGGCTGGCGGCCCTTCCCTGTCCACCATGCTGGAGGACAATGAGAAGATCCTGCGCATCTGTGAGCCTCTGCAATGCAAGCAGTATTTGCCCCACTACCAGGACCGCAGCCGGTGGAAGCGTCACTTCGGCTCCAAGTGGGAAACCTTTGTGCAGAACAAGCAATCGTTTGATCCCACCGCCATTCTCTCCCCCGGCTTGAACATCTTCTCCCGTCGCCGCAGCAGTAGCAGCCTTGGCAGCAAATTCTCCCTTGCAAATTTCACTCCTGGCCAAGCCCATGCTGAGCAATCGAGAGCAACAGCAACTTAATTCGAGAAGTTGATTAGGTCTTTTTTGGACTCTGATTAGGAGCTATCGCCTCATTGTCCGACATCTATCTGGTCGGAGCGAGTGGTTCATACTTCTATATGAACTTTTAGTAAGCAAGTGATGCAAATAGGAAAAAGTTTATGACCAGTTGCAATGCCACAGGTAGTCGGGAGAGAACGCTCTGGGTGAATTGGTTGTGTGTACATATTCAACGGTAAATTTTTCGGAGTTCCACCAATTTCTAGCTGAAGGAATTGCAGCACCCGGTGAGTGGAGGGAAGGAGAAATCAATTTCTGAAGGACGCCGATCCTGCCCTGTTGGTTAGCATCGCCTGTGAGCATCATATTTGAAGGTGTGGTGACATTATATATTTGATCAGAACTTAGGTTAAACAGAACATGTTAGCTGACGATCCCCAAGGACTGGCCTGAGTGGGGGTTTCAGTGGTTGTAAACACACATATTGGTGGCTTTATTCCTTTCAACAGTCAATTCAAGGACTTTGTGTTAAGGGGATTTTCCTATTCAATTTCACTTGCTTACGTAATAGCTGATATATTTTTTTCCTCCCAGCCTATTGAATCTTAAGTTTACTGTCTGCGTGAGCATGGGTATCAGTTCATTATTCATTGAGGAAACGCATCCAAGTATGCTTAGTCTTTATACCAAATATGCAACAGATGAAAAAAGGACTTGACGTTGACATCCATGCGCAATGAAATCCATGTTTAAATGAGAAGGGTATTGACAAGTTCTCGCCTTCCTTGGAACTTCCCATCAAAGGACTCCACTTCGCTTTGCTGAAAGGAAAGAAACAAAAAAAATTGCAACAAAACGCAATAGTAGATGAAGGCTCTTCAATGGAGCACAGAAGGATCACTTGAACAATTTTAAAGGTACTCATTGGTACCTGAATGAACTCTCTGATAATGACTTCTGGTTTGTGTATGGCACTGGACAATCTGCCAAATTTGCAAATCAAAGTTGCAGTACTGTTTCATTTAATCTGAGGCATTAGCGAGTGGCTATTATACATGAACACAACATTTTGGACAGTACTCTTACGGCCAAACCAATACTGAGTGTACTCAAGCAACAATAAAGGCTTTGTGGCAGTTTGGTACCAGCTCCAAACTCTTTTTAACTTACACACTTCTGAGTAATGTAGTGTTACAGATAGCGACTGCATGTCTCATTCAGACTCATGGTAAGTAGCACTTAAATCCAATCACCAGTGGGCGCCGGGTCTCTCTCTGTGTCTGTTAGGTCACCAATGGATATGCTACAATTGAAGAGCAGTTGAGTGGTACAGCTTCGCTATTGTTTGAGCAAATGTTTCATTAGGGGGTAAGCCTGTGAAAACCAATGGCGGAAAACACACTACCAATGGCAGTATTAAAATCTAGACAGCTTGATAATTCTCACGACAAAGTAAGATACACTCCACCGGCGAGGGGTGCTAAGCATCATCTCAACCATTTCCTGAGCACTCAGAATGCACAGTCGACCATAGCCAACAAACAGTCGTTCAAGCAAAGCAATGTCAGACGAACATCAGAAGAAGGTGGCTGAACTGTATTGAGATGCACAAGGTGGTTATAGGGAGGATTACAGCCCCTGCTTCTGTCATTATTATGTCTGTGCTCTAAAGAGAGCTGAAACATGGGACTCTCATTATCCATGGTTGTGACATCCTTTGCAGTGGATTACGACCTCAGACAAGATTTCATAACTTATTCTGGCTGGTAAGTATTGGCCACTTAAATGTTTCCTTCACCAACGGACCTAATTAGAGCAGTTTCAGACCATCAACCATGCGAGAGGATGTAGGACAAAAAGGGGGAGGTAGTGTAACTAGGAGCCGAAAGACTTTACAGTGAGATCCGAGGCCAACGTCAAGTACCTGCCCTCAAATTCTCACATACTTTGGCTGCTGAGGTGGCTGCAAGAGGCTCTGACTAAATCTCTGCTCATGTAGGAGGTTGTGCATGAAACCATGTGAGGAAGTGATGAAATAACGCTTTACTGTCAGCGCAGGCAGAAAATAATCTTGTGGGGCATGATGTTACATTTAGATGTCACATTTTAAAGGACTAAACTGCCCAGACATCTTCGGTCGAAGTCCAAGTAAGTCATGTTGGGCAATACCCTGGACAGCGTGTTCTGCGCCCAGTACTCCATGTAGTCCACCACTGCGAAGCCAAGTGTGTACCCGTCGTCCACAGATTTGTTGAAATGCACACCAGCGTACACCTTGGCCAGCTTGAATTCATCAATCACGACGTCAAGCGATGCGTAGCGGCGGGTTGGCACTGGAGTTCCATAAGATTGCTGGCAGATGAACACGCCCCCGCCCACGATCTCGACCGGCACCACGGTCCCCTCGCCCCTGTAAACTTGCAATGGACATGCGCCGGCTGTGACGATCGCCACAGTTCCACTCGGATACTCTTCTTGTGAGGTGTCAGGAGATACGGTGTCCATGTGGGGAGGGGGGCGTGACTAGGTTCGTCGACGCAGAATACTTAAACAGGGGGTCAGAACCAGATTCTGTATTTCTCTGTGAACAAGACGATGTGTGCATCGTAGATTGATACACTTTCCTTGGCAAGTTGTTCGACGCTCTTGTAGAGGGAAAAAGGTGGGGACAGGGCAGATTGGGCCACTGCCGTAGAGCTCTGCTCCCGCCCACAGTTTGAGTTGTTCACTCAGAGACAGCCTGAAAGGTCTGCGATCAATTACATCTCTAGAGTGCGCCCTGGCCAATTAGAGCTGTGGGCGTCCCTGAGAAAATCGTCGTTTGCGTTCCACTCATTCGAAGGTATCACTGGAGGTTTAAGGCAGCTCTCAAGTGCTCCGCCACAAACTCAAGCGGGTGAGTCACCATGAATGGCTGGTACAGGTAAATTTGGTCGAAAGCGAAGATTGCAGCTGCTATGCTTTTTGTTGAAGTATCGGAACCCTCAAGGGACAGGGAAGGCATTTCGAATGAGCGCAGCCCTCACTGGACCCAGAGCGAACTCCCCCGCCGGACTGCGTTTCGGCACCATGCTCTCCGCATAATGAGAAAGTATTTTGTTGCTGGCGATTTCCACACCTGCCTCTTCGGTAATGCAGTCCCCGGTGATTTTGAGCGCTAGTAGGGCGTGAAACTGGGACAGTGCAGCTGGGCTTGCAAGCTTGACGTGAAACCCATACCAGTCGAGGCAAATAATTGGTTGAGGAGCTTGGTCATTGAAATGCGACATTGTCAATCGCCGCGGTCACTGACACTGGCGCCTGCAACAGAACAAGCACCACAATTTCGCATAGTTACGTCGACGCCGCCGGCATTTGTCCTGTGTATCTCGCCATATCTTATAGTACATCAATTCAACGAATGATTTCATTAGTGCATACAATGCCACAGCTTATCGCACCCACAAGACTAGGATGGTGCACAAACTTCAGTTTCCATCAACTGGATAGCCAAGTACTTATAAAACCAGAAAAGTTAAGAGGAATGTTGCAAACTCCACGGCTGTATCAAGGGTAGCTGATCGCCGATGCCCACCTCCAGTTTCGACGTTCACTAGTCTGTTCCAAACCACCGCAAAGTAAGATACAAGTGCAAATGACACCAATGTTGAGAACCTGGCTCCACCACGCCCAGTTCGACGCTGCCAGAGTGTGTGAACTTCTTTCACGGTGTTCATCAGGAATTGCTCAATAATTTTTTTTATTGCCTACCATTCAAGGCAAAACACAATATTATCTTCACATGAAGTGTCATGTTACATACTGCACATCGGATGCGTACCACTTTTTTCTGCATGGCTACCTCTGAAGGTCACCCACAACTCAATGAAGCGAGAGATTACGAAACATGCAGACTGTCAAATCGTTCCCGTCGATGCTACCTCGTCGATATCAACCACGCACCTCCGCAATGCTGACAACCCACGAGACCAGCTTTCGGAGTGCGTGATCGAGGGCCAGGAACATTAACCTTGTGAGTCCACTTTGTGAAAGCAACGACGCCACCAGGAGGCGGACCCCGGTAGGCGCACACTGGTTGCCTGTTATCCTGCCACTCTATTGTCAGTTCGTTGCGTGAGGCGTTGACGTCACACCCAAATGGATAAGTTTCATATAACTTAGCACACATTGCAGTGCTGTGTTCTACTCCTCCTGGCTAGCCAGTTGCAATACAGTTGTGGATGGCTGTATAAGATATGAAAACGGAATGTGTTCCTCCGGGACCACAATAAGTTAAGCATTTTGCCCTACGCAGAGTAACAGAAGATGAAGCTCTGGGGGAATTAAAACAGTGAAATTTTTATATGAGTATTAGTTGGATAGAATATCTAATAAAGAACTTTATCAAATTTAAACAAAATTCTAAAAAAAGTATACACTCACAAATTAGTAAAAGAGAAGAAAGTAAGCAAATAATAGATATAAAATAGAAAAGGTATTAGAATAACTATTCATAAATACAAAGAAACTAGAGAATCTTAAACTAAATTGAAATGTAAGAAAGGCATTGACAAGATTGAGAATGACCTCAATCTTGTTTCTATATATACTAACTACCAAGAAGGCATTGTGGAAGTTTCTAAAAGACCACAAGGCTTATGGCCCAAGCCACAAGTTGTAGGTTGCTTCCAACAAGACTACCTAAATGTAAAATACTTGTAAGATTAGTTTGAATAGCCATAAGACATATCTAAAAGAATCAAAAGATTTAACCTATAATTTAAAAAATTTGTTAAAGTTTCTTGAAGAAGATATTATCTACCTAATATGTTTCTACATACTTCTATTTACTTTTAATTACTTATATTATGTAAGCATCCATGATATTATCCCTCCTTCTAGAGATGAGTTTTATAAAGAACAATCAAGTTGTTCCATAAGTTGATAAAGTCCAAGATTCATCAAATTATAAATCTATATATTTATAACATTTTCTTATTACAAATCAACTTTAATTTTATAGATTGTTTTAATTCTATGCCAAATCTTTATTCATACTTAACACATAATATAATATATATAGTATATATTTTTATTTTTTTATTGCAACCAAAACAAAAGAAAACTTATTGATTGATAAATCTAAATCTTATCTTTTATAAAGTAATAGAATAATAATAAACAAATATTTTTTTGGCTCTTTGAAACATCTAATAGTGATATTAGATTATTTTAAAAAATAATTTTTTATCAAATTAAAAAAATAAAGAAACAAATATATACTTTTACATCCTTCTTATAACTTAGTTGGTTAGAAAAAAATGAATAATAATATATAAATAATAAATAAAATTTAAAGTATTTTTTATTATTTTTTTATTAATTCTTATAATTAATGTAAAGTTATTTTTTATTTGGCATTAAATTTTTTTACTTTTCAATATAAGAAGTTTATAATTTTAGCTATATTATCATATATATTCAAATTTAATACTTGGTAGTTGTATATATATGAGAAGTTTGTGATATTTTTATTTATTTTTATATATTTAAAAACTTATAAAGATATATATATATATATATATATATATATATATGTAGTTAATTTAAAAAATAGAAAATATATAAACTAATTTAAATTCTAAAATTATCTACAAGATGTATTGACACAATCTTTCAAATAAAATTTTAATTTAAATTGGTATTGTTTATTTACTTTACGTATTTTAAATTAAATATTTAAAATATCAAATATATATTTTAATAATATTTTATAAATATTTTAGAAAATAAAACCACTTTAGGCCATATTCAAATAACAACCATATTGTCTAATTTTATTACAAAATTTGTGCATGTAAAAGGTCTTATGTTAATTTTGAATTTATTTTAAAATTACATTAATAAGTTGAATTTTTGTTACTTTATGATATATATTTTAAATATAATTTATGTGTATTATATATATATATATATAATATTTTTTAATATATAAATATGATATATATTTAAATATAAAATTAAAATAAAAAATAAAATTTGTAAACTATAAAACTTAATTTTATGAAGAAATATATTAATGTAGTTTATTATACTTCAAATATTTTTCTAGAATGTAATGTGTCTTTTCAATATAAAAATCTAACTTGCATGTATTAGATCCTCATATCTTAGTAGTTATTTGATAGAATTTATTTTTGTCAAATTTTCATTAGAAAAAGTATCTTTTATAACCATCTAACTGATTCTTTATATCTTTTAAATAGTTATTTTTTATAATTTTTGAAATTATAATTATTTTCACAATAATACTAAGTTTTTTATTTTCATCAATATATATTTAAATGAATTCTTTTGTTAAAATATTAGCTTTGTCTCTACTCATACTATCTTTAAATTTCATTTTGACTTTATACAATCAAGTTTAATTTGTATCATTTTTAAATTTTGAAATGCTTTTTGTTCATTTTATATTACATATTTTTTACATAACTTTCTATTTAAATCCTTGGTACTTAACTTAAATATAATAAATTGGTTTTAATTTAAGTTTTTTTTTAACCACTTTAATCCTATAAACATGAATAATATTTACTTAATATTTACTTAATATTTAATTTTTTAATGATTTTTGAAGATCATTATTTTTTAAAGAAAAAATATATTTAAGCTTAATTAAAAAATTTCTAATTCAATTTATTTTATATATGTAATTTTTATTTTGATGGAATATAATTTTAAGAGAAATAAAAAAATTCTTATAATTATATATTAGTGCTATTAGATATAATAATATTAATTTTTTAAAAAAAATCTTATAATTAATATATTATATTTTATTTTAAGAGATAATAAGAATTTTTTTTTAATCATTTATTATATTTCTAATAATTACTAATGATTTTAGGATTGAATTTTTATAATTAATATTTCTAAATTATAAATAATTTTTAAAGAAAAATCAACTAAAAATAAATATTTAATAGATAAAATAAGATAAATTTTAAAAAATAGTTTTTAAAAATAAAAATTTATTATTTATATTATTATTATTATTATTATTATATATATTCAAAATTTAAATAATAATAATAATAATATATATATATATATATATATATATATATATATATATTTTAAATTACTATTCTTTAATGTCATAGTTGTGAGGAATATGAAAATATAGAGCAAGAGACTTGAACCAGAATAAGGTTTCAAAAAGAAACCAAAAAGAATTTGAATTAATCATATGAGTACACGAAGAATACCAAGAAAGATGAGTTAGAATTCTAAAAAATGCATTGTTGAGACTGAAGAATTCTTGAGCCTCAACTCCCATATATATCCTTGTCTAGGATGTTTTTTCAATGGCTTCCATTAACTAAGAAGCTTCTTGAGCAGCTTCTACCAATTGAAAAGCTTCTCAAGCTCTTTCTACTAACTTAAAAGCTTTTCGAGCTCCTTTCACTAACTACGAAGCTTCTCAAGCTACTTTCACCAATTAAGAAGCTTCTTAATTGACTTTCACTAATTTAAAAATCTCTAGAATATTCTAGAAGGTTCTGTAAACCTCCAAAGTGTATGTTCTTAACATCACCCCCTTCTCTAGCGACAAGTTTTAAGAAGAGCTCATACCTTCAAAAATCCTTTTACATATATAAAAAATCAAGAATATGTTCTACTAATCAAATTATATATTCTATTTTCCATTCTTAGGTAATAGGTTCTATTGATCTTTGAAGAAATTATCTATAGCCTTGAGCTAGTACTACCATTATTGAAACATTCTATCCAAAGATTTGATCTTCATTGTAGCCTTCAAAATACCCTCCAAATAAGATTTTAAATTTAGAAGGATTCACCTTTCCGAGCTTAAGTAATATCACTAAAGTTCAAGCATTGGAATCAAAACTTGCATAGTTGAGTATTATTCCTAATGGCTGCAGCTGTGAATGTACTTAACATTTAAATGTATTGTCCTCACTTTGCTCAATTGAAGGCTGGGAAAACAGTACTAGTTTGTTCGAAGCTTATATAACAAGTGAATCTTCTGAATCTTGTTCTACTAAATCTCTCAATACTTGAAAGTTGGACATAGTGATTGATTTGTTTCTACCACTCTATTTTATCTTGGAATAGATGATTGCATACAAATGAAGGTTTTAGTTTAACTCTTTCTTTCTTATGAGTATTCTTGAGATCCAATGTTCACCAAGAAGTTATCATTGAATATGTTTGGATTTGTGGAGATAAAGACGATGAAATTCTTGTATCTTTTAAAGCACATTAGCAAGATTTTTGACAGATTCTCATATGTGCTTATTAATATCATAGCCATTCTAATGAATAAGATATTCTAATTTTATCTACCTTCTCTATAAATCGAACACCTTTTTGATCTCGTATTCTTCATGATTTTTAATTTTGATATTAGGTGGCAATTATTATACTCTTCCTAGAATATGTGACTCTCTATAAGGTTCTTAAAAAAATATAAAAAAAACAAGATGTACCTGCATAGAAGATGATAGTTTTAAACAATATGCCACTAGATTAATTTACTTTTGAATGGAAAATGGTCCTAATCTTTGATAGTCCAACTTATTACATGGTCGCTTAGTTTTGATGTTCTATTAAAAAAGCCATATTTTATTTTTATTATAAATAGTAGATAATTGATTTTTAAATTTATTTATAAATATCTTGTAAGCATCTTGAGTTACTTGCAAATGAAGCTTCAAGGTTGTTTGATATAACAATAGATACTTTATAAATCCTTCAACTACTAGATTGTTATTCTTTAGCATATTCTATAGATCAATCTTTGAATAATATCCATAGTTGGAATAAAATAGTATTTATTAAATTGAGACATAAATAATATTATTATATATAAACTCTGCTAATAATAGATACAAGATCTAATTGTCTTATTGATAGTTGATGCTACATTCCAAATACTACTCAAAAACTTGGTTAACTTGTTCTATTTGGCCATCAATTTGAGGATAGAAAGCCAAAGAAAGTTTAATGTCTACCTTCAATATTTTAAAAAGACATTCTTAAAATTTAGATATGAACTAGATTTTCAATCAAATACAATTTCATCCGGTAGGCTATGATATTAATATATATATTGTCAAAAAAGAGCCTTGCCATTTTTTCACTAGACATAGTATTCTTGCAAAGAATGAAATGAGCCATCTTTGTGAGTCAATCAACCACCACAAAGATGCTACCTAATGAATTGGATGGCAGTAGATCTACAATGAAATCCATCAAGATAGAAGACCATGACCATCTTGGAATATACAAAGGCTGTAAGAGTCCATAAGGGTGATGTTGAGGATTCTTGGATCTTAAACAGATGTCACAAGAAAATACAAAGTCTTTCACAGCCTTTTATATTTGAGGCCACCAAAAATCTTGAGAAATAAATTTCAAGGTCTTATTAAATCCAAAGTAATCCATAGCTAGGAAGTCATTATGAGATTGAAGAATGCGTAGTCATGTTGATCCTTCTAGAATATACAAGTATTCTTCAAAGTATAGAAGGTCTTCTTCAAGCTTAAACTTCTCAATATTTTTATTAAAGCTTTGCTTAATATTAAAGACCAAAGCATTATTAATGGTTGCACCTCATTGAGGAAATTAGAATCAATATGTGTCAATTTAATAATAATATAAAAGTAAAATTACTTTAGCTTTAATAAAGTTATATATTTTTTATTAAACATTGCTTCTCTTATCCTTGGTACAAGATATAATCTTTTTGATTAAACATTGGACAATCTTTGTTGCTTCTCAAATCAATAAGTAATGACAAAGTTAAATTGAGATAATGCCATATTCTATCAAACTTGGTGGCGATTAAAAACCTGAACTAATATAAAATATTTTAAGTTCTTGTGATTTGTATATATAGTCACAAGATGCATTGTTCTTTCAAAAAAATAATGCCATTGTTAAAAAGAATCTATAATAGCAAGAAGTTTCTTATTGTAGATTTCATAATTAATTTTGGTAGCAAAATATTTTTGAAAATAAAATACAATAAGATGGAGCTAATTGTCTATATTCATTTGTGAAAGTACGACTTTTAGTGCAAAATCCAAAGGATCAATTTCTATATAGAATATTATTATAAAGTCTAGATGTACTAAGATTGGAGTTGTAATAAATACCAATTTGAAGTCTTGAAATGCCTTCTCTACTTAAGGCCCCCATTCCAACTTGTCTTTATATGTCAATTGAATAAGAGAAGTGGCAACTTGAGAATAATTTTTTATGAAGATCCAATAGAAGTTAGCAAATCCAAGAAAATATTATACATCTCTTATAGTCTTTGGAATGGCCCATTGTATAATTGCTTCCATCTTCTTAGGATCCATCATCAAATCCTTAGTAGATATAATATATTCCAAAAATTCCATCTTTGGTTGATGAAATATATATTTTTCTAACTTGGCTTACAAACATACATCTCGTAGCTTTTATAATACCAACTTGATATGTCTCTTATGTTTCTCTAGATTTTTTGAGTAGATTAAGATGTTATGAAGATAAAACACCACAAACTTGTTTAAGTACTCTCAAAAGATGTTATTTATTAAATATTGAAAGATAGCAAGTGTATTTATTAGTCTAAAGGATATGGCATTATATTCAAAATGTCCATATATGTTGTCCAAAATATAGTCTTCCATTCATCTCTCTCATTGATCTGTACTAAGTTATATACTCCATGAAGATCTATCTTGATATAGATCTTAGCTTGGCCAAGTTGTTCCAAAAGTCCTAAAATTAATGATAGTGGGTAATAATTCTTCACTATTATGTTATTCAATCTCCAATAATCAATGCACATATGCAAAGAATCATTTTTTTTCTTCATAAAGAATATAGGTGCACTTGCTAGAGACTTTGAATGCCTCATGAAGTTCTTTGCAAGATTTTCATCAATATAATACTTCATTATCAAAAATTCAATTTAAAAAAGATTATAAATTGGGCCAAAAATGGTTGTATTTCTTCCTAAAGATCTATAGCACAATTGTATGGCCGATGCTTCAATAGTATATTAGCATTTTCTATTGGAAAATATCTTGAAATTTCCTATACTATTTTAGAATACTTGCCAATGAAGTCATATCTATTTTAATTAGAGTTGCATAAATAACACATGGTGTACATTCTTTGGATAAATAAAAGTTCTTGCTCCAACAAATAAAGGCTTATCAACTCTTGACTTTTTACAAAATTTTCTTATATGGATTTTTATTGAAAATATTATTCTTTGTGACCTCCAATTTATAGATGGATTATGCTTTTTCAACTAAGAAAGTTTGAGAATAACATGATTTAAAGGAGTCTTAATAATATAAAATATAATTTGGCTGCTATAATCTTCAAACGATACTTATATAGGCGTGGTTTCATAAGTGACGCTATTAGAGAATAAAGGTTGTCTATCTATTATCTTTACATGAATAGATTTGGATTTTTGTACTAGAGGAATTTTGTAAAGCTTAGCAAAAGTCTTATTTACAAAACAAGCAGATGCCTCTAAATCCAACAAGGCAATCATCTGAAGCTATTAAGTGCCAAAACACTAAGAAATTATAAAACAATGAGCAGGTTGAGCAGAAAGAGAGGAACTTAAATAATTTTATAATATTAAATTGTCTAACCACATAATCCCTACTATAGCTAAACATTTTTATTTTTTTGAACAATTGTACTTCTAATTTTGGTGATGTATCAATATTCTTTCTTTAAATAATTGCCAACCTTGTGGCCTTCCTTGCCATAATATAGATATAGATATTCTTCCATCCAATGTTTCTTTTCTTATGGACTAAAATATTTAAAACGTATTACATCAAGTTGTATATCTTTTATTTCTGAATGTGAACTCAAAATACTTGCCGATTTAATAAGAGTGTGTCGAATTGCATATTGACTTACTGAAGTCCATGAAAATTGACCTTGATAATATTGAAATAATCAATTATCATATTTCACAACTTAGCTAATGGCTTCATTAAGTGACTATAGATTCGGAAGCAATAATAATAAATCCTTCACATCATCTCTTAGTCCTTAATAGAATTGACTCATTAAAGCTTCTTCATCCCAATTGATGTTGCATACTGTCATGGTAGAGAGAATTTGCCTCAAGAAAGTACTGGGCTTCTCGCTGCCACTAATTACTCAACCAAGATCCAAATATAATAAAATCCCCAAATTTATATAAAATATTTCTTCATAGGGCTATTACACCCAATACATAATTCTTATTTCCTCAAACCTCTCAAAACATAACAAATGCTCTAAAACTCTTATTCCCCCTTAGGGAGGGAATTTTTCTTGAACTTCAATAACTCATAACTTTTAATCCAATTGTCTAAATCCACTTCAAATTTATACAAAGTACTGATGTATTCTTCAAAAATATCACCACAAATTTCAACCATTGATTCATTACCAATCTTTAGATATTGCCAAAACCCTAGCAGTAGCTTCAAACCCTTGTTTACAAACACCTGTGTACTAAATTCTTTATATCTCACAATATAAAAGTCCAAATATTATGAAACTTTGATGTATAGCTTTTTAGAATAATAATACACCTTTTTAGAAAGTTTGAGACAAAAATTCATCCAAAAACTTAAGAAATGGCAAACCCCATCACTATGAACAAAACGGCCTACTTACTGCCTTGGAATTCAATCTGCTGTCTTTGACTCCTAATATCTCCTTCTTCAAAACTCCAAATATAGTAATTATTCTATATTAGGTATAGACCTTGAAATCACCTTTCTAGTCGCACCTCTCGATCTCCAAAAGCTTTCATACAACTCCTCCAATCTTCAAAAGAGTGACTGTAGGTACAAATTGTACACCTCAACTTCAAGCGCCTACTCCTCCCTCATTAAAATCCCAAGTCCCTTGATTTTTATACCAAAATTGTAATCCAAAAAACAAGCTTTCTAACCCTAGTCTCTGATTTTCTAATCCCCTCATTGAATTTTCCGAACCCTTTGTTAAGGTCGCGAGCAGCCTCCTCAAAGTCCATTGGGCATGGTATTCAACCAATAGGGATGAAGTTCTCCATTCCTTGCCTTCATCCGACCATGCTTTGATTTCATCCCTCCCAATTAGCCTCCTACTAGCTTAAATTTTCATCCTTAGGCTCCCACCTTCTCTCAAGGCTTCATACTAAACATTTAGATCTATGTAATTTAAATCCCATAACCAAACTAAATAAAAATCTAAAATAAAATTTTTTTATACCAACCTCTTTTAATTTACTTTATTAACCATTCTAACACACATCTAAACCTATAAACATATTATGTATTTTGAGTAGATTTTACATACTATAAGCAATTATAGTACGACAACGCTAATTGTTTAAAATCGGATGCATAAATTGATGTAAAGCGCGCCCTTTAATGCAATATTTGGATCTTAGCTATTATCCAATGAGCCTTGTCATGTTCTCCAAATGCTTCTATAAAAACTTCAAAGCTGCTCAAAATTGGTGATTTCTTTTTAAATAACAAAGCAAATTATGATAATGCTTGCTCCATAAGTAAAGTGCCAACCAATCCAAACCATGATTCTTTTATTGAATAAGAATCAAGTTGTAGAACTATTATCAACCAAATTTGGTTGATAAACCCTCAAAACTTTGAATACTTATCATTATATTTTTTTAGAAGACTAATTAGAGGCTCTCTACATTACTAAACATGTGGGTTTTTTTGACGTAGGATAGGTAATATTGCATCCTCAAGTACAGAAATTGGACGTGGATGTAGTTTAGATTGTGGTACTCCAAATGTTGCTTTATTATAAAGTTTTACAACAACCTCTTCAATTTCTATAGTCCTAGTAGATAAAATAGTAAGAGCACTTATAATGGCATCTAACTTGGATTCAGAAGATTTGATCATACTAATGTCTTGACCGTCAATTATTTTAAGAGAAAGAAGAAATGAATCTATTAGAAGATAATATCAATTTAGAGGAGGATAATCTTCAACTTTTAAAATGCTTTAAGACCTTCAAAGAGAGGGATGATCCACTCTCTCACAAGAAGGATAAAGCTCCAATATTATGATGAAAAAAATATCAGTTTAGAGGAAGGCAATCTGCAACCTTTAAAACACTGATATATCTTCAAGAAGAAGGATAATCCACTTTCTAATAAGAAGGATCCAACTCTGATATTTAAAATGAAGGCAGTCTCAACAAACTGTCAAGGATATGAAAATATATAATAAGAGACTTAAACTAGGAAAAGGTTTTAAAAAGAAATCAACAAGAACTTGATTTAATTAGATGAATATACGAACAACTTTAAGAAAGGTAACTTAGAATTCCAAGAAATGTGTTGTTGAGACTAAAGAACTATTTAGCCTTGATTCTCATATATATATATATATATATCCCTATTTAAGATCCTTTTTAAGTAGCTTCCATCAACTAAAAAGCTTCTCAAGCTCCTCCTACCAACTTAGCAGCTTTTTAAGCTCCTTCTATCAACTACAAAGCTTCTTGAGCTACTTTTACCAACTAGGAAGCTTTTCAACCAACTTTCACTAACTCAGGAACCTCTAGAATGTTCTAGAAGGTTTTGTGAATCTCCAAAGTATATGCCCCTAATAATAGTAGCTACACCTTTAATTTTTTATGTAAATTATAATCTTCTATCATTATCTCAATCTCATTTATTGCTCATACTTAAAACATAGCTTCTTTATTTTATAAAATAAATTAATAAACTAAATTATTAAATTTAAATTTTTAAATAATTAAATCTTATAAAACCACTTCAACTTCTAAAATATCTATCTCTATTCTTTTTCATTATATAAATAATGTTCTTATTAATTATTATAAGATTGTATTGCATATATCTTTATCTTCTACCTTTTACGTATTAATGTCAAAAATTAATAAATAATATTTAAATTATTAATAAATACTATTGATAAAATATAAATAATATTATATTAATTTTTTAAATCATTTAATTAATTTATTAATTATTATTATATTTTATTTAATTAATTATATTTTATTTAATTAAATATATTAAATTTATTTATTATTAATATTTAATTTTTTAATTTTTTAATAATATTTTTTTATTATGATATTTTATTGGCTTAAATATGGTATTTTATTATTAGATAATAATAAAATACCATATAATAAAATACCATATTATGGTATTAAAAAATATCAAACTATATAATCTAATAGAATAAAAAAATAAATAATAATTTAGCAAATTTTATTCCTATAATTGATAATAATTTTAATAAATTAGTAAATATAGATTTTAATTTTACTATTTGACTATTTTAAAAGCTATGAAAATATTTTTTAAATTATTTTTTAAAAAAGAATTTATCATATTAAATATCTTTGTAGAAAAACTTACTTTTTTACTTTTTTTATTTTTTTTAAAATATTATTCAATAAAAATATCAAAAAATAAATTATAATTTTTTTTTTTTGATATATTGTATGAATCCTTTATATATTTTTTTATTATTTCAATAAAACTATTTTATTACCAATTTCTTGATATTATTTAAATTTTTCTTTTATCTATTTAAAAAAAAAATAACCAATTTAAAAATATAAAAATTTTCTAAGTTAAAAAAATAAATCTTATATCTATATCAATGTTTATTAAATAAAAATAAAAGAATTATAATAATAGTGCCAAATTTTTAAAAATCTATTACTGATTGAAGTGTAGAAACCAATATATCCAAAAAATTTGTTAGATATATAAAGTATTTTTAATTTGATTTTAATTTTTTAATTTTTAACCTTTGACCAAAACATTGTTAGATGGATACACGTTCTTTTAAAATTGTAATTCTTAGCCATCTTCTTGTTTATATTTGGTTAAATATACTTTCATATCTTTTAAAATTAACCTCTTACATTTTCATGTATTTCTATTGCAATTATTTTTAGCTCTACTAAGTACATTTAATATTATTTTATTTTCTAATAGTCATTCTTGAGTAATTTTTTTGAATTTTTTTGATGTTTTGGAATGTTATCTTTTTAATTGGTTATTTATTTATACAATTAAAATAGATATCTTGTATATAGATTATGTTGTTTTATTATTTTGTTTAAATTTTAGTATTCAATATTAGTAAACAAATTTTTTAAAAATCTCAATGCATATTTTAAACAAATTTTAATCCAATTTAATATGCAAATAAACCATCCTGTGCTTGGCAGAACTTCACATCTCACGTCCATACCTTTACATCAAGCATATCGACAGCAGTGTAGAAAAAATCTGTTTCCCAAGAATTACTCAAGCTGAGACTACTACTACTTTTCCTTTTACCTCTACCAATGCTACAAAGAGGGATCAACTACAGCTCCATCTCTTTACTCACTTACACATACACCTGCACTCTACAGGACTTCATCCAAGAGTTGAAGAGCCTGATGAGCTCAACTTGCCTGTCTTGTGGTATAATACACCAGAGACTAACAAACACCTAACAGTTTCTTAACACATAGCAATTCAGACTGCAGGTGGTTGGCAAGGCCAAGTGAATACAGCATGCTATTTCCATCACCATTCTCCTCAATGTGTTATTGACATTACTACAGCTGGCAATCCGATGGCTCTTCCTCACAGTTCATCATGAATCTTGATATCATGGATATAAACAGGTGTAAGAGGTCTATCCTCGTCATCTGTCTCCACGTTCTCAATAGCCTGCAGAATAAATCAAAGCATTAGAGAATACCCACAGTTAACATACATCTGAAAAATAATTGTTGAAAAAAATTTCATACAAGCACAAAAGCAAAGTACTATGAAAGGATTGATATGACAAAAGTGTTTTGACCAGATGATGAGAATAGGCAGGGCCCTCCAAGCATTACCTGAACCACATCTTTACCACGAACAACACGTCCAAACACAGTGTGTTTCATGTCCAAGTGCGGTGTGGCGATTGTGGTTATGAAGAACTGCGACCCATTTGAATTTCTTTCGCCTATGTTTGCCATTGATAGAGTGAATGGTTCATGGATCAACCTGTCAATAACAGAGCACGAGGTGAATATGTCGGTGAATGGAAGAGGAACAACAAAACATCACATGCAACTACAACATCGTACATAACTACACAAAACTGCCATGTTTCTAACAAAAACCGAGGAAACTGTCCACCAAAAAGTTACATATTTGTACAAACAAACTAGGTGCAGACTTCATACTCTTTGTTCAATTCATCCCTGAAGCTGCCGCCCCAAATTGACTCACCACCTGTTCCATCGCCCTTTGGATCACCGCTCTGGATTATGAAGTCCTTGATGACACGATGGAACAGCACTCCGTTGTAGTAGCCATTTTTACTGCACGTACATCCTTGATGAATGAGTACCATAGATGAGGGGACGCTGAATGCCAGCTCTACTGTCTACCTGTAAATATGAAAAGGCTAGCATCCTTTACCCTCTCATTAAATCAAGGCAGAAAGTGGAACCTGGAGAGGTGACAGGAGGTGTAGTACCTATGTGTGACGAAATTCTCCACAGTGAGAGGTGTCTGCTTTCCAAAAAGTTCCAAGGTTATAAATCCCTTCGTAGTGTTCAGGGTCTGTCATGAAGTTAACATTACCATGTAAGCTATAGCGTTCTTGTCCAACCCTTTCCGGAAGAGCTGTAGATTTGTTTATAATTATTGAAGTAAAATACCACGAGTTGAAACGTAGACGCAACGGCAACATCTGAGCAGATCTGCATGTAACGTGTTTTTATGGTCCTAATAACCGTATTTCTGCACTTCGCAACTAACACTAAGCCTTCTTTACATGAAAGAAATTGTGAAAAAACAATCAAAGGGAAACAAGAAAAGTCAAGAATCAGGGTAAAGAAAAACGTTTTCATACAGAAATAGAATCTTAGTCATGTGTACTTCGTTAGACATGCATAAGCCAATTTGAAGGTGTGGAATCATAACAGATAGAGGATACGCTTTAAGACCTAGTACGAATATACCCTGCAAGGCTCGTGCTTACTTAACTAAAAATTGCAGAGTAAACTTACTGTCAGGACTTGACGAATTGATGCTAAAATGATTATGCAACAAGTTATGGAGGAAAGTTTGTACCGCATATCGGGGGAAGACACTCCCATCTAAACCTGTCTTATCATCAGAAATCTCATCGGCAACCTGCACAACGTCATAACCAAGGTGAAATTCCAGAAACGAAACTCAGGTAAGACTCTTATCCAGGACTAAGCCAGACAAAGATACGTTCAAACCAGGACAAAGTATTCGCCAGTACTCAGTGAACCATTACCTTAACTTCGACGACACCAACGTTTTCTTGGTTCGCAGTCCTATCTATGTTCCTGCAGCACCACCGAAACCTCATGAATCAACTAGAACTGAAGATATTGGATTCAAATTAAAAGCCCTAGAAAATCCCATAAAATGTGTAAACAGCCACCCTTGGGCGTCACACACCATTCCCATCGCCTAAAACTAATTTTAATAAGAAACCATATAAAATTGGATCAAGATAGCCACAAAAATCCGACTCACAATCCAGAAGAAATAATAAATTTAGTGGCAGTAGAAGACGAAGAAGAAGAAGAAAGCTTAAGCAGAGTCCACCCTTACCCTCCAGATTTGTATCTATGCATGGCCATGACGGACATCATCAAGAGGATGACGACCACTCCAACCATCACGATTGTGGCAGCACTCAGGCGCGCCGGGCCCTTCTTCTTCTTACTGTGCTGCAACAATGCAGCCGGCTTCATGCGGCCCATCGTAACAGATCAAGCCACAGCTAAAACCAACACTAAAAAATAAAAATAAAAACAACTCATAGTCTATCAATCCTCGCTACAAATCCCCGCTCCTCCCCGCTCCTCCCCGCTCCTCTTGTGCTCAGAACCCTAACTCTCCTCTAAACTCACCAACCCGGGGATTCACCGCCCCTTCAAAACCAGTATCGCCATCTCCACCATCTCATTCTCCAAGGCAAAAGAAATAAACAAACATAAAACAAAATTTAAAAAATAAAGAATGACCAAAAAGATCTTTTAAAATTTTAAAAGTTTTAAAAAATCCCACAAAATCTACCGGAAATTTCCAGCTATTGCCTATCAGACGGGTTGCCGAGAGTAAGATAGCGCCCTGCGAGAGATGCAAAAGGGTGGAGGGGGTGATTGAACGACAGAGACGAAGCCCAGTGGTGAAGCAAGCAAGGCTGTGCCGCAAGCAGGGGCGTCGCCCCGCGATTTCTCATCAACTGGCAACTCGCCCTTCCCCATCCCCCGGTACCCGCATTTATACCCTGGGAATCTCCGCCCGGGTCTCCTTCTCGACATCCGGGTATGCATCTTTTTTGGTAACCAAGGATCATCATCATTTGGTAACCAAAGAAGCTAGTGGAATAACTCTAGATTGGTTCAAGCCACGAGACTTTCGTATAGAAGTTGTGTTTTGAGGGATTCATGAGTTGGGACAAATCTTTCTTGTTGTAATTCTTAAAAAGCTGTCTACTTAAACATATGTAAAAATTTCACATATATTTTTACAATTCTTAATAGTTTAATTTATTATATAAAAGAACATGGTGTGTGTTGTGGTTGTGCATTTTTAATTTGGAACAATATGAGTTGGCAATCACAACTGTCCAAATCATGTTATGAAGTCTTATGAAATAACAAAAAGTTTAAAATTGTGCAAAAGAATTTAATTGTAAATATAAAATTATAAAAACAAATCTCTTTTCTTTTTTTTTAAATTTTTAGACATGTACTCTGATGTAATCAATGTAAAAAATTTGCCTTAATCAAGCCAAAATATTAGAGATTTTATAAAAATACCCCCAAATTAGACAAATAGATGAAAATTGTCTGACAAAGTTTTTCTATAAGAATTGAATTTGGTTTTAGCTCTAGTTGATACTATTAAATATCAAGAGTAATAAATAGATAGTGTTCAAGGAAAAAATCATCATTTTAATTATTAATTTTATATTCTTCTTTTATCATATTTTTTGAAAATGCTCTCTATATGGTAAAAAGTGGTCACCTATATTTCAAAGGTCCTTGGTTTAAATCTAAGTGGATTATTTTTTCTTTGTATTTGTCAATCCAAGCTTTAATATTTTGAGATATTTTATCTTTCTTTCAACTATTCTCAAGCTATCTTATCTTAGGCTACTCATATTTATTAATATAAATATTGAATACAAATTTTTGCTCTCTATAATGTATAGTTTAGAGATAGATTTTTTGTGGTCAAATAACTAAAAAAGAAAATTTTATAATATTAATAGAAATTATTTTATATCCAAGTATATTATATAAAAATAAATAAGTAAAAAAATAAAATAAAATGATAATATATCATATTATAGCTTTTAAAAATTATAATAAAAAAAGATATTTATAGTAACATAAGAAATCTTGTAGTTTCAAGCATATATATATATATATATATATATATATATATATATATATATCTTCATATTTAGTCCTTGAAATTGGAACCAATGAAATCTCAAGCTATTTTATATTATACAATAATAGTTATTTATTATAATTTATTTTAATTGTACCTTATCAAAGCTTGAAGCTTCTACATTTAAATAGGTACAATTATAATGAAGACAATTAAATTATATTTGAGCAATAAACTTGTCACTTAAAATTTATCTTACTAGTACTATCAATCATCTATACATGAAATTATTAATAAAAATTGGTATTGTATTCTAAAGATATAACATGATTTATAGTAATTTATTAGATGGATGATTAGAACTTCACCAAAAAATCTATTCTTATACCATCAAATTGGAAGAAGTAGTAGTAGATTAAAAAAATAAAAAATAAAAAATAAAAAAATCCACGAATTGACCACCAATACCAAATCTTAATTGTAAAGTTTTATCAATCTAATGTTATTTCTAAAACAAAAAAAAATACATTGATTAGAAACATAGAATTATGATTCTTACAAGATTAATCAAACACTTGATTTGGCATCACTAAAAGTATGCATATTAAACAAGAATAATACATTAAAATAGACAATATATCTAAACATGAAACAAAGTGATCTAGTTTAAAACTTTTTTGTTAATGAATATTTGTCTACTTAACTTTTGGTATTAATAGATCCTAGAGTTTTACATTCTAGTATGTACTTTTTATTTTTATTTTTATCTTCTATTAAGTATTTTCTAAGTAATCTTGGAATCTATAATGATAATTGCATAAATTCTATCTTAACTTCTTAGATAAACTAATAAAAGTTTCATGAAACAAAATTTATAAGGTCTTCTATTCTAATATCAAATCATAAAGATATATAGCAAATTGTATTAGCATACTCAAACTCAAGTTTTTTTAATAATGACCTAATGTATCTTTAACATCTTAGATATATGAGAATATAAGAATATCATAAGTTTGTTAGTGATGAAAGTCTTTAATGCTACAACTAGCCACATTTGAGCACTTTAAGTTTTCAAGGAATGACAACAAAACTAAACCTTGATCATACTAAATCCACAATTGTATATATATAATATTGTCAAATATATAATTATTATTTTAAAATAAAAATATTATATTCTATAATTTCTTTAAATAAAACTAAAAATATATAAAGTCAAATTAATATAATTAATTATATATATTATATATTTTAATTAAATATATATTAATATTAAATATATATTTAATTTTAATATATATATATATTAAATATATATTTAATTTTAATATATATATATATATATATATATATTAATTTTTTTTAAAGAGACATCTTCATGGATTCAATTTAGTTTATAAAAAAAAATTTATAAGAAGATTTTAATAATGAATATCTCAGTTAAATATGGCATTGAGATTATCTCTATGTAAAATTATCAGGTTTTTTTGTTTATTTTAAAATATTGTGCAACAATTCAATGCTTAGACAAAAGATATTGCTATAGAGCAATATGAGTGGAAAATTATTATCTTTTGAGAAATCTCATAAAATATAGAACATAAAAAATTAATTTTTTTAATACTTAATCTTATTCTCTAAGATATTGAATTATGCTCTTATTCTATTCTAATGATGATCTAACATCAAATGATAGATAAATAGATTTTATACCAAAAGTTAAATCTTAAATTCTTAATATAAAGAAAATTAAGATTATAATGCCAATATTAAGATTATAGAAATAAGATTCACCAAAAAAATATAGATTATGTGTGCAAAGTAATAAGTTTTGAATTAATAATATATATATATATATATATATATATATCCATGTTTAAAGTAGAGCACCAATTTATGTACTTAACATGATGAAGAACAAGATTATAATTATTTTTTTAATAATATATTTTTTTCTAAAGTTAATTAAATATGCTTTGATATAGTAATTTTTTTTAAAACTACATGTTTAAAAAGATAAAGCTCTAATTTACATGTTTGAGATTTTACATATTTTATGTCAAATTTTAGAATTAAATTTCTTAATTTGTTGAAGTTGTTTGATCTTGCTTAAGTTTTAAAAATTAATATTTTTGAATTCTTAATTATTGAAGTAATTTTCTGAAAAATACAGTTTTGTATACAATATAGATATGTTATTGGTAAAAAATACAATTAGAAGCGTTGTTAGAAGACCAATTGTTAAGAAGATGTTCAAGTTGATATCTACTCAACCTGCCTCTTCATTACTAGGACTATAGACATAAGCTCAATAGACATTCTAATCTATTATATAATAGAATATAGAGTATGTGTCTTTATGTACATATGTATGTACGTATGTGCATATTGTGGTCAATCTTTCATGGTAAAAAAAAAAATAGAATAAATTGTAGTTTAGTTTGTCTTCAAATATATAAAAAAATAATAATAAAAAGGATGCATTAGAGATTTTAAGATTAAATAAATTGATAATTTTTTTTATTTGTAAAAAATTAATACAAAATATTAATTATGTATCATTTATGTATATTATTACAAGATACTATTTAAGTGGAGATGATAGATTATGAGTTTTAAAATTAAGTATATATATATATATATATATATATATATAAATTTTTTATTTCTAAATGAAGAATAAAATCAAAATTATTAATTTTAAAATAATTCTAATATTATATAAAATATATTTTTTAAATAAAATAATTTATTATTTCTAATAGAATTTTACAAAATAATAAAAAGACCACAAGACTTTAATATAAGTTGAGAGAGACATGATTGATTGGCAATAAATACAACAATGTGTTACATATTAATTAATAAAATCTTATAAAATTTTTATATTTAGATATTAAAAATAATTTAAATACATAAAATAAGTTAATAAATAACTTCACTTGGACTTTGTTTGAGTCAAAGATACATGCTTAGACCATCTTTAAACCATCTTATTATTTTGTTTAGGCCACTTATTCAAGACCAATAAACATTCTAGAGTGTAGACTGTATCATTGTTAATTAAATAATCTTATTTTTGGTATTATATACATATTCTTACACTTTGTCAAAATATATAAATACAATGGTATATTTTAATATCCAACTTGCATCTTATTATGTGTGTATATATATATATATATATATATATATACACATAATATATTAATAAAAATATAATATAATATATTAAATTACTTATTTTAATTAAATTTATAATTTCGATATTTTAAAAAAAGTTATAAATTAAAAATAACTTCAAAATAATTTATAATTTTATTTGTTTCATAATTTTTATTAATGTAATAGAATATTAAATTTTATTTTAAATATAATTTATGGTATGATTTTTAATATATTAATAGAAATTAGTTTTTAAACTTAAAAAGATATATATATATATATATATATATACATTTCAATAATATAAGATAAAAGATCAAGATTAACAATAAAGTGTACAGTAGATAAGTTATAAGTTTGAAATTGATTAACACATCTAAGAATTAAATGCTGATATTAAAACATAGAATATGCACTATTTTTTGGTACACTTGTTAAAATATATATATATATATATATATATAATGTATATAGTTAATTTTATAATTTAATGATAATAAATACTATTTAAGAATTCATTCTCTATAAATACATGATAGATTTATTTATTTTTTGTTTAGGTAAAATAGATATCATATATAAAATATTATTATATTAATTTTTTATAATAATAACAAAAAAAATTAGATTAAATTTTTATTATAAATATTTACTAATTATATAGTTATTGTAGTTTTTATGAGTTAAGCATATAATATAATCAACTATAATAAACTATATAAGAATATTTTAAAAGATAATACTACATTTCAATTGTAATATTATAATTTTATTAATATAAAAACTTAAAATCAAAAATTTAAAAATCATGTTATAAAATGTTATTTTATGTTTTATTTAAATTTTAAAAGACATTAGTATATATATATATATATATATATATATATATTAGACTATTTAAAATTGAATCTATCAATACAAACTTGGATATGTTAATAATAGACATCGAAGGAGAGAAAAGAAAAAAAAGAAAAATCTCTAAAGATTACATATAGTCTACTTCATTTGCATTGAAGTGAGCCTCAGTTAACATCTATTTGACATTCTTCTATTTTCACAAATTTGAGAATCCAAAAATACTGAATAGACAAATCATGGAATACTATTTTATATAATGATAATAAATAAATTGGACACTTCACTTCCTCCTCTACTCATAGAAACTGAATGCTCTAAAGAACATTTGAAATAGAAAACAGCCTTTGGTCACAAAAGAATTCTCCTAAATCTATTATCATTCTCTAATGCCCTCTAATAATAAACAATCATCTCACTCACAAGCATCCACGCGTGGGATGGCCATACCTGAAAGTGAGACATGTGATTTGGCTCCGTGTTCCAACAGCTTTGCAAGTTGATACTCATCAAGTTTTCCAGTTTCTTCTATCACGATGACGATTTCTTGCAGACTGAGCTACAGAATATTCTCAACAGATTCTTGGGTAGGGTTGGGTATTTGCTGTGATGTTTGAAGAGCTATGCATCAATTTTCTGTTTGTCTTCAATACTGAGATGCCATTTGTTACCAAGTGTGAATACAACAATCATCCAAAGATGCCTTGCAATTTGAGACGGGGCCAAGTGAAAGTACCAGATTCTTGCAGAAGCCGAAGCAAAGGAAGAGGAAAAAAGCACTCGGATTAGTTCGCAGTAATCAAGTGATCAATCTCTTCTGCTGCATTCTTAGGGCGTTTCCACATGTGAAAATAATGTGGAGTGCAGGAATGTCACCAGAAAAACGTCTTTTAAAACGACCAGAACAGTCTGAAAGAAGCAAAGAGTTGCTGGAAAAGAAACAAGAAAGACACTAGATGTTGAACGAAGACCTCAGGATGTTCATGAGAATCCGTCTATTGAATCTGATTCGAAGCTCATCTCAAAAATGCTCCAATCGGACAGGCTTGGAGGTGGACGCAATGCACTTAAACTCTACTGAGTCGTCGCATCACTTTCCCATGAATGTGCCAATGATAGCACACTGAGTCTAAGCCGGGGCTACATTTAGACATTATCCGAGATGCCGCAGATCGTCCCATACACTTGGCGGAGTCAGAACTCCACTTTATGGATCGCACGGTCCCTGAAATGCTGCCACACGTTGTGTACCTTCTCCACAATCTCCACATGGCCTCTCAAAGTGCATAACTCAAAATACTCCTCCCCAATTGTCAGCATAAGATTCATCGTACTACGATGAGCCTTCGGAGTTGTGACTACTCTTGTGTAAGTCTCGTTAGTAGTCAAGCTGCAGGAGATCATTTGCTTCTCACTTCCCGGTTTTCCATTCATTTTTCAGAGTGTATACAGCGAAAGCTCAATTGCGGCTACTGTGACTGAAACTGTACACCTAATTGGTGCTAACGGTTGCCAGGATATGGCGATGGTCGCGCTCACTTCGACTCTGAACTCATCTCCGATTTCTGCTAAACGTTTTACTCCCAGAATATGCATGAATAGCTGTGGGTATGCGTCGAGCTTGAGATTCCGTAGCATTGCAGTTCCGCAACGGACGCTCAACCTTAGACTAGATTCCAGTTTCCTCACTGGCAGCAATCTTAGGATACCGAGTTGCGGAACTGCAAATCGGAGATGTGAGCCAGCAGCATGGCAAAGAGTGGTAGCTCCAAGAGCAACTGTTGCACCAGCGGGCGCGGGAATGAAGAGTTTATATCTGGCCGTGGCGCTTCCTCTCGTGCTCGGCGTGGCGAACTCTTTCTTCAACCGTCCTGATACGCAATGGTACTTCGACTTGAAGAAGCCGCGATGGCAACCACCGGGCTTCCTCTTCGGAGGGGCATGGAGCATCCTCTACCCTCTCATGGGCCTCGCATCCTGGCTCGTCTGGGCCGAAGGTGGCTTTCCGAAGCAAGCCCTCCCTCTCACTCTGTATGCCGTGCAGCTCGCGCTCAACCTCGCATGGCCAGTGCTCTTCTTCGGTCGTCAGCGCCTCCGCGCAGCATTTTACGACATACTTCTCCTCGACTTTGCGGTCATCGCCACCATCGTCTCCTTCAAGCCCGTCAATGAAGTCGCCGCCAATCTGCTCAAACCCTACCTCGCCTGGGTGCTCTTTGCAACTGCTTTGAACTACAAGCTCTGGGATCTCAACAAATTTGCATCTGAAGGAGGCTCAGCGCCTGCTCCTGCAACCTAACTCCGATGCGAGACCTCCAATCAGGAGCAGATCAAAACTTGTCCATATATATATATATATATATATGGTTACACCTGTACGCAATTAGTTTTAATTCTGCGCATGCAATGAAGTGACATCTTCGTCCTCGTTGAATACTCTCATCTGCATACATATGTATAGGTTTTAAACCATTTTTGCAAATAAGTATAGGACACGGAGAAGGCAGACAAGCCATTGAAGCTCCACAGATGCCTCGCGTGTGATTCACGCACAGTTGGCTCTAGATTTGTTGCTCACTTCGACTCCGTTTCTCCATGGCTTCTGGAATATACAAACACGTTGATCCCTTCTGCAACATGCACACATAATTTCGTGACCTAGTCTCTTGCATGCGCGAACAATGTGTCAGGACTGGAATGACGACATTTGCTGCGAGCTTTTGAAATGAAATATGCTAAACATCGCTCGTCATTCTCACTCCGAACATCATCCTCCCGCTTCCACAGCGGCAGTCTCTGTGCCGCCATAGCTAATCCACAAAGCTTGCCACATTTTCAAAATTAACTATATATTGAAAGAGTATATATCTAAAATAAAAAAGAATTAGAATGATTATTATCAAAGTTTAATATTCATCCACCATGCGTTCATCCATTTGTGTCAATTCACGCCCCTTGACCACAAAGTCAAAGGATTCCTTAAACCCTGCAACATTCATCTATCTGTCCCTTAACCATGAAGTGAGACAATACACCCAGATTGGGATACGAGTAACGTGCACTACAACAGAAAATGGACCTCAACATATGTCCCTAAATTGAAAGTTAGACTGTAGGATTAGGGACTTAATAAAGCCTACAAGAATTGACACTGCAACGTCCAGGGAGGAGTCCAAATCTTCTACCGTGTTGCCACAGATCCTACAGTCGCACATAGTCTCACAATGACTCTTTGTTAATCTTGATAAAAAAAACATTCACAGCTGCCCCTTTAACGTGTTCATTTAGTTTTAAAGAAAATCACAAAATAACTAAGCACATGTGTTTGATATTGGTCAAAGAATCATAGCCACCACCTCAGCATATTTGTTTCTTTTGAAAAATGAAAATTGCAAAATAATTAAACGTATTCTGTTACGTTTAAAATTCATAAAGTATCTATTGTAATAAAGAGTTCAACGACCTAATGGAATCTTCAATTTTTTTTAGTTTAATTCAATTTTTAGAATCAAAATTATTAATTTTATTTAATAATCATTTATATTAAATTTTATCTAAATAATTCATAATATATATATATATATATATATAAATAATTTAAAATTTAAAAATAACTTAAAATTTAAAATTAAATTTTTTATATTCTTGAATAGATTAGAATAGGATATATTTCTATCATGTAATAGTCAAATAAGATATATTGAGATATATTTATTATTACAAAAATAGGCTCAAATAGGCAGTCCTTTCGTGAGGGTAAAATTCACTCCTCAACCCAAAATATAAGGTGGCCTCAATTAAGAGTTGCTTATAAATTGTGGTGTGAAGTATAAGGAGCAATGAACAACAATGAAGGAAAAGAACAACACATAACAAGTAAAATATATACAATTGAATAGTTACACACTACAAAACTATTCACAGTTTGTTCATTGTGTTTTCATCTAATAAAAAATAAAAATAAAAAATAAAAAATATATTTTTACTTAGATGATTTTTTTTATCTTTCTAATAGTATAAAGAACATATAATTCTGAGTTACTATGAATAAGTTATAACAATCCAAAGATAGAAGATTAATAATAGAAAAGTGAAGTAGAAAATTTTTACCTCAAGGATTACTTGCTTAATAGGTTATGAATTTGAACCTCACTAAGGCTCACAAGTAGTATATAAGGGTGTTATGGAGGGGCCATGAGGCCTTAGTCTTATCTTCCTACCTACATCTAAGGTGCCACAACCTATATGGGACTTGTGCACCTCCCTTTCTACAAGGACTACACTAGTTGCTGGTCCTCCTATTTTCTACTAGTAAAAATCCTTATTTTACAATTTTGACTTCACCATGGTATTCAAAAATATCCAATTAGCAGAGGAACCTCGTATGGCCTTCAAACCTTACTCCAATTCTTCATAATGGCTCTCAAGGTGGTAAAACTCATTTTTACCAAGGTCTTTAAAATTGCTCTAGAAATTTCTAAAAAATTCTAAATAAATTCTAAATAGATTCTAAATAAAAATTAAAAATTTATATAATATTTTTAAAATAATAATATCCATTTAAAAATATTTTTTTTTTATCTTGGTGATTTTTTATAATAATAAAATCAATTTATATCAAATAAAAATCCTATTTTTTACATAAATAACTAAAAAGATATGAGATTTATTTTTCATGCTTCTTCTATTTACTAAATAATATTTATATCTTTTTAATAAGTAGTATATAGAAATAGAAGGCTAATATAGACATTGATCTTAATAACTAAATATTAATTCTTATAATTAAAAAAAAATACCAAATCAACTAAGATAATTATTCCGAAGACTTATTATGACTTTATTTCTTCTCTATTAATATTATTTTCCTTCATTTAGCATCTTCTAAACACATCTTCACTTACAATTGTAGTTTTGGCACTCTAAATGCATTCTTTTATCCTAAAACAACTTATGAGTCAATTTAATGACTCACACCTTTGCTACATAAATAAAACATATTCCATAGTACCTTTGATAGATTTTATAATGTATTGTTGAAGTAAATTATATGTTGTACATTTAACAAACAAACTGTCAACTAATTTGATGGCTATATTATTAAAAAAACTCCTTCATAATTCTACTCACTCCAATTTGAAAAATTGGCAGCTAATTATAAGATAGGTTTTTATATAATTAATATATGGATATTTATTATTATAATTAAATAAAAATACCATTAATAGATCTTATAATAATAACCAATTTCAATCTTTTATTACAAAGATTGACTTCAAAAAATATGAATTAATGTATATGAATTACATAAGCATTTATTTTGAATTATCTATGTATATATATATATATATATATATATAATATTGATATCAATATTAATATGCTTAAATATTAAATAAATTTATAGAATATAAGCTTCTACTATTGAAAGATATTTTTTTATTCACTAAAAAATAAAAATAAAAGAATAAATAATAATTCCATCAAAGAATCCTTCAATGCTTGTCACTTAAATAAGTAAAAAGATTAAATGAGAAAAAATTCAAATAAGTTAGATTAGTACCTTTGAAGCATTGGCTTGTATTTATTTGCAATTGTGGCTAAGAAAATGATATTTTAGGATATCCATTCTTCTTAGGATTTTATTTTGTATTTGATGAGAAATAGAATCTGTATTCTATTTAATGATAATAATGATACTGTCTATTGCTTGAACTATGTCAAGTTGAGGTCGTTTAATTCTTCTATTTCCATAGATTGATGATTGGATTCTTTGTCAATACATATTCAAGTATTAAAAAAATGTAGACAATGGTATACCATAAATTTGCCTGTAAGCGATATCACATAATTTCTTTTCAAGCAAAGTGATAAACTTTTGTATACAATTAATATATTAAAAATAAAATTGTCCACCTACACTTATTTCATACTCTTGCTGCTCATTAAAAGATTTGAGGTAGTACCTTTGTATTACCACCAAGGTATCTTTTGGCTTAAAGAAGTAGCAACAGTGTCTTTCACAATATATTGATATTATCACTACTTGG
Source organism: Physcomitrellopsis africana (assembly GCA_036785485.1). Classification (NCBI taxonomy): domain Eukaryota; kingdom Viridiplantae; phylum Streptophyta; class Bryopsida; order Funariales; family Funariaceae; genus Physcomitrellopsis; species Physcomitrellopsis africana. Next base: position 74,355 of record JAWRVF010000199.1, on the reverse strand, counting down.
ATTGTAATCTCACTCATCTTTTGCAAATGGAAGGAAAATAAATAAATAAATATAAAATAAAAAAATAAAAAAATAAAAAATAAGATATAAATCAAGATCCACAACATGAAAGATTTTGGAGTAGTATTATAGGATTTCACCTAGTAATTGGCCTCTCATAAAGCACCATTTTTTTAAAGACTATTGTCTATGATTCATTAAATAATATCTATCCTATTCAAAAAAATCAAGAATAGTAACATCTATATTTCTTTCACCAAATATATTCTTTTGAAATAGTTTATCATATGATGCACAATTTATATAATCTATAGCAATTATAATTCTATGTAAGTTACAATGTTCAATTATCATGTCAATCCAATCTACCATTTTAATAAATAAAAATATAATTGAAAGTATTATGAAAATCTCCATCATTAATATTGTCACATATTAGAGATTGTGACAAATATAAAATATATTCTAATAACTATATAATTAAACTAGATTAATAAATTAATTTGATAATATCTTAGTAAGAAGCTTCCTAGTAGCTTCATATATGCGGAATTACCTTTATATAAGTCTATAAGTGATTGGTAGATTAGAAACTAGATCAACAATCTAGCCATGTATCGCATATATTGATAGCTTGTGGAACAAGCTAGCCATGTGTCACACCTGTTGGTAGCTTATGGAACAAGCTAGCCATGTGTCACACCTGTTGGTAGCTTATGGAACAAGCTAGCCATATATCACACCTGTTCATAGCTTGCATAATAAGCCAAGTACGTGGTGCATACATGGAAAACTTGTCTTACAAATTTGACATGTGTCTTGCAAATTAGACACGTGTACAAAGTCTTAAAGAATACCGCCACGTAGCTTATGAATCATCAAATTGACTCATTAGTTGTTTTAAGACAAAAGAATGTATTTAAGTGCCAAAATTATAATTATTAGGTGAAGATGTATTTAAAAGATGCTAAATAAATAGAAAATACTATTAGTGGAAAAGAAATGGAATCTTAATAAGTCTTGGAGGCAATTATCTCAGTTGGTTTAGTATTTTCTCTTAATTGTAAGAATTGGTATTTAGTGATGGAGACCAATGTCTACATTGGCATTCTATCTTTATGTACTACTTATTAAATATATATAAATATTACTTAATAAATAGAAGAAGCATGAGAAAGAAATCTCATGTCTTTTTAGTTATTTATGTAGATAATAGAATTTCTAGTAGTTTTAAATTGATTTTATTATTATAAAAAATCACCAAGGTAGAATAAAATAGTTTTAAATTGATATTATCACTTTAGAAGTATTATAGGAGTTTTTAGAATTTATTTAGAATTTATTTAGATTTTGTTGGGAATTTTTAGAAGAAATTTTAAGACTTTGGTAAAAATGAGTTTTACCACCTTGGGAGCCATTATGAAGAAATGGAGCAAGATTTGAAGGCCATTCAAGGTCCCTAGGCTAATTGGGTGTTTTTAAACACTATGATGAAGTCGAAATTGCAAAAATATTAGTTCTACTAATAGAAAATAGAAGGACCAGCAGCTAGTGTAGTCCTTGTAGGAAGGGAGGTGCACAAGTCCCATATGGGTTGTGGCACCTTGGATGTAGGTAGGAGGATAAGACTAAGGCCTTGTGGCCTTTTTAGGACATCTTTATACACTACTTGTGAGCCTTGGTGAGGTTCAAACTCTTGATCGCTTAAGCAAGTTATCCTTGAGGTAAAAATTACTCACTTAACTTTTCAATTCTTTACCTTTTATCTTTGAACTATCATAACTTACTCATAGTAACTTGGATTTACATGTTTTTTATATCATTAGAAAGATAAAAGAATTACCTACTTAAAAATATAATTTTTATTCTTTATTTTTATTTTTTACTAGATAAAAATATAGTGAACAAATTGTGACTAGTTTTGTAGTGTGCAATTACTCAATTGCATATATTTCACTTGTATTGTGTTGTTCTTCTCCTTCATTGTTGTTTATTGCTCCTTATACTTCACACCACAATTTATAAGCAACTCTTAATTGAGGCCACCTTTTACTTTGGGTTGAGGAGTGAATATTACTCTCACATTTTGGTGCGTTTGCAAAGAGGTGGTGCTTCTAATTGTGTGGGTGATTGTGAGTGAGTTAATGGTGGTTGATCCCTTTTGTGGATTTCTTGAGTGAGCATTTCAACTCTATCCTTCATAATTGGTAAGTTTTCTACCTTTCTTCATTATTGTTGTGAACAAAGCTTTTATCGTCTATAGTTAAAAAAAAAAAAAAAAAAAAAAAAAAATTATGTAGAAGGTGATTTTCTATCGGTTTTTTATCAATCAGTTTTTATGTAATGGTTATTTGAATTTGAATTTTTTTGAGGTAGTGTATCCTGATTCTAGCTATTGAAAAAGCTATCACACATTTAATTTGGACCAAATTTGAATTTTTGATGGATTTTTGAGTAGAAGTAGGTCCACTACCATAAGTGGTTGTTCCTAAGAGTGATTTGCTCTCGGGTTTTCAACAATCAGTTTTTCTGTATTTGTTAGTTGATCTTGAATCTTTGTGAAGTTCTTCATGTTGTTGTTAGATTTCTAAAGAGTCTTTTTATGTTTGATTTGGACCAAATTTGAATTTTTAGTGAGTTTTTGAATAGAAAGGGGTTCAATGCCTCGGCAGTTTCATGTATCCCATGTTTGAAAAAGTATTTCTTAGTGCCTGGTGATTAATTAATAGTGGAAATTTGTGAGTACAAGTATTTTGAAGTTGAGTTTGTAGGGGTGAAAATTTCAATGCAATTGAAGAAAAATTGAATTTGTTGCGAATTTTGGAGTAGAGAGAGATTGTTGCCTTAAGCGGCATACACTTGAGGTTAGTGAATTCTATCTCTTTACTCATTCATATGTTTGATTTTATGTTATACTTTTAATTTTTGTGTTTAAAAGTTTATTTTTATCTATATTAAATTATATGAATATAAAAAGATATATATATATTTATATATATAAAATAAATAAGAGATAAATATAAATAAATATATAAATAAATAAATAAAAATAAAAATAAAAATAACAAAAAATTAAATAGAATTAAAAATATATTATGAAACAAAAATTTATATTTTAATTAATTAATAAAAACTAACTTTAATTAATAATTTTAATTTTTTTAATCTTTATTTTAGTTTTATATTTATTTTTACTTGTCTTTATTCTCTTTATTTTTTTGTTTAATTTTTATTCTTATTTTGTTTACTCATATTATTTTATGTTATTTTTTTACATGCATGATAAGTTTTATGTTTTAAATGAGAACTATATCAATGGATTTTATTGGTTATAGAATATAGTTAGGTTGCTAGTTTAGAAAGGATCTATTAAAAGGATTATTATTAAGGTTTATACAACCTTATTTTCTTTCTAGCAGTGACTTTTGAAGTTAATTTTAAATGGATAGTAACTTGTATATATCTTAAGTCACCTATGTTAGACATTGGTGATCCTTAAGATCTTATTTACTTCTTTTATTTGGTGCTTAAAGCACCAAGTATGTAAATCTTATAAGAAGAAAGGTTAGAAAAGGGATTTTAGTGTAAAAAGGGTAGTTTGGCCATCCATGTGGATGAATAGAGGTAGAGGATAGAAATCTCTATTCTAATTGGCCAAAAATCATGCCCAATGGGCTTCAAGGAGGCTGCCCGAGGGTTTATTAGGAGTTAGGGTTTGTTTTTCGAAAGGAATTGAACATCAAAGGCAAGGTTCATCAGGTTTAGGTTTTTAGGTATGGTTTAGGTGCAAATCTTGTATGATTTGGACTTTTAATGAAGAAGTTAAAGGCGCTCAAAGTTAGGGTGTCAATTTTGGACCTACTGTCACTCTTGTGGATATATCTCGCGCATACAGAAAGCAATCAAAGATCCGCGACTGGGGTTGGAAAGCACACTTTCTTGGCTATACTTTTTACTTACAGCTTGATAAAATCCAAGCCAGGGTCAAGGAGATATTGCGAGTTGAAGTCAGTGCTTGTAAGCTAAAGGCAGTAAGTGACTCTGCTTAACTAGCAGTTACATTTTGAGCTATATCTTAGTCAATTTGATAGATTTTTGGCTCAAAATTTTCAGGAGTATATTTGTTTATGTCGCAAGACTATGTGGAAATTTTTTGTGGCATTAGGATTTTGGGTTTGTGAGATATAGAGAAAATAGAGCTCGGGTGTCTCTGAGCTAGAGTTTTAAGCACCTGCTAGGGATTTTGAGATATCGAACGATCGGAAGTATATTTGCAGTTGAATTATTTTTGTGGTAAAGCTTAAAAGCAAATTCTACCTTGCGTGAAAGTTTGAAGAAAATTGAACAGCTGGATCAGAAGATATGATTTTCTAAAGTTTAGGAAGAAAAACATCCTTTGCGGGAAAATATATTTTTAAGGGTTTTTGTTGCAAATTTGGACTTTTGTGCATGCTAAAGGTGTTTTTGGGAGCCAAGACTTTATGGAGGTATAAAAGGTGGATGTATAGAGCCATGATATGATTTTGATATATAGATGAGTCTTTAAAAGGTTTTTAAGGATTTTCTACATATCATAGAGAAAACTTATGTACAAACCTACTTAAAAATAAGAGGTTTTAATTATACAAAACCTTTTTCTTATGTTATCATGTGTACTTATCCTTCTTATTAAGAACAAATAATTCATTAGAGTTTAGCCAATAAATATTAAGTAAAATTCTCTACAGCTAGGTACCCGGTGTATTCTTAGATAGAAGTTCACGCCACACGACAGCGGTCTTTCTCTAGTGGTAGAGGGATTTAATCACCCTCTCCACCCACCATACCCTTTCTCTTCACAGATATAGGATAGAAATGATTTTTTAGTAATAGATTAGAAAAATCATTCTACCAACAATATAAGAAGAAGAAGAAAAGAAGAACAATTAGTCAAGACTCCATACTTTTAGGATCAATTAGTAAGACATCTAAATTAAATTATTAAAATTAATTAAGAAGAAATTAATAAGACATCTAAATTTCAAGTAAGTTCCTTGACTCTTGTCAATTTATTTCAATTCTTTCAAGTTTAATGGATACTTATAGAAGCAAGGAGCGAGAGCTAGGAATTAGAGGATAGAATCTAGGAAGAAGACGTGAGAGAGGTAAGTTTCTAATCTATCTTATAGATATTGGTATGGGAGAATAGATAGAACCTATAAAATCTTATATCCTCAATTTTTAAGACTTCACTTGGACGTTTAGCTTGGAATCAGTTAGGGGGAAGTTATTCATTTTGGAAGTTTGTTAACAAGTGTCAGATTGGTTGAAAATGCAATTAGGTGAGTTCTTCTTGAACGTGGTGTGAATTTTTTACAAAGGATCTTTTTTGTAATGTAATCTTTGTGATTAATCATTGTAGTGGATAATTTTCTAATTGCTTTAGTGTGAAGAAATAAAAAAAAAGGAGAATTTGGGCTCCCTGTCATCTCGGAACAAAATTTTTCTTCACACTATTGTTGATTAGAGTCACTACCACATAGGATTGTGCCATATAATAATTAAGGTTGAGAAAAGTCTTACTTGGGATGATACTCAAACAACCATTCTTTCTTTAGTTGCTTCTATTTTGTTTCCCTTTCTTGTTGGAAGGTATTTTAAGTGGATTGCAAGTGGAAGGCCAAAAAAATATTTTAATTTGATTTTGTAGAAATTAGTATGTTAAAATTATAAGTCTAGATAAATGTTATGTCTATAGTTGTGCTAGATGCATTGTTCTATTAGATCTAGACAACTTAACTAATTCTATCCATATGACATCTAAAAATTTGGAAAGAAGAAATTATATAGAATAATTAAATTCATATGCTAATTGAGTGGAGAGAAGGAATCAGAGTATGGCCTTATTTGACATTAAAAAATTAGCTCCAAATTTTTTGATGATTCTCTTCCATCTTTGAGCAAATATGCACTTAGGGAGCTAAGGGGTGAAAGGTTGAGTCCCTCTCATGCTGAAAAGCAATGAACCCCCTAGCTGAAGAGGAAGGGCTAAGTGACTAATGTCATGTTGTGACATGATTATATGGTGAAACAATAACTAAAAATGAATTTTCAATTAATATTCTTTTATCTTAGTTCAACAAGAATTTAACATATTTTTATAAGGTTTTTATAAAAGCCTTTTAATTTATTTTCTTTACTTAATAGCTAGTACATAAGAATTAATTAGTAATTTTATCCTTTAGGCTTTAATAATTCTTTTATTGCCTTAGAAAGGCCATAAAATAGTAAAAATATGATTAAAAGGATAAATTACTAGCATAAATGATACTAGGATTAAGTTGAGAGTAAGATCAGGCTATAAAATCCCTAGGATAGGTTAGATTGATATCTAGGGGTTGGCCATTTGTAGCACAGGGTCAAAATCAGACCTTTAGCCACAAAAATTGCCGCCTAGGGCAAAATATGTGGGCTTTTTCAAATTGGATTTCTAGATTAGATAGCTAGCTTTAAGCTTGTTCCATGGGCATTAAACTTGATGCCATAGGCTTTTGCATGACTTTGTAATTATTGTTCAAAGTTAGGAATTATATTGATATTTTGGATTTTATATAAGACAATGATGGCTTGCATTTTTGAGTGATTCGTGCAATCGATATAGCATCTATGGTTCAAATTTTGATATTGTCTAGATTGTTGGGTGTCCTAAGTGTGTATAAGATTTTGTGTTAATCTAGTAATGTAATTGGGAGATATTTGGATAGGATTGGATAGGATTTCTGTTATAACTAAAAATGTACCAAGTGGATCAGCGTAAATTTTAGCATGGTGATAGAAGACTTATAGTTCAAGCTACACACCAAATTTGAGCTGAAGTTAATTTTGAAAGAAGAAGGAATCACCACTAGAATTTCTACATCAATTTTCAAGTTGGTGGCTGAGTGTTATTAGTGAGGATTTTGGGCATTTTTTTGCAATCTGTAAGTTAAATTGGATTAGATTTTTTTGAGCATAAAGAAGGCTTATACCAACATTTGTGTACAAAATTTCATACTAAGTGGATGGTTGGATTAAAAGTTATAGCTTATCAAAGCTCACTCATTAGGATTAGGGCTTACAAATAAAAATAAAAATTGCTTAATTATAAAAGAAACAAGGAAATTGGGATATATATATGGTTGATGTTACTAAAAGAAGTATTTTTAAACACTTTTAAATTAGACTTTGAATTATATTCTTCATATATGGATGAAACCTATTAGGGTTTCTTGATTATTTGCAAACACAACTTTACATTCCATAGCCAAGTGCCCAATGCATTCCCAAACATGACAACACGTATTATGACACTAGATATGGGACGAGGTTGGCCCTTTCTTCCCTTCCGAGGTGACCTACCACTAAGGTGAGAAGCAATGAAAGTTAATATTTAAAACATCTACCCCTCTTAGGCCATGTTAAACTAGATGCACAAAGCTACAAAGTTCCAAAATCCAATTTTAATTCCACCACTAGGTAAACCACGTCAACATTGTAAAAATCCTTTAAGAAGTAGAAAAATCCTACTAAAAGGTAATCAATCTAAATTTAGTAGGATTATAATTAATCCACTTAGTCTATCAAATGACTTCATTGAAGTCAATCTAAATAGTGACAATCCACCTTTTAATCCAACAACGTCTACTTTTAGTGGATTACCAAATTTGATAAGTACTTCTTTTTCAAATCAACTTGGATTAGAACAACCGTTAATTCCAATGTCTTCCAAGGACCTTACTTTAGATATTAGAAATCTTTTAGAAATACCTATCAATCCTTTGGTCCAACCAAGAGGTTTGCTTATAGTGATTCCAAAGGATTTATAAGCGATACCTCTGTCATACAACCTCCCTATGTTTAAAAAGACTAGGAATGATGATCCAACAACACACGGAGAGAAGTTCATAGAACTTCTCACAATGTGTTTGATAACAATTCTTGTATACTATATTGTGTGGTTTTCAAGCACGTTACAGGATAGAGCTTATGAATGGTATAGGAACCATCTTCCTCAAACCTTTAAAAATTGAAACATGCTCATAAGAGCATTCTTAGAAAGTTTAGACCAAAAGTGGGACAAAGTAACGCCTTCACGGCCCTTTTATTCTTTAAGACAAGAAAAAAGAGAGGGAATTATTGAATATGTTTGGCAATTTGAACTAGTAGTAATCCAATTTGTAGGAACTCTTCTCACAGAAAACACACTCATCCAATTTTTTATCCAAAGATTCAATAATGAAGGTACGATTAGAGAAATCCTCAAAGGAAGGCCAAAAAACTTAGAGGATGCTAAAAAGATAGCATGGATAATTGAAGACATTGACAAACAACAAGAAATGATGTGGAGGAAGGAAGACCATAGAATCCCAAGTTTTATACCAATCTATGCCCAAAATAAGGATAAGTCTCAAGAATACTCTTATGGGATTGTGAAAAATCAATTTCAACCTATAATCCATTATCCTACACCTTTAGAGGTTAGACTACCACCTAGTCTTTCAAAATTTGACATATCCAAAGAATAGGAATAGGTAGAAGGAAGACTTTAAAAAAAAAAACTTCTCAAAGTCTAAAGAATTTTCATGATAAACTGGCACAACAGATAAAGACCACGCAAGAACAAATGGCTTTTTTTAATTAAGGGCCAAAATCCAAATGAGGCTCCACCTCCCATAGAATCTGGTAGGTACACTTCAAGGTTGTGGTATATTCAATGTGATCAATCGGGACACATTAGCCAATTTTATTTAAACTAGCAAAATTACCAACATAATCTTAACCAGTAACAATCCTATATTACATCTCATAGGAACCAAAGAAATTCAAGACTTAACATTCATTAAGAAAATCGTGAGAATTCTAATCAGAGCTTTAAAAACCAATCACAACAATGGCAAGAGGTGCATCATCTTTGTGGTAAAAGGCACCTACTTGATAACTGTTGGATAGAAAATAAAGTAATATGCAGAAATTGTAGGAGAACCCATCTGACGGAGATATGTAGGCAAACCAATAAGATAGTCTTCTTGAAGTTTCTACAAGGAAATTATCATCAACAAGTCCAAGATCAATTGAAAGGAGTAAAAAATCCTAGTTCAAATAATATTTTAAAACCTCCAAATCTATTCTATGATTACAATAATAATCGTCAAAATCAACATCATCCTTCAGGTTTAAATACTAAGCAAGGATTCATCCCTCTAAATGTTGATCAATCTCAATATAGCCAACAATATGATGGCCAAGGTTCACAAGATGCGAGGTATTTAGAAATATCAAATAAAAAACAAGGCTTTCAATCTATTAGGGATCAACCTTCATCTTCTCAAACCAACTACATTTCACATGAAGAGGTTCCTGAGAGGGCTAAAGAACTCCCTAATATACCAGCCTTGGCAGTTATGACAAGGTCTTGATACACTAGTCCTCATCCTCCTATTTCAATTGATAGTAAAAATAGTTCAAAAGATTCTTCTCACTTTTCAGATTTAAATGAAGTCGCAAGAGAAGCAATGGCTAGTATAAGAGATTCTAAAGAAGTATCTCAAGTCCTTGAATCCAAATCAAATAGATTGGTAAGAAATTTGAAAAAAAATATTCAAATAGAGGAATTTCTTTCTAAGGAAGAGTAGAAAGGATCTAAAGTTTTTAATTTTAAATTTAATCCTTCAACTCAACCTAAAGACAAGGATCAGGTCAAGCCATATAATTTATGGGAAGATTTTAAAAAAATTAAGGCAGATATGACAATTGCTTAGTTATTGGAGGTTTTTTCTCTAATAAGAAGGAGCTTTAAAACAAGCCTTCCCATTAAAAGACAACAACAATCTAAACCAAAAAGCTTAATTCATATTAGAACAATTCAAGTAGCACAAGAGGTGAAGGCAATTGAATTAGAGGTGTCTATAGTGGATAAAATCATATCCTATACTATTGTAGATGGAGGTAGTAGTTTGAATATTATGCCAATGAGAACTATGGAAAAATTAGGACTTAATATCACTGGTTCCTCCCCATTTGTAATTAACATGGCTAATCAAAGCTGAAACACACCTTTGGGACAAATTAGTGGTTGTAGAATGATGACGGGAAGTGAAGAGTATTTTCTCACTTTTCATGTGATTCATATGTATCCTAGCAAAAATTCATATCCATTACTTTTAGATAGACCTTGGTTAAGGGCAGCTAATGCACAAATTGACTGGAGAGGTAAAAAGCCCCGTATCATCTATGGGCCACTTGAAAATCTGACTAAAATCCTAATTCAATCTCAAGGATTGTCTTCAATCCAAATCTCATCTCACTCTTTAGAAGATGAGATTTTGAATCCCCAATCATAAAAAGAATTCAAAAAGAAGGTTAGATTTGTTGATTTAGTAGCAAGTAAGTAGGTTCATTCAAGTATGGTCCAATCAACTCCATTAGGATGCATGGGCCCTGGACTATATGATTGGAACGATGATGGAGAGTTCACTCAATGGTTGAAAACACACCCTATTTCAAGTAGAGATGAGGTTATATGTGTTTAATTTATAGATGTTTTTATCTCAAAACTAAACAATGAAAAAAAAAAAGATTTATCAATCCTAGTGGATGACATTATTTATAAAGATGCCTTTGGAGTAAACTTTGATAGTACTCAAGTTCATGTATTAGACAAATTAATAGAAAAAAATGACTTTACTCCACTTTTATAATTTAAACAAACTTCTAGTGGTCTTACAATTGGAAATGATATGGCCAACTACCCACAAATATCAACTAATTGATATAGGAAACATACAAAGGCAATACAAAGAAGAAGAAAAATTACCTTTCACAAACGATACAAGATCAAAATACTTATTGGTCCTTTTACAAGATACTAGGAGATTAGATTTCCTAGGAAAGTTTCATGCTTTATGGTTAGGTCCTTATTTAATTAAAGAAGTTTTCTCAAACAATTCAATTTGGTTACAAATATTGAAGGGATAAGATTTTTCTACTAAAAATTCTGAAAATAGACGTAAAGAATATAGAGTGTGATTTTTATTACACACCAAAAAAAACACTTCATCTTTAAGTTTATTTTTATTTAAAGCCTAAAGAAAAACTAGAGTCATCAAAACTTAATGAAGTCAAGAGGATGAACATTGGAATTCAAGAGAAGCAACAGATTTATTTATTAGTTATTTTTTCTTTCAAAATTTAGTGTCTTTTATGATACAATCAAGTATATTCCAAGTAAGTGAAGAAAGTATTTCAATTAGACCCTCATATTTTTTGAGTATTAAAAAAAAAAAAAAAAAAAAAAAAAAAAAATGAATATTAGAATTTGTAACTTATACTTAGTAAACATCCAAAGGAAGTAGAAGTGTTGGTCACAAGAGAGGTTGTTAATGGAGCATCCCGGATTTGAATCCAATTGAAAAAATGAGCTATCCCAATGAGCTAGTGTTAGTGCAAGAAAAGACCAACCTTGATACCCAAAGGATATATAGACCTTAGAGGGTCAATATTAAAATCTTCTCAAATTCAAAATGAATCTAAAAATATTACCTTTTATTTTCTATTTTTTATCCTTTAGCTCTGATATCCTTCTCTATAATCACTAGTTCTTAGGTTAGATTTAATTTTTTCTATCTCCTTTGTTTAGTTCTATGGAATAAAACCTACTTAAAATCTTTTAGATTAGTAGCAACTTACTCATTTTTATTTTAGATAGTTATTAAAAACTTCTCTAAAAAAATCTTTTTTTAATTCAATAGCATTCTTGAGAGGACAATTCTAGGTTTTTCTCTTTTGCAAGTCGTCCCAAATGGTTGCTATGTGTGAATCATCAAATTGACTCACTAGTTGTTTTAGGACAAAAGAATGCATTTAAGTGCCAAAATTACAATTATTAGGTGAAGATGTATTTAAAAGATGCTAAATAAATAGAAAATAGTATTAGTGGAGAAGAAATGGAATCTTAATAAGTCTTGGAGGCAATTATCTCAATTGGTTTAGTATTTTCTCTTAATTGTAAGAATTAGTATTTAGTGATGGAGACCAATGTCTACATTGGCATTCTATCTTTATGTACTACTTATTAAATATATATAAATATTACTTAATAAATAGAAGAAGCATGAGAAAGAAATCTCATGTCTTTTTAGTTATTTATGTAGATAATAGAATTTCTAGTAGTTTTAAATTGATTTTATTATTATAAAAAATCACCAAGGTAGAATAAAATAGTTTTAAATTGATATTATCACTTTAGAAGTATTATAGGAGTTTTTAGAATTTATTTAGAATTTATTTAGATTTTGTTGGGAATTTTTAGAAGAAATTTTAAGACTTTGGTAAAAATGAGTTTTACCACCTTGGGAGCCATTATGAAGAAATGGAGCAAGATTTGAAGGCCATCAAGGTTCCTAGGCTAATTGGGTGTTTTTAAACACTATGGTGAAGTCGAAAATGCAAAAATATTAGTTCTACTAATAGAAAATAGAAGGACCAGCAGCTAGTGTAGTCCTTGTAGGAAGGGAGGTGCACAAGTCCCATATGGGTTGTGGCACCTTGGATGTAGGTAGGAGGATAAGACTAAGGCCTTGTGGCCTTTTTAGGACATCTTTATATACTACTTGTGAGCCTTGGTGAGGTTCAAACTCTTGATCGCTTAAGCAAGTTATCCTTGAGGTAAAAATTACTCACTTAACTTTTCAATTCTTTACCTTTTATCTTTGAACTATCATAACTTATTCATAGTAACTTGGATTTACATGTTTTTTATATCATTAGAAAGATAAAAGAATTACCTACTTAAAAATATAATTTTTATTCTTTATTTTTACTTTTTACTAGATAAAAATATAGTGAACAAATTGTGACTAGTTTTGTAGTGTGCAATTACTAAATTGCACATATTTCACTTGTATTGTGTTGTTCTTCTCCTTCATTGTTGTTTATTGCTCCTTATACTTCATACCATAATTTATAAGCAACTCTTAATTGAAGCCACCTTATACTTTGGATTGAGGAGTGATTTTTATCCTCATATAGCTCCTAAATTGATAGTATAAATAGAGACAAGAGTGAAGACTTCTTTACTTTTGTCAACTCCTTTCTTGCTTCTTGTCTAGTTCAAGAGTCTTATATATTTTCTAGCCCTTGGCAATAGCCATTCTAGTTTCTTCTTAAATATGCATCTTTCTTTATTTTTATCTTATTATTATCCTTTGACATAGTTTTTACTAACTTATACATCTGTTTTAGTTCGTGTCATTGACAGATTGTTAAGAGTGAAGTTAGAATATTAGAGCTTTATCTTTTCTTTGTTTAGAGTGGATTATCTCTTTTTTTAATAAGACATATGCATATTAAAAGTTGTGGATTATCCACTTTTAAGTTGATATTATTCTTAGAATTTTTTCTTTTTTTCTTGAATGTTTTATTTTGTAGTGAGAGTAGACACTTTTTTTTTATTTTTTTTTTTTCTATTGTAGTATCATGACAGAGCTTGCTGAAATGAAGAATGCAATGGTACAAATATAAGAGCAAATAAGAGAATTAATATTTGCAATGTATCAACTCAATGCACCACCACAAGGAGCAACAAGATTAGTAAGAAGTGAAGATATAGAGATGATTTGAGCTGCTTTAGGCCATACCATTTCACCTATGATTGAACACCATCCTAGCATCAAAGAACCAAAAATTAGTTTTTTGGAAAAGTTTGATGGCACCAGATCTAAGTTTTGAGGATTTATCAATCAAGTACAACTGGTGATTGAACTTCAATCCCAAAGTTATCCAACCCGAGGATCATAAGTCATGTTTATGAGAACACTACTGTTAGGTTTTATTTTATCATGGTTTTTGTGCTTTTTTGAACAATGTGATGCACTATTAGATAATTTGGAGGCATTTTTAATGGAGTTTTGATCTATATATGGAAAACATTATATAATTCGTGTCACAACCAACAAGATCCATATATTGCGACAAGACAATCGATCAGTGACATCATATGCTTTACAATTTTGACAATTAGCAATTGGCACCAAATGAGATGATATTGCGCTTTTTAGCCAATTTCTCTATGGATTATAATATGAAGTAAAGAAATTGATCCTCAACTTACCCGATGCTCAGACATTGAATCAAGCAATTGATTTTGCTATGAAGTATGACAATCGGCTTTTTAAATTTTGATCAGAGAGCCGCATAAGGGAGCTCGAACATTACTATAATGTAATGGCAACATCAACGTCTTCTCAATACGTACATTTAAAAGTAAAAGACATGCAAATTGACGTGATACATTTCAAACTTTTTACTAAACAAGAAAAGACTTGTCATCATCAAGAAGGATTATATTTATATTATGGAGAACCTAAGTACACTGCTCAGTATTTTAAAGAAATAATGCAACCACAAGATGAAGAGTACGGCTATCAAAGAAGACAATATGTCAAAAAATGAGTTTGTTGAGCTACAATAGGAATCATTGTCGTGAAGTAAATATATCCATATATAGAAATCTAACTTAACTATTTTTTTTTTAAAATTTTATTAAATTCTTTCTTTCTTCTTACCGATCTAAGTTTTTATATAGTTTGGGAAAAATTTCTCACTTTCTTTCTTTTTCTTTGGCTAAAGTTTTATCTTATCTTTAATCTTAATTTTAACTTTGATTTAGCCTTATAACTTTCTTTTATTTCTTTTTTCCAATCTTAGGTTTTAGTAGATTCAGGGTTATATTTGTAGATATAAGGAGTTTTGACTTTGAGGTTTAATTTAAGATTTTACCAAGGATAAATAGAGGTTTGGATGTCAATAGTCGGCTACTATTAATAGTGTTGACTTGGAGGATTAGATTTGGGGTTTTTATAACTTTAAACTATTACTTATTGACTTGGACTTTGAAGACTTTGGCTATGACTTCTTTGACGAGCGTGGAGGAGAAGAAGATGGGGTTTTTTGGCAAATCTAAGAAAGTATTCAAAGAGAGCGTCTTCTTGGCATGAGTTAAGGTGGTAGAAACTCATGATTCGGAGCTTAGATGAGAGAGAAATGCTTGTTTGAACTAAGGCTACTAATATGAGACCTACTGTCACTTTTCTAGGTATATTAGGAGTTTTAAGATACTAGCGAGAAATCGAGAAGTTGGCTTAGAAACAAGACTTCAAGCTATATATTTAACATCTAAGAATTGATAGAAATGAATCCAGAATGAGTAAGATATGGCTAGTTAAAACCAGCAAACTAAACTAGGGTTTTGAAGAAGTTAGATAAATAGAAGGGTTTGCTTTAAACTAGAACTTGAGTTTTAAGATGAATTTGAAGCTCATTTTTTGTGTACATATCACTTATACTATAAAGAGTCTATGTCTAAAATCTCATATCAATTGAGACTTTGATTAGGGAGTAATGGCAAAATTTGTTCTCAGGTATCTAGGGTTTTGACTTTTAAAAGTACCTGATAAGGATTTGGTGATATCTAACGATTGACAATGAATTCATGGCTTAAAAATTACGTGACAATGGTTAAATGTATGAATTATGTTTTCCCAAATTTTGAACTTATTTGAACAACTAGATCTTAAATTATGAGTTTTCAAATTTCTGATTGAGATTCGACTTTCAAAAGTATCTGCCAAGGATTTGGTGATATCTAACGATCAGCAATGAATTCACGGCTCAAAAATTATGTGAAAATGGTCAAAGGTATGAATTATGTTTTCCCAAATTTTTAACTTATTTGAATAATTGAATCTTAAATTATGAATTTTTAAATTTCTGGTTGAGATTTGACTTTCAAAAGTATCTACCAAGGATTTAGTGATATCTAACAATCAGCAATGAATTCACGGCTTAAAAATTATGTAACAATGGTCAAAGGTATGAATTATGTTTTCCCAAATTTTGAACTTATTTGAATAACTAGATCTTAAATTATGAATTTTCAAGTTTCTGATTGGGATTTGACTTTCAAAAGTATCTGATTTGGTTTTTACTTATAAAATTACTTGCTAGTATTTTGATGATATCCAGTGATTGGTAATGAATTCACAGTTGAGAATTTTTGTGAAGATGATTAAAGAAGTGAACTCTATGTTTCCAAAATTTGAACTTATTTAAACAATTGGATTTTGATTTATAAATTTTCAAGCTTCTAGTTTGTTGATTTATTACACGCATGGTTTTGTGACTATAAAAGTGAAATTTAAGAAAGTTTGTACATATTGGATCCAACTTAATTGTAAAGAAGGACCTTGCATCTACCCGAAGCAGACTTTTGCCATGACACCATGCAATTGGAATCTTATACAATTCCTAGTAAAGGTCCTATCCTCTTCTCACAACCATCTCTTTGTTTTATAATAGATGTCAATTTGGAACCTAAAAATCACAAAGCCTCTGCCTTATTAGATTCAAGAGCATCAATGTGTTTTTTAGAAAAATATAATTTATTAAAAATTATAGAATACCTTCATTACAAAAAACTAAATCGGTACATGTAGAAGTCATAAATGGTCGCCCATTATCTTTTGGAAATATTACTTATAAAACCCTGTCTATAAATGTAATAATAGATAGTCATAATAATTGTGTAGTCTTTAATATAACTAAATCTCCTTCTAATCTAATAATTATAGATTTATCATGGTTGGAAAAGTACAACCCTCAAATAGTTTAGATCTTTTATAGACTTTACTTTTCTCAAAGCATTAATAAGAGCCCTATAAATCAAGTAATAAATCATATGCCAAGTATAGTAAAACTCATATTTATAAATGTAAAAGTATTTATGAATAAAACAAAAGAAGGATCATCTTTTACTATTTATGCTACACCCATTTTTGAGAGTAGAAGGACTTCAAGAGGCATTCCAAGCCAATATGAAGATTATCAAGGCATTTTTGAAAAGAAGAATACAGACATTCTTTCAGAGCATCATCCATATAATTACTCAATTGATCTCAAAGAAGAAACTCAGCCTCCATTTGAATTGAGCTATAATCTATCCCAGAATACTTTTGTTGAACTCAAGAAATACATTGATATAAACTTGGCCAATAATTTCATATGCCATTCAAAATCTCTGACGAGAGCTCCTGTCTTATTTGTAAAGAAGAAAGATGGATCATTACGGATGTGTGTAGATTATTGAGGATTAAACAAGATTACCATCAAGAATAGGTACCTTCTATCTTTAAAATCTAGACTTCTTCATCAATTGAATCAAGCAAAGATCTATACAAAAATAGATGTAAGAGGAGCATACAACCTACTGCGCATCAAAAAAGGTGATTAATAGAAGACTGAACTTTAACAAGGTAAAAAAATAAAACTTATTTATCAACCCAAAGTAAAAGGTGGCTTCAATTAAGAGTTGCTTATAAATTATGGTATGAAGTATAAGGAGCAATAAACAACAATGAAGGAGAAGAACAACACAATACAAGTGAAATATGTGCAATTTAGTAATTGCACACTACAAAACTAGTCACAATTTGTTCACTATATTTTTATCTAGTAAAAAGTAAAAATAAAGAATAAAAATTATATTTTTAAGTAGGTAATTCTTTTATCTTTCTAATGATATAAAAAACATGTAAATCCAAGTTACTATGAATAAGTTATGATAGTTCAAAGATAAAAGGTAAAGAATTGAAAAGTTAAGTGAGTAATTTTTACCTCAAGGATAACTTGCTTAAGCGATCAAGAGTTTGAACCTCACCAAGGCTCACAAGTAGTATATAAAGATGTCCTAAAAAGGCCACAAGGCCTTAGTCTTATCCTCCTACCTACATCCAAGGTGCCACAACCCATATGGGACTTGTGCACCTCCCTTCCTACAAGGACTACACTAGCTGCTGGTCCTTCTATTTTCTATTAGTAGAACTAATATTTTTGCAATTTCGACTTCATCATAGTGTTTAAAAACACCCAATTAGCCTAGGGACCTTGAATGGCCTTCAAATCTTGCTCCATTTCTTCATAATGGCTCCCAAGGTGGTAAAACTCATTTTTACCAAAGTCTTAAAATTTCTTCTAAAAATTCCCAACAAAATCTAAATAAATTCTAAATAAATTCTAAAAACTCCTATAATACTTCTAAAGTGATAATATCAATTTAAAACTATTTTATTCTACCTTGGTGATTTTTTATAATAATAAAATCAATTTAAAACTACTAGAAATTCTATTATCTACATAAATAACTAAAAAGACATGAGATTTCTTTCTCATGCTTCTTCTATTTATTAAGTAATATTTATATATATTTAATAAGTAGTACATAAAGATAGAATGCCAATGTAGACATTGGTCTCCATCACTAAATACTAATTCTTACAATTAAGAGAAAATACTAAACCAATTGAGATAATTGCCTCCAAGACTTATTAAGATTCCATTTCTTCTCCACTAATACTATTTTCTATTTATTTAGCATCTTTTAAATACATCTTCACCTAATAATTGTAATTTTGGCACTTAAATGCATTCTTTTGTCCTAAAACAACTAGTGAGTCAATTTGATGATTCACACATAGCAACCATTTGGGACGACTTGCAAAAGAGAAAAACCTAGAATTGTCCTCTCAAGAATGCTATTGAATTAAAAAAAGATTTTTTTAGAGAAGTTTTTAATAACTATCTAAAATAAAAATGAGTAAGTTGCTACTAATCTAAAAGATTTTAAGTAGGTTTTATTCCATAGAACTAAACAAAGGAGATAGAAAAAATTAAATCTAACCTAAGAACTAGTGATTATAGAGAAGGATATCAGAGCTAAAGGATAAAAAATAGAAAATAAAAGGTAATATTTTTAGATTCATTTTGAATTTGAGAAGATTTTAATATTGACCCTCTAAGGTCTATATATCCTTTGGGTATCAAGGTTGGTCTTTTCTTGCACTAACACTAGCTCATTGGGATAGCTCATTTTTTCAATTGGATTCAAATCCGGGATGCTCCATTAACAACCTCTCTTGTGACCAACACTTCTACTTCCTTTGGATGTTTACTAAGTATAAGTTACAAATTCTAATATTCATTTTTTTTTTTTTTTTTTTTTTTTTTTTTTAATACTCAAAAAATATGAGGGTCTAATTGAAATACTTTCTTCACTTACTTGGAATATACTTGATTGTATCATAAAAGACACTAAATTTTGAAAGAAAAAATAACTAATAAATAAATCTGTTGCTTCTCTTGAATTCCAATGTTCATCCTCTTGACTTCATTAAGTTTTGATGACTCTAGTTTTTCTTTAGGCTTTAAATAAAAATAAACTTAAAGATGAAGTGTTTTTTTTGGTGTGTAATAAAAATCACACTCTATATTCTTTACGTCTATTTTCAGAATTTTTAGTAGAAAAATCTTATCCCTTCAATATTTGTAACCAAATTGAATTGTTTGAGAAAACTTCTTTAATTAAATAAGGACCTAACCATAAAGCATGAAACTTTCCTAGGAAATCTAATCTCCTAGTATCTTGTAAAAGGACCAATAAGTATTTTGATCTTGTATCGTTTGTGAAAGGTAATTTTTCTTCTTCTTTGTATTGCCTTTGTATGTTTCCTATATCAATTAGTTGATATTTGTGGGTAGTTGGCCATATCATTTCCAATTGTAAGACCACTAGAAGTTTGTTTAAATTATAAAAGTGGAGTAAAGTCATTTTTTTCTATTAATTTGTCTAATACATGAACTTGAGTACTATCAAAGTTTACTCCAAAGGCATCTTTATAAATAATGTCATCCACTAGGATTGATAAATCTTTTTTTTTTTCATTGTTTAGTTTTGAGATAAAAACATCTATAAATTAAACACATATAACCTCATCTCCACTTGAAATAGGGTGTGTTTTCAACCATTGAGTGAACTCTCCATCATCGTTCCAATCATATAGTCCAGGGCCCATGCATCCTAATGGAGTTGATTGGACCATACTTGAATGAACCTACTTACTTGCTACTAAATCAACAAATCTAACCTTCTTTTTGAATTCTTTTTATGATTGGGGATTCAAAATCTCATCTTCTAAAGAGTGAGATGAGATTTGGATTGAAGACAATCCTTGAGATTGAATTAGGATTTTAGTCAGATTTTCAAGTGGCCCATAGATGATACGGGGCTTTTTACCTCTCCAGTCAATTTGTGCATTAGCTGCCCTTAACCAAGGTCTATCTAAAAGTAATGGATATGAATTTTTGCTAGGATACATATGAATCACATGAAAAGTGAGAAAATACTCTTCACTTCCCGTCATCATTCTACAACCACTAATTTGTCCCAAAGGTGTGTTTCAGCTTTGATTAGCCATGTTAATTACAAATGGGGAGGAACCAGTGATATTAAGTCCTAATTTTTCCATAGTTCTCATTGGCATAATATTCAAACTACTACCTCCATCTACAATAGTATAGGATATGATTTTATCCACTATAGACACCTCTAATTCAATTGCCTTCACCTCTTGTGCTACTTGAATTGTTCTAATATGAATTAAGCTTTTTGGTTTAGATTGTTGTTGTCTTTTAATGGGAAGGCTTGTTTTAAAGCTCCTTCTTATTAGAGAAAAAACCTCCAATAACTAAGCAATTGTCAT
Organism: Physcomitrellopsis africana; assembly: GCA_036785485.1. NCBI lineage: Eukaryota > Viridiplantae > Streptophyta > Bryopsida > Funariales > Funariaceae > Physcomitrellopsis > Physcomitrellopsis africana. The sequence continues at coordinate 53,749 of JAWRVF010000199.1, read as the reverse complement.
ATCTGCCTTAATTTTTTTAAAATCTTCCCATAAATTATATGGCTTGACCTGATCCTTGTCTTTAGGTTGAGTTGAAGGATTAAATTTAAAATTAAAAACTTTAGATCCTTTCTACTCTTCCTTAGAAAGAAATTCCTCTATTTGAATATTTTTTTTCAAATTTCTTACCAATCTATTTGATTTGGATTCAAGGACTTGAGATACTTCTTTAGAATCTCTTATACTAGCCATTGCTTCTCTTGCGACTTCATTTAAATCTGAAAAGTGAGAAGAATCTTTTGAACTATTTTTACTATCAATTGAAATAGGAGGATGAGGACTAGTGTATCAAGACCTTGTCATAACTGCCAAGGCTGGTATATTAGGGAGTTCTTTAGCCCTCTCAGGAACCTCTTCATGTGAAATGTAGTTGGTTTGAGAAGATGAAGGTTGATCCCTAATAGATTGAAAGCCTTGTTTTTTATTTGATATTTCTAAATACCTCGCATCTTGTGAACCTTGGCCATCATATTGTTGGCTATATTGAGATTGATCAACATTTAGAGGGATGAATCCTTGCTTAGTATTTAAACCTGAAGGATGATGTTGATTTTGACGATTATTATTGTAATCATAGAATAGATTTGGAGGTTTTAAAATATTATTTGAACTAGGATTTTTTACTCCTTTCAATTGATCTTGGACTTGTTGATGATAATTTCCTTGTAGAAACTTCAAGAAGACTATCTTATTGGTTTGCCTACATATCTCCGTCAGATGGGTTCTCCTACAATTTCTGCATATTACTTTATTTTCTATCCAACAGTTATCAAGTAGGTGCCTTTTACCACAAAGATGATGCACCTCTTGCCATTGTTGTGATTGGTTTTTAAAGCTCTGATTAGAATTCTCACGATTTTCTTAATGAATGTTAAGTCTTGAATTTCTTTGGTTCCTATGAGATGTAATATAGGATTGTTACTGGTTAAGATTATGTTGGTAATTTTGCTAGTTTAAATAAAATTGGCTAATGTGTCCCGATTGATCACATTGAATATACCACAACCTTGAAGTGTACCTACCAGATTCTATGGGAGGTGGAGCCTCATTTGGATTTTGGCCCTTAATTAAAAAAAGCCATTTGTTCTTGCGTGGTCTTTATCTGTTGTGCCAGTTTATCATGAAAATTCTTTAGACTTTGAGAAGTTTTTTTTTTTAAAGTCTTCCTTCTACCTATTCCTATTCTTTGGATATGTCAAATTTTGAAAGACTAGGTGGTAGTCTAACCTCTAAAGGTGTAGGATAATGGATTATAGGTTGAAATTGATTTTTCACAATCCCATAAGAGTATTCTTGAGACTTATCCTTATTTTGGGCATAGATTGGTATAAAACTTGGGATTCTATGGTCTTCCTTCCTCCACATCATTTCTTGTTGTTTGTCAATGTCTTCAATTATCCATGCTATCTTTTTAGCATCCTCTAAGTTTTTTGGCCTTCCTTTGAGGATTTCTCTAATCGTACCTTCATTATTGAATCTTTAGATAAAAAATTGGATGAGTGTGTTTTCTGTGAGAAGAGTTCCTACAAATTGGATTACTACTAGTTCAAATTGCCAAACATATTCAATAATTCCCTCTCTTTTTTCTTGTCTTAAAGAATAAAAGGGCCGTGAGGCCATTGTCGGGATAGAAAGAATTTGCCTCAAAAAAGCACTGGGCTTTTGGCTGTCACTAATTTCTCAATCAAGCTTCAAAATGAAGAAAGTTCTTAGTTTATATATATATTTTTTCTTTTGAAGCAATCACATCAAATACATAAGCTTCAAATAACCAATAACATCCAAAATATGGTAAAATCCTTTAAAACCTTATATATCCTTATGTGGAAATTTTTCCAAATTTCAATACCTCATATCTCCTGATCTGACTATTTAAACATAATAAAATTTTTAATGAGGTACGAATATATTCTTATCAACCTCTACAACAAATTGCAATTGAAAATTCATTGCGGAACTTGAGATATCTTGAAAACCCTAACAATCACTTCAAACCCTTATCTTTATACATGTGCATACAAATTTCTTCATATCTCACAAATTATAAGCTCAAATGCCACGAAATTTGTATGTATAGCTTTTTAATACAAAATGTCACATTTTCCATGAAGTTTGAGCCAAAAATTCATCTAAAACCTCAAGTTGTGGGTCCAATTATTACTATAAATAAAATTACTCACTTACTACCTTTGATTTAGAAGCACCGCCTTCAATACTTTATAGCTCCTTCATATGAACTCCAAATGCAAAAATTCCTTCACAAAAGATGTAGGTCTTAAAATTGCCGTTTTAGACAGATCTTTCAATCTCCAAAAGCTATAGTAAAACTTCTCTTATACTCAAAAGAGTAACAGTATGTCTCAAATTGACACCTTTAATTTCAAATGGTTATAAATTCTTTACTCTAATTCCAAATCCTCTAATTTTTGTACACAAATTGTACCCAAAATCCTAAAATTTACAATCCTAGCTTGTTATCTCTAAATGCTCTCCTTAAAGGTGCCGAAATCCTTCTAAAGATTGCAAGCAGCCTCCTCAAAGTCCATTGAGCATGATATTCGACTAATAGGGATGAAGTTTCACATTCCTTGCCTTCATCCGACCATGCCTTGCTTCATTCCTTCCCAATTAGCCTCCTATTAGCTTAAATTTTTATCCTTAGGCTTCCACCTTCTCTCAAGGCTTCATACTAATCATTTAGATCTTATAAATTTTAACTACTATAATCAAAACAAGTAAAAATAAAATAAAATAAAGTTTCTTCTATCAATCATTTTTAATTTAATTAACTAATCATTCTAACACACATCTATACTCAAAAACATATAATATGTTTTGACTAATTTTTACATACTGTAAGTAATTACAATACGACAGCATTACTTTGTCCCACTTCTAGTCTAAACTTCTTTAGAATGCTCTCATGAACATGTTCCAATTTTTAAAGGTTTGAGGAAGATGGTTCCTATATCATGAATAAGCTCTATCTTTTAACGTGCTTGAAAACCACACAAGATAATATCTAGGATTGGTTATCAAACATGTTGTGAGAAGTTCCATGAACCTCTCTATGTGTGTTGTTGGATCATTATCTCTAGTCCCTTTAAACATAGGGAGGTTGTATGACAGAGGTATCGCTTATAAATCCTTTGAAATTACCATAAGCAAACCTCTTGATTGGACCAAAGGATTGATAGGTATTTCTAAAAGATCTCTAACACCTAAAGTAGGGTCTTTGGAAGACATTGGAATTAGCGGTTGTTCTAATCCAAGTTGGTTTGAAAAAGAAGTACTTAACAAATCTGGTAATCCACTAAAAGTAGACGTTGTTGGATTAAAAGGTGGATTGTTACTATTTAGATTGACTTCAATGAAGCCACTTGATAGACTAAGTGGATTAATTAAAATCTTACTAAATTTAAGTTGATTGTCTTTTGGTAGGATTTTTTTACTTCTTGAAGGATTTTTCTAATGTTGACGTGGTTCACCTAGTAGTGGAATTAAAATTGGATTTTGGAACCTTGTAGCTTTGTGCATCTAGTTTAATATGGCCTAAGAGGGGTAAATGTTTTAAATATTAAATTTCATTGCTTCTCACCTTAGTGGTAGGTCACCTCAGAAGGGAAGAAAGGGCCGACCTTGTCCCATATTCGGTCACTTAGTCCTTCCTCTTCAGCTAGGGGGTTCATTGCTTTTCAGCATGAGAGGGCTTCAATCTTTTATCCCTTAGCTTCCTAAGTACATATTTGCTCAAAGATGGAAGAGAATCATCAAAAAATTTGGAGTTAATTTTTTAATGTCGGATAAGGCCTCACTTTGATTCCACCTCTCTACTCAATTAGCATATGAATTTAATTATTCTATATAATTTTTTCCTTCCAAATTTTTAAATGTCATATGGATAGAATTAGTTAAGTTGTCTAGATCTAATAGAACAATGCATCTAGCACAACTATAGACATAACATTTATCTAGACTTATAATTTTAACATACTAATTTCTACAAAATCAAATTAAAATATTTTTTTGGCCTTCTACTTGCAATCCACTTAAAATACCTTCCAACAAGAAAGGGAAACAAAATAGAAGCAACTAAAGAAAGAATGGTTGTTTGAGTATCATCCCAAGTAAGACTTTTCTCAACCTTAATTACTATATGGTACAACCTTATGTGGGAGTGACCATAATCAACAATAGTGTGAAGAAAAATTTTGTTCCGAGATGACAGGGAGCCCAAATTCTCCTTTTTTCTTATTTCTTCACACTAAAGCAATTAGGAAATTATCCACTACAATGATTAATGACAAAGATTACGTTACAAAAAAGATTCTTTGCAAAAAATTCACACCACGTTGTCGTGGCGAAAGTCCGCTTCAGGTAGACACAAGGTCCCTCTTTACAATCAAGTTGGATCCAATATGCACAAACTTTTTTAAACTTTTCTTTTATAGTCACAAAACCATGCGTATAATAAATCAACAAATTAGAAGCTTGGAAATTTATAAATCAAAATCCAATTGTTTATATAAGTTCAAATTTTGGAAGCATAGAGTTCACTTCTTTGGTCATCTTCACAAAAATTCTCAACCGTGAATTCATTACCGATCACCAAATATCATCAAAATATTAGCAAGTAATTATATAAGTAAAACCAAATCAGAAACTTGAAAATTCATAATTGAAGATCCAGCCGTTCAAATAAGCTCAAAATTTGGTAAAACATATCTCATACCTTTGACTATTGTTACATAATTTTTGAGCCGTGAAATCATTGCTGATCGTTAGATAACACCAAATCCTTGGCAGATACTTTTAGAAGTCAAATCTCAATCCGAAACTTGAAAATTCATAATTGAAGATCTAGCCATTCAAATAAGCTCAAAATTTGGGAAAACATAATTCATACCTTTTATCCTCATCACATGAATTTTGAGCTATGAATTCATTTCCGATCGTTAGATATCACCAAATCCTTGGCAGATACTTTTAAAAGTCAAAATCCTAGACACCTGAGAACAAATTTGCCATTACTCCCTATTCAAAGTCTCAATTGATATGAGATTTTAGACATAGACTCTTTATAGTATAAGTAATATGTACACAAAAAATGAGCTTCAAATTCTTCTTGAAACTCAAGTTCTAGCTTAAAGCAAATCCTTCTATTTATCTAACTTCTTCAAAAACCCAGTTTAGTTTGCTAGGTTTAACTACCCATATCTCACTCATTTTGAACTCATTTCTATTAATTCTTGGGCGTTAAATGTGTAGCTTGAAGTATAGTTTCTAACCCAACTTTCAGATTTCTTGCTAGTATCTTAAAACTTCTAATATACCCTGAAAAGTGACAGTAGATGTCATATTAGTAGTCTAAGTTCAAACAAGCATATCTCTCATCTAAGCTCCGATACCTCTCATGCCAAAAATACCTCTCCGTCTTCTTCTCCTCCAAGCTCGTCAAAGAAGTCGCAGCCAAGGTCTTTAAAGTCCAAGTCAACAATTAATAGTTTAAAGTTATAAAAACCCCAAATCTAATCCTCCAAGTCAGCACTATTAATGGTAGCCGACTATTGACATCCAAATCTACTATTTATCCTTGATAAATCCTAAATTCAATCTCAAAGTCAAAACTCCTTATATCTACAAATATAACCCTGAATCTACTAAAATCTAAGATTGGAAAAAAGATAAAAGAAATAAAAGAAAGCTTCAAGGCTAAATCAAAGTTAAAGTTAAGATTAAAGATAAGGTAAAATTTTAACTAAAGAAAAAGAAAGAAAGTGAGAAATTTTTCCTAAACTATATAAAAACTTAGATTGGTAAGAAGAAAGAAAGAACTTAATAAAATCTTGAAGAAAAGATAGTTAAGTTAGGTTTTTATATATGGATATATTTACTTCACGACAACGTTCAAGAAGAACTCACCTAATTGCATTTTCAACCAATTTGACACTTGTTAACAAACTTCCAAAATGAATAACTTCCCCTTAACTGATCCCGAGCTAAACGTCCAAGTGAAGTCTTAAAAATTGAGGATATAAGATTTTATAGGTTCTATCTATTCTCCCACACCAATATCTATAAGATAGATTAGAAACTTACCTCTCTCACGTCTTCTTCCTAGATTCTATCCTCTAATTCCTAGCTCTCGCTCCTTGCTTCTATAAGTATCCGTTAAACTTGAAAGAATTGAAATAAATTGACAAGAGTCAAGGAACTTACTTGAAATTTAGATGTCTTATTAATTTCTTCTTAATTAATTTTAATAATTTAATTTAGATGTCTTACTTATTGACCCTAAAAGTATGGAGTCTTGACTAATTGTTCTTCTTTTCTTCTTCTTCTTATATTATTGGTAGAATGATTTTTTTAATCTATTACTAAAGAATCATTTCTATCCTATATCTGTGAAGAGAAAGGGTATGGCGGGTGGAGAGGGTGATTAAATCCCTCTACCACTAGAGAAAGACCGCCCACAAGAAGATTTATAAGGATAAGTAAAGAATTGCTTATTTGAATAAACAATCCCTTATCTCTTGTACAAAGATGGAATACAAGGGACAGAGAGGGTGATCAAATCCCTCAACTACTAGAGATGGGCCCTCAACTAAAAGTTTATAAGGAGAGGAGTGATGAAACCTTGAAAACGATGTCGTGTTGTGATATGATTATATGGTGAAACTATGACTAAAAATGATTTTGTAATTAATACTCTATTATCTTAGTTCAACAAGAATTCAACATATTTTAATAAGATTTTTATAAAAGCCTCTTTGTTTATTTTCTTCACTTAATAGCTAATAGATAAGAATTAGTTAGTGATTTTACCTTCTAGGCTGTAGTAATTCTTTTACTATCTTAAAAAGGACATAAAATGATAAAAATATAATAAAAAGGATAAATTACTAGTATGATTGATACTAGGATTAAGTTGAGAGTAAGATTGGACTTTAAAATCCCTAAGATAGGTTAGATTGATACTCGGGGGTTGGCCATTTGTGGAATAGGGTCGAAATCAGACCTCTAGCCACAAAAACAACAACCTAGGGCAAAATGCGGGGGATTTTGTAGGTCAGCGACTAGAGTTAGAGAGCTAGCAAGAAGCTTGTTCCAAAGACATTAAGCTTGTTGCCATAGAGTTTTGGGATGACTTTGCAATCATTGTTCAAAGTCACTATTTATATTGGTATTTTGAGTTTTATGCAAGATAATGATGGCTTGCATTTTTTCTAATCTGTGCAATTTGTGTAGCATCTATGGTTCAAAATTTGATGTTATTTAGATTGTTGAGTGTGCTAAGTTTGCACAAAAGTTTGTATTAATCTAACGATGCAATCAAGAGATATTTGGGCTTTGATACAAAGGATTGTCAGAAGTTGGTAGTTTAGGGTTGGATAGGATTTTTGTGATTACTAAAGATATACCAATTGGATCAATGTAAATTTTAGCATGGTGATAGAAGACTTAGAGATCAAGCTACATATTAAGTTTGAATTGAATTTAATAATTGAAGAAGGAGAAATTACCACTCAAATTTTTACATCAATTTTTAAGTTGGTGGCCGAGTATCGTCAATGCGGTTTTTGGACATTTTCTTGTAATCTATAAGTTGCGTTGGGTTGAATTTCTTTTAAGCATGTAGAAGGCTTATATTGACATTTGTGTGAAAAATTTCACACTAAGTGGATGGTTGAATTAAAAGTTATACCTTGACAAAGTTCATTGATTAGAATTAGGGCTTGCAAAGAAAAATAAAAATTGCTTAATTATAAAAGAAACGAGGCAATTGGGATATATGTATGGTTGATGTTATTAAGTGGAGTATTTTTAAACACTTTTGAATTGAAATTTGAATTATATTCTTCATATATGGATGAAACTTATTAGGATTTTTTGATTATTTACAAATATAATTTTATCTTCTACAGCCAATTGCCCAGTGCATTCCCAAACAAGACAACACGTAATACGACAACGAGCTCCACTTCTCATCCCTTGGAAGTAACAACCAACCTAAAGAGAACCACCAAATAATGCTAATACTCCCACTAAATTAATAAAATATTACTTAAGGTTAGAAATAACAATCTTACAAAAAGTTTAATTAATGAATAAATAAATAAATATTAAACTTACATCAACACATAAAACTTATCATGCATGTAAAAAAGTAACATAAAATAATATTAGTAAACAAAATAAGAATAAAAATTGAACAAAAAAATAAAGAGAATAAAGACAAGTAAAAATAAATATAAAACTAAAATAAAGATTAAAAAAATTAAAATTATTAATTAAAGTTAGTTTTTATTAATTAATTAAAATATAAATTTTTGTTTCATAATATATTTTTAATTCTATTTAATTTTTTGTTATTTTTATTTTTATTTTTATTTATTTATTTATATATTTATTTATATTTATCTCTTATTTATTTTATATATATAAATATATATATATATATATATCTTTTTATATTCATATAATTTAATATAGATAAAAATAAACTTTTAAACACAAAAATTAAAAGTATAACATAAAATCAAACATATGAATGAGTAAAGAGATAGAATTCACTAACCTCAAGTGTATGCCGCTTAAGGCAACAATCTCTCTCTACTCCAAAATTCGCCACAAATTCAATTTTTCTTCAATTGCATTGAAATTTTCACCCCTACAAACTCAACTTCAAAATACTTGTACTCACAAATTTCCACTATTAATTAATCACCAGGCACTAAGAAATACTTTTTCAAACATGGGATACATGAAACTGCCGAGGCATTGAACCCCTTTCTATTCAAAAACTCACTAAAAATTCAAATTTGGTCCAAATCAAACATAAAAAGACTCTTTAGAAATCTAACAACAACATGAAGAACTTCACAAAGATTCAAGATCAACTAACAAATACAGAAAAACTGATTGTTGAAAACCCGAGAGCAAATCACTCTTAGGAACAACCACTTATGGTAGTGGACCTACTTCTACTCAAAAATCCATCAAAAATTCAAATTTGGTCCAAATTAAATGTGTGATAGCTTTTTCAATAGCTAGCATCAGGATACACTACCTCAAAAAAATTCAAATTCAAATAACCATTACATAAAAACTGATTGATAAAAAACCGATAGAAAATCACCTTCTACATAATTTTTTTTTTTTTTTTTTTTTTTTTTTTTTTAACTATAGACGATAAAAGCTTTGTTCACAACAATAATGAAGAAAGGTAGAAAACTTACCAATTATGAAGGATAGAGTTGAAATGCTCACTCAAGAAATCCACAAAAGGGATCAACCACCATTAACTCACTCACAATCACCCACACAATTAGAAGCACCACCTCTTTGCAAACGCACCAAAATGTGAGAGTAATATTCACTCCTCAACCCAAAGTAAAAGGTGGCCTCAATTAAGAGTTGCTTATAAATTGTGGTGTGAAGTATAAGGAGCAATAAACAACAATGAAGGAGAAGAACAACACAATACAAGTGAAATATATGCAATTGAGTAATTGCACACTACAAAACTAGTCACAATTTGTTCACTATATTTTTATCTAGTAAAAAATAAAAATAAAGAATAAAAATTATATTTTTAAGTAGGTAATTCTTTTATCTTTCTAATGATATAAAAAACATGTAAATCCAAGTTACTATGAGTAAGTTATGATAGTTCAAAGATAAAAGGTAAAGAATTGAAAAGTTAAGTGAGTAATTTTTACCTCAAGGATAACTTGCTTAAGCGATCAAGAGTTTGAACCTCACCAAGGCTCACAAGTAGTGTATAAAGATGTCCTAAAAAGGCCACAAGGCCTTAGTCTTATCCTCCTACCTACATCCAAGGTGCCACAACCCATATGGGACTTGTGCACCTCCCTTCCTACAAGGACTACACTAGCTGCTGGTCCTTCTATTTTCTATTAGTAGAACTAATATTTTTGCAATTTCGACTTCATCATAGTGTTTAAAAACACCCAATTAGCCTAGGGACCTTGAATGGCCTTCAAATCTTGCTCCATTTCTTCATAATGGCTCCCAAGGTGGTAAAACTCATTTTTACCAAAGTCTTAAAATTTCTTCTAAAAATTCCCAACAAAATCTAAATAAATTCTAAATAAATTCTAAAAACTCCTATAATACTTCTAAAGTGATAATATCAATTTAAAACTATTTTATTCTACCTTGGTGATTTTTTATAATAATAAAATCAATTTAAAACTACTAGAAATTCTATTATCTACATAAATAACTAAAAAGACATGAGATTTCTTTCTCATGCTTCTTCTATTTATTAAGTAATATTTATATATATTTAATAAGTAGTACATAAAGATAGAATGCCAATGTAGACATTGGTCTCCATCACTAAATACTAATTCTTACAATTAAGAGAAAATACTAAACCAATTGAGATAATTGCCTCCAAGACTTATTAAGATTCCATTTCTTCTCCACTAATACTATTTTCTATTTATTTAGCATCTTTTAAATACATCTTCACCTAATATTTGTAATTTTGGCACTTAAATGCATTCTTTTGTCCTAAAATAACTAGTGAGTCAATTTGATGATTCATACAAGGTATAGATATTTCAAATATTATTTCATGTCTTTTAGAGTTACAAATATATTAGTTGCTTTTTAACATCTTATGAATGACATTTTTTATGAGTTTTTTGATGACTTTGTTGTTTGCTATTTAGACGACATTTTAATCTATTCTAAGAACACAGAAGAATATGAACTTCATGTTCATCGTGTATTACAAAAACTTAGAGATACAAGGTTATATGCCAAGATGGAAAAGTGTGTATTTTACACTACTCAAGTTGACTTCTTAGGATACATCATTTCAAATGATGGTCTAAAAATGGATCCTAAGAAAGTCCAGACAATCATAGATTAGAAGATTCCGAAAACAATAAGAGATGTGTAATATTTTTTGAGGTTTACGAATTATTATTGATTCTTCATGAAGAACTTTTTTCAAGTTGCAATTCCACTTACATGCTTAATTTGTAAGGACATATTTGAGTGGAATAAAGAAGCAAAAGTATCGTTTGAGGCTTTAAAGATAGCTTTCATTTTTACACCAATCTTATATTGCGTCGATTTTTTAAAGCATTGTTTTATGGAAATAGATGCCTCAGACTTTGCTTTGAGGGCAATATTGTCACAAATGGGAGAAGATGACAAGTCCATCTTGTAGCTTCCTATTCCATGAAATTTTCAACAGGAAAGATCAATTATGAAATCCATGATAAAGAATTTCTTATAATTGTGGATTCTTTTCAAGAATGGCATCACTATCTAAAAGATTCTTTTGGTCTAGTCACCATATATACGGATCATAAGAATCTCAAATATTTCATGTCTGCATACGTGTTGAATCATCGCCAGACTTGTTGGAGCATGTCTTTGTCAAGATTCGAATTTATTATCATCTATCGGTTGGGAAAGCAACAAGGTCTATCTATTGCCCTTTCTAGACGTGTTTATTTTGTACCAAAATAAGGAGATTCAGCTTTTGATCAACAAAAAATGATCTTATTGAAGCCGAAGCAATTTCATCTTCAAGTAATGAAATTAACATTAATTATTGATTTTACTTTTGTCAAGCAAATCTAGTCCAATATGTCTTCAAATCCTCTTGTCCATGAGATTAAGAATAATTCATCTAAAGCTCATGTTACTTTCAAGTTTGAGTTCAAGAATGATTTATTCTATTTCAAAAGATGCCTATATATTCCAAAAGGTGCAGTATGACTACGTTGTTGTATTACATGTTGTCTTGTTCGGGAATGCAGTGGGCACCTGGTTGTTGAAGGTAAAATTGTATTTGCAAATAATCAAGAATCCTTTTAGGTTTCACCCATATATGAAGAATATAATTCAAAATTCAATTCAAAAGTGTTTAAAAACACTCCTCTTAATAACATCAATCATACATACACCCCAATTTCCTTATTTCTTTTATAATTAAGCAATTTTTAAATTTTTATTTATAAGCCCTAATCCTAATCAATGAGTTTTGACAAGCTATAACTTTTGATCCAACCATCCACTTAGTATAAAATTTTGTACACAAATGCTAATATAAGCCTTCTATATGTTTAGAAAAACTCAATTCAACCCAACTTACAGATTGCAAGAAAATACCCAAAAACCGCACTGATGACTCTTGGCTGCCAACTTGAAAATTGATGTAGAAATTCCAGTGGTGATTTCTCCTTCTTCAACTATTAACTTCAGCTCAAACTTAGTATGTAGCTTGATCTCTAAATCTTCTATTACTATGCCAAAATTTACATTGATCTAATTAGTAGATCTTTAGTTATCACAAAAATCATGCCCAATCCTAAACTGCCAACTTCCAACAATCCCTTGTATCAAAGCCCAAATATCTCTTGATTGCATTGTTAGATTAATATAAAATTTTGTACACACTTAGCACATCCAACAATCTAGACAATATCAAATTTTGAACTATAGATGCTATACAGATTGCATGAATCACTGAAGTATGCAAGCCATCATTGTCTTATATAAAACCCAAAATACCAATACAAACCCTGACTTTGAATAATGATTGCAAAGTCATCCAAAATCCTATGTCAACAAGCTTAAAGTCTTTAGAACAAGCTTCAATCTAGCTATCCAATCTAAAAACCCGATTTGAAAAAGCCCACGTACTTTGCCCTAGGCAGCCGTTTTTATGGCCAGAGGTCTAATTTTGATCCTGTCCAACAAAAGGTCAACCCCCGGGTATCAATCTAACCTATCCTAAGGATTTTATAGCCTGACCCTACCCTCAACTTAACTCTAGTATCAACCATGCTAGTAATTTATCATTTTTATTATATTTTTATCATTTTATGGCCTTTCTCAGGCAATAAAAGAATTACTACAGCCGAGAAGGTAAAATTACTAACTAATTCTTATATACTAGCTATTAAGTGAAGAAAATAAACTAAGAGGCTTTCATAAAAACCTTGTTAAAATATGTTGAATTCTTGTTGAATTAAAATAATAGAATATTAATTGAAAATTCATTATTAGTTATAGTTTCACCATATAATCGTATCACAACACGACAACGTGCTCTAGAAGCTTGTCACAACCTCCTTGCAATAAATATTTTGGATATAATAAGACTTTAGAGCTAATATCAAGAGATTTTTGGTGGCCTCAGATGTGGAAGGCTATTAAAAAGTTTGTACAGTCATATAACATTTATTCAAGATCAAAAATTTCTCGTCACCAGTGTTGTAATATGTGCAATTTTGCTCGAGAATGCTTCGGGCACCTGGCTGTAGAAGACAAAAAAGAAATACACAACAACAAGATCCTAACAACTCTAATAGAATCCTAAACAACTTCTATTAAATCTTAACAATAATAATCAAACTTTGATCCAATCTTTAAGCAATTATAAAAGAAGAGTAAATGAATCATACATTAATTATAATAGAAAATAATATATAAAATGTTAAATTTTTAAAATATTAAAAATAGAATCTTAAAACCCTAAGTCATATCTTATTCAAACCCTAGATCAAACCCTAGTCAAAACCTAAATCAAATCCTAAATCAAACCCTGGTCAAAACCTAAGTCAAATCTTAAGTCAAACCCTGACCAAATTTTAGTCAAACCCCAATCAAAACCTAAGTCAAATCCTATTTAAACCTTGAGTCAAACCTTGGTCAAATCCTAGTCCAATCCTAAGTCAAATCCTAAGTCAATCCCTGATCAAAACCTAAATCAAATCCTAAGTCAAATCCTAAGTCAAACCCTAGTCAAACCTTGATCAAACCCTAGTCAAATCCTAAGTCGAACCCTAAGTCAAAATCTAGTCAAAACTTGGCCAAATCCTAGTCAAATCTTAAGTCGAATTCTAAACCCTAAACCCTAAATCTTAAACCAAATCCTAATCAAATCTTAAACCAAATTCTAACCAATTCAAATCAACCCTAGGAAAAATTAGGACCTCAATATTTGCTGATTAGACCGTTGATCTGACTTAAAACTTTGTATATCTTTCAACCTCTTAGTCAACAACAAGGAAAACAAATTTGAAGGAAATCAAACTTACCAAATAGAAGAAAAATCCCAAAAACTTCTCAGATGTTGGTTGGCATCCTTCTCCAACCTTGATGCTTATCTTCCAGTGCTAATTTCTCCTTTTTTCACCATTCAATTAGTCTCAAATCACTCATGTGTATAAAAAAACAAGTCTATTATCCACACAAACAAAAATTACTCTAATCTAACGGGCAGATTGCTCAAGATCTCAAAAATCCTAACTAACTTTCAAAACTTAATTTCCGAGACCTTGACCCACTTAAACCTCAATTACGCACAACTAAACTATTAGATTCAGCTCAAAATCATAGCACACATTAATAACAACAATACCCAAAAATCCACAAATTTCTAGCTATAGATCTGCTACAAAACTTTTGAAATTGCCTAAAACATCAATCCTATTTTATTTCACAAAATTCCAAGTTGCCAAAAACAACCCTGGTTTTGCAAAGCTATTACAAAGTCATTTTTTCTCCAAATCACTCAAAACCAACTCCTATACAAAATCCTTCAAGTCCACTCTCTAATTCCAATCTCCGATCTGCAAAAGCCCCCAGGATCCGTCGTAGGCACGTGGTTTTGTGCCTCAGGGTCTGATTTTGACCCCAGCTCATAACCGGTCCTTTCCGGGTATCTTTTCAAGATTTTTGTGGTAAGTTTTTCTGAAACCTCTTTTTAATTCTCTCTTATATATGCCTATATCATTTTATTTTCCAATCTACTTTGTTTTGCTTTATTTATGGCCCTACAAAATAAATAGAAGTTCATTTGTAAAAAGGGCAGCATTAACACTCATTAGTTTTATTCCCTTTTTACTATTATCTATTTTTCTAAGATAATTTGCTACAATATTTTGAATTAAGATCTTCTTTAATATACTATTTCCACACTCTTTCACCTAATAGTCATGTTACATCACGACACCGGCCTTACGGACTTCTCCAACTATTATCTATACCAAGTTAACCTTGGTCTTTTGTTTCTATGGATTTTATCACGGATCTTCCAAAGTCAAGTTCATATGATTCTATATTCATGATTGTAGATTATTTTATCAAGATGGCATATTTTGTATTATGTACAAAATCTATTACAGATAAAGAGACATCTAAATTCTTCCTTCATAATATCTATCGCTATCATGGACTACCAAGGGATATTATATCAAACAAAAGTATATATTTTATATCAAGGTTTTAGAGGACCTTTTTTAAAATATTGAAAGTGGATATAAAATTAACCTCAGCTTTTTACTCTCAAACAGATGGATAAACGGAATGAATAAATCAAGTTTTGGAACTATATTTGAGATGTACCATCAACTACCATCAAGATGATCAGACAACTCTTTTGCCATTGGCAGAGTTTGTTTTTAATAATTTGGTACATTCTTCCACTCAGCAAACTCTGTTCTTTGCAAATTACAGTTATCATCCATAATTTGATACTTTTAACTTTTCAAAAGTTGATAATCATGAAGCAAAAAATTTGGCAAATTGTTTATCAAAGCTACATGCAACAATGAAGATACAACTAAAGAAAGTTCAAGAATGATAAAAAATCAATGCAGATGTCTATCGCAAGGAACAACTTCAATTTCACATGGGCAATAAGATATAATTACTTCATCATAATATCAAGACTATCCATCCTTGTAATAAGCTGGATTATTGTAGGCTTAGACCTTTTTTGATTTGTGAACAAATCAATCCAATTGCTTATCGATTATATCTACCAAAATTTATGAAGATTCAATTTGTATTCCACGTGTCACTACTCAAGCCATATAAGATAATGGATATACAAGGAAGAAGATAAATGCCACCACCTCCTATATAAATAGATAATAATGAAGAATTTGAGATCAAAGAGATTTTAGATTCAAGGCAATGCTTAAATCGACTGAAATATCTTATACATTTGCATGAATATGATATTAGTGATCGCACATGAGAGCCATCCAAGAATCTAGCAAATGTATCAACAAAAATTGATACATTTCATGGACAACATCTGTCAAAATCAAGATAAAGAATTAAGAAAATATTTGCTATAAAGTAATGTAGGTTCTATAGAGGTTTCATTCTATTTTGTATCATTGTTTATTATTTCTTTAAATTTATTTGTATTAAAGAGATAGAGGATCAACAACCAATGAATTCCACTCAAAAACTATCATTTGTTGATTTACTGGACAAGATATTATGACTATCACAACCTTCAAGACTACAGAATAGAGATGAAGATCTTCAAGAACAACATGTCCATCTCGGATTGATGGCAAAATACAATGTGTTTGGTATCACGACCTTGGAAGAGACTTCTGATGTTTGGTAATACTTTTAGAGATAGGAACCACTCCTGATGGTGTTCCAAATGTTTTCTTTGAAGGAAGTTATGAAGGCCTCAACAATGATCAAATAACAAGGTGATCCTCTTGCCCTGGTATGGAACATTATTGATGGCTGAATGGATCTTTCAACTACCTTCAAAAGGAACAAAGATTAGAGTACGTAAAAAGCACAATTCGACGTATTCTAGACTTCCTCAACATGTAATCACCGCTCTTCATGGAACTTGTCCTTAGAAGAGGGGATAATGTCATGGACATAAGATTTACTCTATTAACTATCTAGTTAATATAGATTAATAGAAATAGATAAAATAAGGTAATTTGATAATATCTTAGAAAGAAGCTTCTTAGAAGCTTCATAGATACAAAATCATCTTTATACATGTCTATAGGTGATTGATAGGTTAGAAACTTGGTCAACAAGCTAGCCTTGTCTTGCACATATTTGTAGCTTGTGGAACAAGCTAGCCATGTGTCACATATGTTGGTAGCTTGCGGAACAAGCCAAGTATGTGGCGCACATGTGAAAAACTTTTCTTACAAGTTTGACACATGTCTTGCAAATTAGACGCATGTATGAGGTCTTATAGAATACCGCCACGTAGCTTTTAGATAGAGAGTATAAATAAATATAAGAGTGAAGCCTTCTTCACTCTTGTCAACTTCTTTCTTGCTTCTAGTATAATTCAAGAGTCTCATGTATTTTCAAGTCTTTAGCAATAGCCATTCCAGTTTCTTTTTGAATATACATATTTTTTTATTTCTATCTTATTATTTTTCTTCGACATAATTTTTACTAATTTATACATCTGTTTTAATTTGTGCCCTTGATAGAGGTCTATTTATAGATCTAAAACTTCATGACTCCTCCAAAGTAATGTCCTACCTATGATATCACTAAGAAAGAAGAATCCAATTTGTGAAAAGACATATAATATTTTTACATATTTTAAAATATCTATTAGACATATGAGAATAAATAAATTTAATCCTTAAATAATATCTATATCATGCTAATTTTTCAATAAAGATGATTCAGTAACAATCTCCTCTCCAACTATCAAACTCTTTAGTCTTGACAATGCCTGTTATATGGTTTAATTTGGACCTTCTAATTATTTTTTTTTATTCTTGTATTGTATTGCTTTGTAATAAGACTCATGTATCCTATTATCTTATTATAATCTTGTATAAATTCTTTAATCTAATCTATAATAGTTTGTTAAGACTACTAATATCAATTTAAGAACTTTGCCTTTTTGATAGAGTATGGACTACTCTTCTTTTTAAAAGCATTGAAGTATTTTAGAGATTGAAAATTACCTTCTTTTCAATTGATATTAAACAATGTTATTTCTTTTTTAATGATGATTTTAATTATAAATAATATTATAATTTTTTCAAAGACTTATCAATTTTTTTCTTTTTTAAAATTTCATCTGTCTATTTTATTGATATAAAAGTAGATTAAGTCATAGGTGGTGCATCTTTATAAGTAAAAAATATAATAATAATTCTTGCAAATCTTTGAGCTCTTATAGATAATTTAAGAAATTACATTCCTTTGCAATCCAAGTAAAGAATCTCAGATTAATTTAATGTCTGAAGAAGCTAAATGAGAGATTCATAGTTTGCAATAAGAAGTTATATAATTGAGAAAAGAAAATATTAGACATATACCACATATCACATCTATAAATGTTTCAAAGACTATTACAAAAGAATCAAAGACTAGCATGCCAAATAAGTTTGATGGAATAAGATCCAATTTTCAAGGCTTTGTCCAATATATACGACTCTACTTATACTTATATTCTATTTGTTAATTAAATAGATTCATTCAAGTTTCTTTTTTAGAAATTATTTTATTAAAAAATATTTATTTATAATTTATTTTATTATTAAAATAGAATTTTTTATATTATATAATATAGAAACTTTTATAAAAAGATTTATTATTATATTTGGAAATAATAATCAAAAAAAAGGTGGCAAAAAAAAAGATACAAAACTTATAACAAGAATCATATTTAGTTATAATTTATGCTGCAAAATTTTAAAAACTTACATGTGATCTTGATTAGAATAGTAAGAAATTTATGACTTGGTTTCAATATGGTTTAAGAGACAATATTAAAAAATTATTCATTACAATGCCTTAAGTTGATTGTTTAGAAGAATTCATATTTCAAGCTATCACTTGCAATAATTGTCTATTTAAATTGCGACAAGAAAGACATTGGATTTCTAGTAATAATTATTACAATACAATTGATATTTCTTCAAGAACATCAAAGAAGCATTCAATGGATCCTAAACCTATTGGTGTCAACAATAGGTTTAGGATCAAACCTATTGATGTCAGCAAGAAAATTTGTATTTATATTGTAGAAAGTCTAATTACAAAGCAACAAATTATCTAATTAAGATTAGTAGATTTAAGACATAAAATATGACCTCAACTCCAAAATTGGCTAAATTAGAAAACAAGGACATATAATCACAATAGAAACTATGTGGTTGGATACCACTAAATTCCAATTATTAAAAAAAAAAACTTTTTACCTCCAAATTCTACATCTTATTTTACACTACTTATACATATAAAAATTCTAAGTCATGAGAATTTTGTTAAAGTTCTTTTGTAAACTACAGCCTCAACATGTTTTATAGATAAAGATTTTGTAATTAAGTATGACTTAGTATTGATGAAGAAGATTCATCTTGCACTTGTTGAAGTCATGTACTTGCATTAGAAGATGTTATTGAAGAAATACAACCATTGTTAGTAGTATTAAATGACCAAGTGTTGCGTATTATCTTTAACATTATTCAATGTCTTATAAATCCTATTGTCATTGAACTTCTTTAGTTTAAATTTGATATTAATTGGAATTTATACAAATTTTTTTTAAGATCAAAACATCAAAGGAAGAAACATGGTATACCTTTATTTCTTAGAATTACTATTTTTATATAAGAAATAAAGAACAATATTATATTTGTGATGTATGCTATTCTAATAAAAAATTCAATTAAACAAATTTTATAAGATATTCCAATTCAATACTAAGACTTTAAGGATGTTTTTTAAAAAAAATATATATATATATATATATATAAACATGCTATTAGAACATTGATTATATGATTGTGCCATAGAATTGCAAAAAAGAACTCAACCACCATTTGGACTAATGTATAATCTTTTACAAATAAAGTTAATAGCCTTATAAAAAATACATTGATGAAAATCTTTCTAAAAATTTCATTTGACATTCAAAATCACTTGTTGAAGAATCTATATTTTTTGTGAAGAAGAAAAATAGATCCTTATGAATGTACTTGATTATTGGAATTTAAACATATCATTTATAATATAGTGTTTGATAAATGATATCTTTTAAGAAATTTTAAATAAATTTATTATTTTTTTTCTCTATAGTATTTTGATTTATTCAAAAAAATTTGAAGAATATAAAGAATATATAAGATTGGTACTATAAAAATTAAGAAATATAGATTTATATACCAAATTAGAAAAATATATATTCCACTTGCCAAAATATTAAAAAAAATGAACCCTCTTCTATTGGGTGGTTAATTAATTCTACACATATTGACAATTTAGAGATTTAGAGTTGATTGAAATATTTTACATTTATCTTAGTCCAACTAATATAATCCTTATATCAATTTGAAATGCAAATTGATTATCTCTATCAATTTTTCACTTAATTTTTCTTTTTATTCTTATTACAAGTGTTAAATCTTATAGTGAAATTTATCTTGCAATATAATTTGTTTTATTACTAATTCCACTAGACTTTAGCCATCTAATTTTGAATTGATATATTTTATATTTATATTTTTTAATTTTTCAATTCAAATTATTTAATTATTATTATTATTAAATTTTCATTATATGTATAATAATTATTATTATTTATTTTTAAAATTTAAAATTTAAAATTTTTTATTCTTTATTATTTTTTATTTTTATTATTTTTTAATTTAATTTAATTTTTTAAAAGAATCTTATTATTAACTAAATTAGATTAGAGGTCAAGTTGGAATAGATAAAAATAATAGAAATTTAGATTGTAATTAACCAAAATTGAGATCTACAACAATTATAATTTTATTTTATATTTATTTATTATAAAAATATATATTTATTATTATTTAATATATATATATATATATATATATATATGTGTATATTTTTTTTTAAAAAAAATTGATTATTATTATCGATTTTTTGAATTAGAAGTGTGATTGGAAGGAAAATAATATAAAAATAAAAATAATTAATATGAATTAAATTAAAATAAATAGATAAAAATCAGAATTTACAAGTAAGAGAAACAATAACAAAGAAACACAAGGATCCAGCTGGGATATTTTGACAACAACAACTACAACAACTATGATTAGTTAAAATTTAATCCTCCATAAGTTTCTCATTTTTATTCCAAATTTAGCATTTTTTTCTGCCTATTGTTATTGAATTTTTATTCTCTTCACAATGGACAATTCAAAACTCACAATATGATTCTCTAAGAATCGATTCAAGAAGGCCAACAAGTTGGACACCAATTTAGCATATTAAGAAGGAAACAAAAGGAGTAATTTAACATACAATGCTATCTTAATTTTTAGATCAACACCAACAATAACTGATTTCTACTACTACTAATATCAACATTTAATTACTATTTAGAAAATTTCAATACACCAATTGACAAATTCCAAAAATAAAAATTCTAAAAAAATCAAATTCAATTATTCCATCATGAATATTCTCACAGCTCAGACCGTCTAATTAAGTAAAGATTTAAAATTTCCTAAGAAATCTAAAAAAATTAAAAAAATTAAAAAATAAATAAACTTAAAATTCAAAACTTACAAATAAAATAAATGACACAGAAAAAATAAGGCATTGTAAAGACCAAGTTGGGAATTGGTTGCTATTGAAGGATGATGTCTGTCTATGAGGCACCTGTTAAAGCAGCAACAAGGAGCAAGTGAGGAAGCATGGGTGGTGATGTAGATGTGGAGAGTGCCACTGCAAACCACGAAGGTAGAAGTCAAAGCTAAATGGAAAATGAAGAGCAAAAAGCTCCAAAACCACTAAAATCCTTCTTGCTAGCTTAGGAGGTTGGCTTGAGATAAGAAAAGAAGAAAGAGATTTCAGAGGAGGCAACGGCCAAAGGAAGAAGGCAAGAAGAGGCAAGAGAGACATCTGCACTAGAAAAGAGGCCAAGAAAAGAAGAAGAGAGCCAAAAGAAAAGACCTCTTAAAAAGAAGAAAAAGCCCTTCAGCCTAAGGCTAAGCCCAAGGTCAAATTGCCATCCAAGTCAATCTTAGAATTCAAAAATTGCCTTGCAAATTCATCAAGAGCCGTCATTACAGGCCTGCCATCTAAATGCAGTTGCAGTAGCCTCCAATAGGCCCCAAACTCATTTAATTTGAAAAGGACCATTGGAGGTCAATTTGACTTAGCTTGCCACTATTCACACCTTGAGGAATTAATCTTCATACACCTCTTCAAAAGGCTCAATTCAAGCTAGAATTCCATCTTGGTCCAAAACAATTCATTGATTAACCGCCACAAAATTCAAAATCCAATAAAAAATTATCAAATTGGCCCTTGGTTCTAAAAGTAATTGCTGGGAAATTTTAAATAAAAAAATAATACCATAGGTATATTCATAATAATAATATCAGTCTACAATGATTTTTGGTAAGATTTTGATAGTTTTTGGTAATATGATGATTATAATCACCAAATGTTTTTGGTAATATGATGATTATAATCACCAAATGTGTGAAGAATTTTAGTTCGATTAGAAATTAAATTCCAAAATTAATAAAAAATTTACTACTAAACTTAGGATATTTGATTCACCTTATGTGATTATTTAAAGATTTTTCAAAATGGAAGTAATTCTCTGTGATTTTTGCAAGTAATTTAAAAGAAAAGAGTAGAACTAGGATCTTTGAATTCTTCCAAATTATAATTGCTATTGGACAAATAGCTTCAAAATTAAATTTAAAAAATTTTAATTAGTCTTAAAAGAAATTTTGAAATCTTTTTGAAATTCTAATGGATTTTCTAAGGTCTTTGCAGCATTTTAAGAATTTGAAGGAATTTAAAGAAAATTTAGATAAAAGCCAATTAATTGAGAAAAAATCACCTATTAGATAGAAATGATGGGTTGGACCAAAATTAACATGATTGATAGTTTTAGTATAAGGGAATATTAATCCTTCTATTATAATTAAATAGAATTAATTTTAAAATTTTAAAATAGATACTAAAAAAGTAAATTATAGATCTTAAGTTGTGCTATTTGTATTTAAAAAACAACAACCTTTTTAATCCAATTTTCTTCCTTTTAGATTAAGAATTTTGAATTGCTTAATAAGCAATTTCTAAAAAGAACAAAAAAAATCGGTAATTTTTAGAAATTATTAAGATTCAATCTATTTCTAATTTTTGGCTCACATAGGCTTTTAAAAATAGTTTAAGCTAGTATAGTTGATTAAAATTAGTCTAAATCCTAAATCCTAAATCCTAAACTAAGATTAATTGGTAAATTTATTTTCGAAAAAATAGAAAATTGAGTTATTTTGAGGATTCATATAAAGATAGATTTTTTTTTAGATATATCATATTAATAAAGATTTATTAATAGAATTCAAGTTGTTAAAGATTGAACAATCTCTAAGACAATAAAAGATGTGTAATATTTTCTTGGATTTGTTAATTTTTATCAAATATTCATTTAAAACTATTTTCAAGTAGTTGCTCCACTTACTCAATTGATATGTAAGGATAAATGAAAATGAGGGCCTTAAGTAGAGAAGGCTTTGTAAGACCTTAAATTTTCTTTTATTATAGTTTCAAGCTTAATGCATTTAAATTTTACAAAAGCTTTTAATATGAAAAGTAATGCCTTGGATTTTGTACTAGGAGCTATATTATCATAAAAGCAAAAAAATAAGAAATTTCACCCAATTATATTTTATTTTAGAAATTTTTTAATTGTTGAAATAAATTATAAAATATATGATAAAGAATGCCTTATTATAATAGAATCTTTCAAAGAATGGTGCCATTTGCTTGAAGGTACTTTACATCTAATGATTGTATGTATAAATTATAAAAATCTTAAATATTTCATGTCAACTTATAGTTTAAATTGTTACCAAGTTTGATAGAATATGTCTTTATCTTGTTTTGACTTCAACATTACATATTGTCTAAAAAAATAACAAAGATTATCAAATGCTTTATCTAGGTGATTATATCTTGCGCCAATAGAAGAAAAGGCAATACATGATCTACAACAAATAATATTCTTAAAATCCAAGCAATTGTGTCTTTAAACAACCACTATGTCAATTCTAATAGATTCTTTACTTCTCGATTAAATTCATACAACATTGACTACGAACCTTCTTCTTTTTAATATTAAATAACATGCTTCTAATATTCAAGATGATTCTAATAAATTTAAGTTTGAAAATAACTTCTTTTATTCTGAAGAACGTCTATATATTCCTAAAAGATCAGCATGCTGTCGTATGTTATGAAGTCCTACTTGAGAATGTATTGGACACCTAGCTATAGAAGATGAAAAAGAAATAACAATAACAGGTCTTAACACCTTTAATAAAATTATATAAACTTATAAATGAAATTAATAAATATGATTCAATTATTAAAAATTTAATTAATTTTTTTAATTAATTATAGAAGAATATATCAAAAATCCTAAAGAAATCTAGTCAAATCTTAGTCAAACCCTAAACAAATTCTAATCAAATCTTGGTCAAATCCTAACAATCCTATTCAAATTCTAAACAAATCCTAATCACACCTTGATCAAATCTTGATTAAATCCTAATCAAATTCTAAATACCTTGGTCAAATCCTAAACAAATTTTAATCAAATCTTAATAAAATCTTAGTCAAAGTTTAATCAAATCCTAACAAACTCTAATAAAATCCTATCTAAATCTTAACCAAATCCTAATCAAATCAAATCCTAATCAAATTTTAAATACCCTAGTCAAATCCTAAATAAATCTTAATTAAATTCTAGTCAAATTTCAATTAAATCTTAATCAAATCTTGATCAAATCCTAAATAAATCCTAATAAATCCTAGTCAAATCTTAACTAAATCCTAACTAAATTCTAATCAAATGCTAATCAAATCTAAAATATCCTAGTCAAATCTTAATTAAATCCTAATCAAATCCTAGTCAAATCCTAGTCAAATCCTAAATATCTTCGTCAAATCCTAACCAAATTCTAATCAAATCCTAATCAAATCTTAACTAAATCCTAATCAAATTTTAATCAAATTCTAACAAAATTCTAGTCAAATTTTAATCAAATTCTAACCAAATCCTAGTCAAATCCTAGTCAAATCTTAATTAAATGCTAATAAAATTCTAAATAAATCTTAACAAATCCTAATCAAATTCTAGTCAAATTTTAAATATCATAATCAAATCTTAAATAAATCTTAAATAAATCTTAAATAAATTCTAATCAAATTTTAATTAAATCTTAATAAAACTTTAATAAAATCCTGGTCAAAAATTTAAATATATTGGTCAAATCCTAACCAAATCCTAGTTAAAATCTAATCAAATCTTAACTAAATCCTAATCAAATCCTAATTAAATCCTAACTAATTCCTAATCAAATCATAACTAAATCCTAACCAAATTCTAGTCAAATTTTAAATAAATTCTAACCAAATTCTAAACAAATTCTAACAAATCTTAATCAAGTCTTAACTAAATCCTAATCAAATCTTAATCAAACCTTGGTCAAATCCTGATCAAATCCTAAATATTATATTTAAATTCTAACCAAATCTTATTCAAATCTTATCTAAATCTTTACTAAATCTTGGTCAAATCCTAATCAATTCTTGGTCAAATCATGATCAAATCCTAATTAAATCCTAAGCAAATTCTAACAAATTTTAATCAAATCCTAATAAAATACTGGTTGAATTCTAAACACCTTGGTCAAATCTTAGTCAAATCCTAATTAAATCTTAATCAAACTTTAGTAAAATCCTAGTCAAATTCTAAATATCTTGATCAAATCCTAATCAAATCCTATAAAAATCCTAGTCAATGTCTAACCAAATTCTAGTCAAATTCTTATCAAATCCTATTCAAATCCTAGTCAAATCCTAACTAAATCCTAACTAAATCCTAACCAAATCTTAGTCAAATCCTAACTAAACTTTTATCAAATCCTAAATAATTCTTAACAAATCTTAGTCAAATCTTAATTAAATCCTAATCAAATCTTAGTCAAATCCTAACTAAATTCTAATCAAATCCTAGTCAAATCCTAATTAAATCTTAACCAAACCTTAATCAAATCTTGATCAAATCCTAATTAAATTCTAACCAAATCCTGGTCAAATTCTAACTAAATCCTAATCAAATCTTAAATAAATCATAACAAACTCTAGTCAAATCCTAACAAAATCCTAATCAAATCTTAATCAAGCCTTGGTCAAATCCTGAATATCCTGGTCAAATTTTAATCAAATCCTAGTTAAATCTATGTCAAATTCTAACTAAATCCTAATCAAATTCTAAACAAATTCTAACAAATCTTAGTCAAACCCTAGTCAAACCCTGGTCAAATTCTAAATACCTTGGCCATATTTTAATCAAATCCTAAATAAATCCTAAACAAATTCTAACAAATCCTAGTCAAATTTTAATTAAATCTTAACCAAATCCTAGTCATACATTAGTCAAATCTTAACTAAATCCTAACCAAACCCGGGTCAAATCCTAACTAAATCCTAATCAAATCTTGATCAAATCTTAACTAAATTTTAACAAAATCCTAACTAAATGCTAAATAAATCCTATCAAATTCTAGTCAACTGCTAACTAAATTATAACCAAATCCTAGTCAAATCCTAGCCAAATCCTAATTAAATCCTAATAAAATCTTGATCAAATTCTAACCAAATCTTGATCAAATTCTAACCAAATCTTAATCAAATCCTGGTCAAATTCTTACCAAATCCTAGTCAAATCCTAATTAAATCTTATCCAAATGCTAAACAAATCATAACAAATCCTAGTCATATCTTGGTTAAATCCTAAACAATCTAATTAAATCCTAATCAAATCTTAAATATCTTGATTAAATTTTAACCAAATCCTAGTCAAATCCTAATCAAATTCTAACTAAATCTTAATCAAATCTTGATCAAATTTTAACTAAATTCTAATAAAATTCTAATCAAATCCTAAACAAATCTTAACAAAATCCAACAAATCCGAGTAAAATCCTAACTAAATCCTAATCAAATTTTAGTCAAACTTTGATCAAATTCTAAATATTTTGATGAAATCCTAACTAAATCCTAATCAAATCTTAATCAAATCCTCACTAAATTCTAACCAAATTCTAAATAAATTCTAACAAATTCTAATAAAATCGTATCTAAATCCTAATCAGATCCTAGTCAAATCCTAATTAAATCCTAATTAAACCTTGGTCAAATTTTAATAAAATTCTAATCAAATCTTAATCAAATCCTAACAAATCCTAAATCCTACCTGAACCCTAATAAATCCCAATCAAAGCCTACAACACATTTAAACTATAATGGTTAATGATCTAACTATTGATCTTAGTCCAAATTTTTTTTCACCTTTTAACAATCAAGTTGACAATATACAAAAAAAGTTTGAAAGAGATTCAAGCTACTCAACAAAAGTTATGATCAAATCTCTACTTAAGTATCAGCCACCCTCCTTCTCCAATCCTAATGTTAAATTTCTGGCACAAACAACTTCTCTTTGTACCATTTAATCACTTTTAAAACTCATACACAAATAGGAAATCTTGTCTATTATCTATACAAAAATATTTCACCTCAATCCAACCAATAGATTGCTAAATATCTAACAAACCTTTACTAACCTTCAAACCTCAACTTTTGAGATCTTAGCACACTTGAACTCTAATAACTTCTAATTGAATTATTTGATCTAATTCAAAATTACAATATATATTAAACACAACTTCAATTACAAACCTTCAAAATTTCATTTATAGATCTAAAATCAAACTCCTAGAAAGCTCAAAGTTGTAAACCCCTCTTTACTTCAGAAGATCTGAAGTCACTCAATACAACCTTGACTTTGCAAAGCTCTTACAAAGCCAATTCTTCTTTAAATCACTCAAAATCAATACTAAAACACATCTTTCTAAGTTTGGTCTCTAATCCTATTCTTTGATCTGCCAAAGATCCCTTGATCTGCCGTAGGTATATAATTTTGAACCTTAAGGTCTGATTCCAACCCAAGTTCATAACCAGTCCTCTCCGGGTATCAATTCTAAGATTTTTAAGATAAATTTTTTAAAAATCTCACCTTAATTCTTTCTTAAAGATGTCTATATTATTTATTTTTCTAATATACCTTTGTGCTTTGCAAGTATGTCATGACTTTCTTATTGTTGGATATTTTAGATTCAATAAGATATTAGAATTTTTTCTTTAAGGTTTCTAGTAGTCTAAGATGTGGAAGATTGTAAAGAAATTTTTACTTTTATGTGATATATGTTCCAAATCAAAGTATCTTTGATATTACCTATATAGACTTTTTCAACTATTATCTATTTTAATGCAACCTTAGTCTTCTATTTTTATAGATTTTATTATAGATCTTTTACCATCCAATTCTTTTGATATTATATTTATGATCATTGACTAATTTATTAAGATAATATTTTTTTTTCTTTGTAATAAAGTAATTACAAGTAAAAGAATGATCAAATTCTTTATTGATAATATCTATCAATATTATAGATTATCAAATGATATTATATCAAATCAAGGATCCTAATTTATATCTAAGTTTTAGAAATCATTATTTGAAATTATTTAAGTAAATATTAAGTTATTTTTAATATTCCACCTACAAATCAATAGCCAAATGTAGCAACTCAATCAAATTTTAGAGTAGTATCTAAGATATATCATCAACTATCAACAAGATGATTGGACTTCCTATTTGCAACTTTTTAAATTTGCTTAGAACAATATTATTTATATTTTTATTGAATAAACGTCTTTTTATGCTAACTATGGATATCATCCAAAATTAGTTATATTATAGCTTTTTAAATTTGATAATCAAATAATTAAAGAATTTTCTATAAGATTAGCAGAGCTATATTCTATTATGAAATTCCAATTAAAAAAAACTCAAGAATAATATAAAAGAATAGCAAATAAATTTTGAAAAAAACAACATTCTTTCAATATTGGTGATAATGTATGGTTCTTTTGATACAACATAAAGACTAACCAACTATGCAACAAATTAGACTATCAAAGGATAGGGCCATTTCTTATTTAGAAGCAAATTAATCTTATTATTTATTATTTGGAATTATTGAAATCTATAAAAATATATCATATTTTCCATACTTCTCTTTTAGAGATTTATAAAGAATTAAGCATATTAAGAAGAATATAAGCACCACCGCCTTGCATTAAAATAGATAATCATGAAGAATTTGAAATAAAAGAAACACTTGATTCAAAAATAAGATAATGATAACTAGAGTATGTGAGTCCATTAATATATTTTAATTGGTCGAATTATTAAAAATAAAAATTTAATATTATTTAGATATAAAAATATTAAGATTAGAATATTTAAATAATTATTTAAGTATTCATTTGGATTTAAAAGGTTTTATAAGCTAGAAGAGTCTTGTTAGATAAAAAGTCATCAAATTAGAATCTTTAATATTTAGTCTTAGAAGCAATTAACTTAGTTGATTTAATATATATCTAATATCTAATAAGTTAACTTAGTTGATTTAATATATATCTAAATAAGTTAACTTAGTTGATTTAATATATATCTAAATATTAATATCTAGTCTTAGAAGCAATTAACTTAGTTGATTTAATATATATTTTTTATTTAAAATAATTAATATTTAATTATTAAAACCAATACCTTATATAGTCTTCTATTCATTTGTATTATCTATCAAAAGCTTATAAATATTAATTAATAGGTAAAAGAAGCATGAAAAATAACCTCATGATTTTTTAAAGATTCATATAAAAAATAAGATTTTTTAATTGATTTAAATTAATTTTATTATTTTAAAAAATCACCAAGGTAGGATAAAGTAGCTTTAAATCAATATTAATATCTTAAAAATGTTATAAGACTTTTTAAAATTTATTTAGAACTTATTTAGAATTTATTTAGAATATTTTAGGAATTTTTAGAGCATATTTTAAAGACTTTAGTAAAAATGATTTTACCACTTTGGAAGGCCATTATGAAGAATTGGAGTAAGATATGAAAACCTCACAAGGTTCTTATGCTAAATGGGTGTTTTTAAACACCATAATAAAGTCATAAATAAAAAATAAAATATTTTACTAATAAAAATTATAGTAACTAGGAGCTAATGTAGTAGTTGTAGAAAATAGAAGTATTTAGAAACACTTGCCTTAGCAATTGTAACCATCTTAATATCCTCAAATCTATTAATTTTTACTTCTATTAATTTTAAATTACATCTTTGCTATTGCCAATCTTATTCCTAGATGGCCTTACATAGATAATTTTTAAAATCATTTACATGCTATTTACTCATTTTTAAGATAGCTGAGTGTATTTCAAGCTCATGGATATAGGCTCTACTAACACTCTTTAAGCCACTACTAACCTTAATTAAATGTCAAACAACCTTTAAAAAAATCCTAAATAATTCTAAAAAAATCCTAATAAAATTCTAAAATAAACTTATCAATTTTTAATAAAAGCCTAAATCAAATTTTAAAAAAATCCCATTCAAATCTTAATAAAATCCTAACCAAATTTTAATCAAATTTTTAAGAAATTTTAACTAAATCAAGCTAAATCCTAAAGAAATTCTATCTAAAATTTAACCAAATAGTAATTAATCTTTAAAAAATCCTATCCAAATTCTAATCAAATTTTTAAAAAATCCTAACTAATCTCTAATAAAATTCTAAAAAATGTCTAACTAAATTCTAGAAAAATCCTAATCAATTTCTAACCAATCTTTAGAAAAATTTTAAATAAAAATTAATCAAATTTCAACTAATATTGAAGAATTATATCCAAATTCTAACCAAATTTTAACCAAATCCTAATAAAACTTTATAAATCTAAAATAAATCCAATAGCAAATTAAAATCCTTATAACTTCTTAATTAATTTTGGATTTTATTTAAAACCTTGTAAAATATTCAAAATCCTAGTTGAAAACATGCACAACAAATTTGAAAAGAATCACATTTTCTAATTGTGAAAAAAATCAAATATTTTTCTTAAATGTTGAAAGCCTTCTTCTCTAATCTTAATGTTAGCTCCTATTTTCAAGATTTTTTTCTAAAACCATCAATTTCTTTTAAAATTTGTATAGTATTCATGTCAATTACTACTCTACCAATCTTCATCTCAATCCAATTAGCAAATTCTTGTAGATCTTAGGAATCCTTACTAGCCTTCGAATCTCTAATTTTCAATATCTTAATCAAATTGAGTTTCAATAATTTATAATTTAATTATATAATTGAATCTAAATTTATGATATAAAGCCAATACAATTATATTTACATATTCACAAAATTTTACTTGTAGATTTGCTACAAAATTCATAAAATTCTCTAAAATATAAATCCACTTTATTTTTCAAAAACAGAGTCAATCAAATCCAATTCTGATTTTGTATAGCTCTTACAAAGTTATTATATACCAAAATTAATAAAAACTAATATTGATAGAATCTTTCTTAATTTTACTCTCTAATCTTGCTTTCTAATTAAACAAAGAACATTGCATTTATTATATGCATATGATTTTAAACCTTAGAGTTTGGTTTCAAGCCTAATTCACAATTAACCTAATTCACAATTTTCCTAGATAATTTTTGCTAAAAACTATTCTTTACTTTCATCTAAAGATGATTATAATATTATTTTTTTTAATCTATTTTATTTTATTTTTTATTTATAGTCATACAAAATAAGTAAAATTTCTTTAAAAAAAAAAAATAATATAAATATTATTTTTTTCTTCTTCCTATCTTTTATCTATGATTTTTAAAATAATTCTTTATTATATTTTTAATAGAAACCTTCTAAATTATTGGTCTATATATATTCTTTTATCTAATAGTTGTGTTACAATATGACATTGCTCTTTGAAGACTTAGAACTAAAAGAAGAGGCGATATCATGGACATCCATTTAGAGAAGATTTTAGAAGGGCTTGGAACATCTTGAAAGGTCTTAAAAGGATCTAAAAGATCTTGCAAGATTGTAGAAGATTTTAAGAGGTTATTAGAAGAAGTTTTTTAAATTGCTTAACTTCTAAATAAGATAAAAAGTCATAGAAGAAGGTTCTTAAGGTTTTTTATTATCAAAGCAACAAGAAAGCCACTCAAGAAGTATTGTAGGATGACTTAGAAGTAAGGTCTTCTACAAGAAATTATTTGAAAGTTTCCTAATTTCTAATATATATAGGTGTCAAGGTTGAAGGACTCCTTAATTTTGACAATGCACGTCTTATGATTTAGTTTGGACCTTTTAATTTTATTTTCATTCTTATATTGTATTGCTTTGTAATAAAACTCATGTATCCTATTATCTTATTATAGTCTTGAATAAGTTCCTTAATTTGATCCAAAACAATTGATAGGTTGAAAACTTTGCCAACAAGTTGGCTACATATGGTACACGTTAGGCACTTGTATTACAAGTTGGCCATGTAATGCACTTATCAAAAACTTGTTCTACAAGTTAAACACATGTCTTGCAAGTTGAACATGTGTCATATGGCCTATAGGATGCTACCTTATAGCTCTTTAATAGATAGTATATATGAAGGTAAGAATGAGACCTTCTTCACTCTTGTTTACATCTTTTTTATATTTTAATCTTAATTTAAGACTTTCTAATCTTTGTATATTTGATAATAGCTATTCTAGTCTCAATCTTATATTCTTAATTTGTTTACTTTTAATGATACAAGAGTATATTATCTTTTTAGATTTTTCTTTGTAATTCATGTCTTTAATATTAAATTTATATGACTTGTTGAATTTCTATTTTATATTTTTATTTTATAATAATACCAAAAAAATAGCTATGACTATATTCTAAGATTCTTTTGAACAAAGAGTTACTGTTCTATTACCTAGTATAATATGAATTGAAATTTTTTATTCTCTATTTAGTAGTGGTAGAAGAAAAATAAGTCCAACTTTAATTTTGAAATAGTTGCAATAATATTGGACAATTTTTTTTAATTGCCGCACATATTGATAGCTTGAGGAATAAGCTAGCCACACATTACATGGGTCGATAGCTTGTAGGATAAGCTAAATATATGATACACTTGTAACAAACTTGTCTTGTAAGTTTGACATGTGTCTTATAAATTAGACATGTATTAGAGGTCCTATAAAACGCCACCACATAGTTCTTAGATAGATAGTATATATAGAGATAAGAATGAAGCTTTCTTCACTCTTGTCAATTCTTTTCTTACTTCTAGTCTAATTCAAGAGTCTCTTGTATTTTTCTAGTCTTTAGCAATAGCCATTCCAATTTCTTCTTGAATATACATACTTCCTTGTTTTTATTTTGTCATTTTTCTATGATATAGTTTTTATTAACTTATGCATCTATTTCAATTTGTATTTTTGACAAATTGACAAGAGTGAAGATATGGTATCAGAGCTTTGTCTTTTCTTGATTAAGAGTAGATTATTCCTTTGTTTTGATAAGACATAAGCATATTAGAAGTTGTGGATTATCCACTTCTAAATTGATATTATTCCTAGAAATTTTTTTTCTTCTTAAGTGTTTTATTTTGTAGTGAGAGTAGATATTTTTTTATTTTTTATTATATTATCATGGTAGAGATTACTAAAATAAAGAGCGCAATAGTACAAATATAAGAGCAAATATAAGAATTAATACTTGCAATGCATCAACTCAATGTACTACCATAAGAAGCAACAAGATTAGCAGGAAGTGAAGATATAGAGATGATTCGAGCTACTTCAAGCTATATCATTTTATTTATGATTAAACATCATTCAAGTATCAAAGAGCCAAAAATTAATTTGTTAAAAAAGTTTGATGGCACAAGATTTAAGTTTTGAAGATTCATCAATCAAATACAACTGGTGATTGAACTTCAATTCTAAAGTTATCTAATTCAAAGGTCATAAGTCAGATTTATTATTAACATTGGATTACACATTAATTCTTAATATTTTTATTTATAAAAGATTATTATTAAATAAGATAAAGAATAATCAAGAAAAGATCTAATATAAATAGATTAGAAAGGAAGAACTTAAAAATAGTTAGTATGAACAAAGGGGTGGTTAGCCGCCCTTGTGTTTAACATGTGCTTAAATAGACAAGGCGCTTAAGCCACCTTGGTAGTTAAGAAAAAGATAGTTTTATTAAGACCAAATAATAAGAAAGAAAATTTATCATAATATAGCTATAAATAGCTAATCTTTTATTTTATAAGAAGAGAGAAAAAAATATAAAAAGATATATAATTATTGACATATAATTTTGGCATGAATAATTTTAACTTTAGATTATAGGATGACTCAATAGTAGAATAGATTCATGGAGGCTTTTTAGTTTTTTTTAGATATCAACATTTATGAACTAATGTACAGAGATAGATCCTATTCCTCACTATCATTATAATATTCTATTTGATTTAAGTGGTGATATATCCAATGAAGGTTGAATTAGACATGGTAATATGTTGAACTTTTAAAAAGGGGTCTGTATCAATGAATGTTGAATAATAATTAATTTTAAAAAATAAAAAACCTCTTTGGTGTAAGAGCCTTTAGAGCTATCTAATTTGGTAAGTACAAAATTCAAACAAGACAATTATTCAACATGAATTGTAATAGAAACCACAAATCAATTTTTAATTATAAAAGAATCAATGATTAGTTTCATCGCGTAGTGCATGATGTAATGAACGAAGAGATTCAACTTCCTAAAAGTCCAAGAACTCCAAGAGAATAAGTTGCTAAACAAGAACACATATATAGACTGCAAAGACAAAGAGAAGAAGAAGTAAGGAAAAAAAAAAACAACAAACAAAGGATTGAAAGAAAAGAAAGATATGATAAGAGAAGCAATTTATTTGCAAGTCCTCTACTATGGAAATATACAAAGAATATAGGTTCAAGTAGTGAAGAAAGCTCAGATTTGGTTAGTACTTTAAGCACTATTAAACAAGAGACAAAAAAATCTTTAACAAAAGAGAAATTGTTAAAAGAACTAGTATTAATAGCTACAAATAATAAACATCCAATAGTTAATTTGAAGAAATAAATAAAAATTACACAAGAAACACTAGAGTAGGAGCAAGAATTTTTGGTATCACCAAGAACATCAATCAATATGGCACTCGCAATCAGACATATCAAAGTCGCTTTATCTAGGTGTCACGGACACAAAATATAGACTTGAAGTCTAAAGAAGAAGTTTAAGAAGAATTGGCAGGAACTGGATTAATTAGATGAGTATAAAAACAATACCAGAGAGGTGAGCTAGAGCTCCAAGAGATGTGTTGTCGAGACTGAAGAACTCTTTAGCCTCGACTCCAATATATATTCCTATCTAGGAAGCTTCTCAAGCAGCTTCCACCAACTAGGGAGCTTTTCAAGCAACTTCTACCAACTAAGAAGCTTCTCAAGTAGCTTCTACCAACTAGGAAGCTTCTCAAGCAACTTCTACCATCTAGAAAGATATTAGAAGGCTCTGAAAGTTTCTAGAGAGTTCTAGAAAACTTCTAGAATGTTCTAGAAGATTCTAACAAGTATGTCCTTGACATCACTTCCTCCTCTAGCTTTGAGGTCTTTGAGAAGCCATTTGAGATATATACTCACAAACGTAGGAAATCAAAAATTTGTCGCATAGTCTCTGCAATATACTCCAACTGTCATTCACAAGGCAGATGATTCATGGGCCCTTGTAGCCACCGATAATGACCAATACCTTCCACTTAAGACCATGCCTGAACTTTTGTATCTTCATTGTAGAAACGACTTGAAAATATCGCTTCGCTACTACTTGCATGAGCTGGTTCAACTTCAAAGATAATTACAAGTAACCTGCTGCTTGGTATTCTTTGACGTCTTCTTGGCTCTTCTAATTCTTCATCTCGAGGTTGACGTCGTGAGCTACTCCGTTGGTATCACTAGTACAATATCTACATTTTTACTAGCCATATCTAAATACACCTTGATATTAGATATCCTGATACTATGAAATACAACAAGTTATGTTTTGATAAGATTTGGATCTCTTTTCTATTCATTTCTCCAAAGAAGGCTTCATCTTCACGCTTTGTTAATGGCCAACTTTTGGTTTATTAGGATATCATCGATAGAATTTTTGTATCTTTCGCAACGCATTGGCAAGATTTTTGGCCGGTTTCCATGTTCGTTCATTAATATTGTAGCCGCTCCAATGCACAAAGTACTCTAATTTATACTATCTTCGCCATGAATCTAGTATCCTTTCCACCTCATATTCTTCGTTGTTTTCAATTTTGATACTAGGAGGCGGACATTGTATTCTTCCACAAAAAGATGATTCTCGATAAGGCTCTAACAGAGAAACATGAAAGACAGGGTGTACCTTCATAGCAGCTGGTAACTCTAAGTTGTACGCCATAAGATTGATTCACTTCTGGATAACAAATGGTCCCAATCTCTGGTAGTCCAACTTATTACATGGCCGCTTGGTCTTGATATTCCATCGAAGCAACCATATTTTATCTCCAATCTTGAAATTAGGTACCTGATTCCGAAATTTATCCGCAAATGCTTTGTAAGACTCTTGAGCAATTTGCAATTGAAGCTTCAATGTGGTTTGAAGCTCCGATAGTTGCTACACCAATCCTTCAGCTTTTGGGTTGTTATTTGCTGACGGACTCAATAGATCAAGCTTTGGATGGTACCCATAGTTGGAAAAGAATGGTGTTTTTTGAGTCGACCCATGAAGGGTGTTGTTATATGCAAACTCGGCTAGCGGTAGATATGCAGTCCAATCATCTTGCTAATAGTTGATGCTGTATCATAAATACTGTTCCAAAACTTGATTCACCCATTCCATTTGGCCGTCAGCTTGAGGATGGAATGCCGAAGAAAGTTTGATGTCCACCTTCAATATTTTAAAAAAAGATCTCCAAAACTTTGATACAAATTGGGTTCTTCGATCCGGCACGATATCATCTGGTAGACCATGATATCAATACACATTATCAAGAAAGAGCCTTGCTGTATCTTCGCTAAATGATGTCTTCTTGCAAGGAATAAAATATGCTATCTTTGTAAGTCGATCCATCACAACAAAGATGTTGTCACATGAATTTGATGGCGACAAATCTGTAATAAAGTCCATCAAAATTGAAGACAATGGACGACATGGAATAGGCAATGGCTATAGAAGTCCATAAAGGCGATGTCAAGGGTTCTTGGATCTTGAACAAATGTCACAAGAGAAGACGAAATCTTTCACATCCTTCTATATTTAGGGCCACCAAAAATCTCGAGAAATAAATTCTAAGGTCTTGTTGAATCCGAAATGTCCCGCAGCTAGAAAGTCATGACGAGATTGAAGGACTCGAAGTCGTGCTGGCCCTTTTGGAATATACAGCCGCTCTTCAAAGTATAAGAGATCTCTTTCAACCTTGAACTTGTCATCATTGATACGCTGCTTGATATCAAAGACTATTGTATCTTCAATGGTAGCAGCATATATCTGGTTGAAGAAGTTAGCATCAATTGGCACAATAACAACACAAATCTTGAGTTGCTCTGGCTTTAATAATGTCGTACACTATTGATCAAGCACTGCTTCTCCAACCTTCGGCACAAGATATGATCTTCTTGATAAGGCATCGGATAGTCCTTGCTGCTTTCCAAGTCAATAAGTAATTATAAAATCAAATCTAGATAGTAACATATTCCATCGAGCTTGACAACGATTTAGAATCCAAGCATACATGAAATATTCCAGATTCTTGTGATCCGTATATACGGTCACCAGATGCGCAGCTCCTTCGAAGAAGTGACGCCACTCTTGGAAAGAATCCACTATAATAAGGAGTTTCTTATTATGAATCTCGTAGTTGATCTCAGCTGCAGAAAACTTTCGTGAATAGAATGCAACCGGATGAAGCTTATTGTCAATGCCCATCTGTGAAAGTACGACTCCTAAAGCAAAATCCAAAGCATTGGTTTCCAAATAGAAAGCCTTTGCAAAGTTTGGGTGTACCAAGATTGGAGCCGTAATAAATGCCATTTTAAGATTTTGAAATGCTTTTTCTGCTAGAGGCCCTCAATCGAGCTTATCCTTACATATTAATCGAGTGAATGGAGCAGTAACTTGAGAATAATTCTTGATGAAGATCCGATAGAAATTAGCAAAGCCAAAAAAATATTGTACGTCTCTAACCGTCTTTGGAACTTTCCAGGACACAATTGCTTCCACCTTCTTGGGATCCATCTTCAAGCCTTCCGTAGTCGCAACGAACCCCAAAAAATCCATCTCAGTTTGGTGAAATAAGCACTTCTCCAACTTGGCATAGAGTCCTTGCTTGTATAGTTTTTCGAGTAGCAAACAAACGTGCTTCTTATGCTCTTCTTCATTCTCAAAAAATATCAAGATATCATCCAGATAGATGATAACAAAATCATCTAGATATTCTCAAAAATATTATTCAACATGTGTTGAAAGACCGCCGGAGCATTGGTAAGACCAAATGGCATGACATTATACTCAAAATGCTCATACCTTGTACAAAAATTTGTCTTCCATTCGTCTCTTTTTTTGATTCGCACAAGATTGTAAGCTCTCCTTAGATCAATCTTTGTAAAGATCTTTGCACGTCCAAGTTGTTCCAGAAGACTAGAGATTAAAGGTAATGGATAGTGATTCTTCTTTGTCACCTTGTTGAGACCTCGATAGTCCACGCACATCCATAGTGAGCCATCCTTCTTCTTCACAAATAAGATTGGTGCCCCAGTTGGCGACTTTGAATGACAAATGAAGTTCTTAGTTAGATTCTTGTCAATGTATTTCTGCAACTCAGCCAACTCCATCTGCGATAGGTTGTAGATTGGGCCAAA
Organism: Physcomitrellopsis africana; assembly: GCA_036785485.1. Taxonomy (NCBI): domain Eukaryota; kingdom Viridiplantae; phylum Streptophyta; class Bryopsida; order Funariales; family Funariaceae; genus Physcomitrellopsis; species Physcomitrellopsis africana. The sequence goes on along the minus strand of JAWRVF010000199.1, from coordinate 15,008 downwards.
ATGTGGTTGTGCTCTTTCTTACAATTCTATGGCACAATCATATGGTCGATGTTCTGATAGCATGTCAGCATTTTTCTTTTGGAACACGTCTTGAAAATCCTTGTATTGTTCCGATATTCCTGCTGTTGAAATCTGCTCTCTACTAGTTGAAGTCGCATAAATGATCAATGGTGTGTCTTCTTTGCACAATCTTACAAATGTTCTTACTCCAATGAATAAGGATTTTTTGGTTTGGAGTGTTCTTCCAAGCTTGTCCTTAGGTTGTTCTATGGGAAATATTATCCTCCGCAACTTCCAATCTATGCATGGATTATATTTTTTCGACCAAGAAAGACCAAGAATAACAGGATTTGATGAGGTGTTAATAATGTTGAAAATAATATAACTACTATAGTCTTTAAACGTCACTTCTATAGGTTTTGATTCATGGGTGATACTACCAGATAATAGAAGTTGTCCATCTATTACTTCTACATGAACATGTTTGAATTTTTGTACTAGGAGAATTTTGTGACGCTTAATAAATTCTTGGTCTAAGAAACAAGTAGATGCTCTTGAATCTAATAAGGCTAAGGTTTTTAATTTTTGAGGACCAAAAGACAAAGGAATTATAAAACAACGGGCAAGTTGAGTAGAAAGAGAGGAACCTGATTTTGATTTGTCCAGCCGCATGGTTCCTATTGTGGCTGGGCATCCTCGTTTTCTTTAACAAACGCACCTCTATTCTTGATGCTGCGTCTATTTTGCTTCTTAGGACAGTTTTCAGCTCTATGGCCTTTTCCACCTTGTCATGGCGCTTTTGTCCATACTGTTTACTTCTTTTAACCTTACGCGATGAGGATTTGACCGCATCTTAGCGTCAATCTGCGTATTTTTATGTCGATTGTGAATTTAGGCTACTTGCCGATATAATTGCGCCGTGATGACTTGTATATTGTCTGGAGCGTTGGTCTTGGCGACGTTGAAATAAGCGGTTATCGCACTTTACAGCTTGGCTAATGGCTTTGTTGAGCGTTCGTGGATCAGGAAGAGATAACAACAAATCCTTCACGTCATCTCTTAGACCCCAATAGAATTGGCTCATCAATGCTTCTTCATCCCAGTTGATGTTGCATGCCAATTGCCTGAAATCCAATGCATAGGCGATGTAAGCGAATTTCTTCATAAGAGATAGAATTTTTAATTTATCGCTCCCACTTTGAGCCTTAGCGCTACTTGCCAAATGCTTCCATAAATGCCTCCAAAAAAGTCTCAAGATTTATTTCAAGGTGGTGATCTTTTTCCAAATAGAACAATAGCACGATAGAGGAAACATGCCATAGCCAGTTCCAATCAATCCAGCAGCGTTGTCGTCACTGTTTGATGCGGTGTATAAATAGAAAAATCTTGTATCTATTGTTAATATATGTGTGAGTGCTAGAGGTTATTTTAGAAGATATTATAAAGAGAGGATTTATTATAGCCACTTAGTTAGTTAATTAAGATGGCTATTTGTTTTGTTCCTACCTTATTTATATCCTAGAATAGAGTCTTTTATAATTAGAAGAAAGGTGAAGATTGTTTTACCTTTCTTGTTGATTTTGAGGTAGAATGGATCTTGTGAGGGATAAGAAAGAAGAGCATGGGGTGAATAAGGCCTATCCAATAGGATTTGGCTGCTCATGTGGGCGTCTCATAGTCCAATATGGAAAGAAAGGGAGATATACTCCTCTTCTTAGACCGAGAGAAGAGGCAGTTTTGAGTGGTGAATTTTGGAGAGAGATAGCTCCGTGGATATCAAAGCGTTTGTATTGAAAATTGATGGGTGTGTTCTTCAAGTTGTGAGGATTCTAGAACATACTCACTTGCTTGTTTTGGAGTTGTGAGCAAAACATTATGCTTGTTTTAGTAGAGTAGAGTTTGCTGCCACCTGACGAAGAAGGGCAGAAACTTCGAGCTGCTACTGCAAGTTTGATTTCGACTCTTTCTTAGTAAAATTTATAGAGAGTGTGGAAAATTGTGCTAGCTTTCTATCAAGACATCTCTTGTAGCATTTGGAGTTGGAGAGCAAAAGTTGTGAGCTTGAGAGTGGGAAAGGATTTGCTGCCACCCGACGAAGAAGGGCAGAGACTTTGTTCAACCACCCAAGTCGGACAGTCTCTTCAATCTTTTTGATATTTTAGGTGCTAATAGTAGCTTGTGTAAAATTTCCACAAAAACAAAAATCAATATATTTGGAGCTTTGATGAAATTTTTACAAGCCAAGAAGTGTCAAAGAGGGCAAATCATTGCTAGGGTTTGAAGAGTAGAATCAACTAGCTACAAAATCTGGAGTTTGAGAGGCATGCATGCGAAATTTTAGAACAAGTTAGATGATGGAGTGAGCTTTCTAAAAAGCTATTGCATGTCCAATTTGGAGAAGGGAAGTGATCACAAAAAAGGCTGAAGTGAAGAGGAGCTTTGCTGCCTTTGCATTTGCTTGGAAATTTTAGCGCCTACTTCTTTTAATCATAACTTTTAAATGGTAAGTCATCTATTTGTGAAATTTTGATATGTTTTACAATGGATTATTGGCTTTCCATAGGCTATAAGCATGCTTGATTCGACCTTTGGATGAATTTTTAGTGATTTATTTAGTCTCAGCTTATTGTGTAACTTGTATTCTTCATATGCGGTTGTATTTTGAGGTATACTTGAATACAGACATATTTTGCTTATACCTTTTATACAAGTATATATACTTGTATTTATATCAAGTATTTATATAAGTATTCTATAAGTATTCTACAAGTATTATACATAATATTTGTATAAGTATTTATACAAGTATTATACGAAGGATTTATATAAGTATTATATAAGTATTTATATAAGTATTATTCAAGTATTTATACTTTATATTTGTACAAGACTTGTACAAGTATAATACAAGTATAACTTGAAAGCTTGAATAAATATTGTGGAAGTATAGAACATACTTGCATGGCTTCCTCTCATGTTCCTTGCTAGTTCTAGTAGCAGCTAGGAACCCGACGTTTTCCCAAGGCAAATTCTCTCTACCCGACAGCGTGATTCTATTGTCAATTAACGTTCGGATTGTAGAGCTGTTATTAACTTGATTTGATTGATGAAACCTCAAAACTTAGAGCGTGTGCCATCAAACTTGTTTGGAAGGCTAATTCGAGGCTTTTTACGTTATGGAAGCAATGGTTCTCGCTGAACCACAGGTAAAGCTACTTCTTCTGGTGCAAAAGTCTGAGGCTAATGAAGCCCAAATTGTGTTATTCTGGATGCTTTATCATTATGAAGTCTTACAAAGACTTTTTCCATCATCGTAGTTCTCTGTGATAACATATCAAGAACATTCATAATGGCGTCTATCTTGGACTCCAAACTTTCATTCATATTAATGTCTTGACCTTCAATCATTCTAAGAGAAAGAAAGTAATTGTTTCTACAAGGAAGAAATATTGGTTTAGAAGAGGGTACTCCGCAACCTCTAAAACGCCTTAAGACCTTCAAGAAAAGGAGTAATCCACTCTCTCCAAGAAGAATAAGACTCCAATATTATAACAAAAAAAGATATCAGTTTAGAGGAGGGTAATCTGCAACCTCTAAAACACTAGTATACCTTCAAGAAGAGAGGTAATTCATACTCCAACAAGAAGGAACTAGCTCTGATATCTAAGATGAGAGTAGTCTCGACACATTGTCACAGACACAAAATATAGACTTGAAGTCTAAACAAGAAGTTCAAGAAGAACTGGTAGAAATTAGATTAATGTCACAGATATAGAATATAGATTTGAAGTCTAAATAAGAAGTTCAAGACGAATTGGCAGGAATTGGATTAATCAGATGAGTATAAAAACAATACTAGAGAGGTGAGTTAGAGCTCCAAGAGATGTGTTGTCAAGATTGAAGAACTCTTCAGCCTCGACTCCAATATATACTCCTATCCAGGAAGCTTCTCAAGCAACTTCTACCAAGTAGGGAGCTTCTCAAGCAACTTCCACCAACTAAGAAGCTTCTCAAGCAACTTCTACCAATTAGAGAGCTTCTCAAGCAACTTCTACTAACTAGGAAGCTTTTCAAGCAACTTCTACCAATTAAGAAGATGTTAGAAGGCTTTAGAAGATTCTAAAGAGTTCTAAGAATCTTCTAGAATATTCTAGAAGGTTCTGATAAGTATATCCTTGACATAGATCACTTATCAAGAATATCTACAGAGGAAGCACCAACTGGAATAGAAGATTATCTTCCAGACAAAAACTTGTTTATGGTACAAGTTGATTCGAGATTTGTTCAAGAATCAAAACCATTTTTTAATTGGTGAGCACCATTAATTGATTTTTTGAAAAATAATAGACTTACAACTACTATTTCGATCAATATTAGAAGACAAGTGGCAATTAGAAGCTGATTTTGCTATCTTGACAAAACAAAAAGACTAATTAAAACTTGTTCAAATGGAATTGAATGAGTATGTTTAGCAGGTCCCATTACTAAAGTATTTATACCTGAAGCTCATGAAGGACTTGCAAGAGGACACTTTTTTGCTATAATAACTTTATACAAGGTTCTTACAATTTTATTCTGGTGGCTAATATTAAGAAAAGATGTTTATAATTATTATAAATAATGTGATATATGTCAACGAATAATAGCCAAACCAGATAAACAAAAAAATCTTTTACATCTAGTTTTACCTTTGTTAGTATTTCAACGATAGGGAATAGATTTTATAGGACCTATTGATCTAGTAGTCAATTTCACAAAAAATAGATATATCATCACAACAACAAATTATATGACTAAATGGGTAGAAGCTTGAGTATTAAAGGATAATACTATCAAATCCACAATGCGATTTTTATATGAAGAAATTATAATTTGCTACGGATATCCAACAGAATTAATTAGTGACCAAAGAATACATTTTATCAATGAGACAATTCAATCACTAACCACAGAATTTATAATAATCCATCAAAAATCTACCACTTATTATCCTCAAGGAAATAGACAAGCTGAATCTACCAACAAAGTTCTCAAGACAATATTAACCAAAACAGTCAATGCAAATCAAATCGACTGGGATATTAAACTTTATCTTGTGTTATGGGTATATCATACAATATATAAAATAACTACAAAACATACACCTTTCTCTTTAGTTTTTGGAACTAAAGTCTTATTACCCATAAAATATTTGGCAAAGACAAAGAGGTCTGCTATAATAAGGCATATGCAAGCTATTATGAAAAATCGCTTACATCAAATTCAGCAAATAGACTTAAGAAGAGCAGAAGCTGAAAAAAATATTGTTCAAGCTCAACTACAAAGAAAGTTTCAACATGACCATGTACATTAAACCAAATCTTTTAAGAATTGTCGTAAGAAGTATCTAATATTAAATCCAATTTAAAAAAATACCAAATTTGAAGAGATATATTACAGTAAGAATATTAAGACATATCTATTAAAATTGACAAGTATACAAAAGGCCAATTAGTTTTGTAGTTGAAAACAACATCTAAAAGAAAAAGAGGAAAATTTCAATATAAATGGATAGGACCTTACGTGGTGAACTCAATATATTCAAACAGAATAGTAGACTTATTATTATCAGATGATATGACTATAAGAGTAAATATTAATAAGCTTAAATCGTATTACAAATCACAAGAATTGGAACTTTATTTGTGATTTATAAATATCAAATAAATATTTAAAAACTAATTTGATATTTTAAAAAAAAATAAAAAAAAATAAAAATAAAATAAAAAAATCAAGAATAGGAACTTAATATATCATCAAATTTTTAATGTATATCAATATTCAAATTAGCCAATTTCAAAACAAAATGTTCCATAATAATAACCTATTGCTAAAAAATATATATATAGATATATATATTAAATTAAATTTTAAAAATAAGAAAATAAAATTAAAAAATATGAAAATATATATATATATATATATATATATATATATATTATTATAGTTCGATGTCATAGCTGCGACCATATTACATTTGTAGTAAGTTGTCTAAGATATATCATTATATTGGAAATATAACCAAGGTCGGCCACACCTTCAATATGTGTATTGTATTGCCGCTATGGATAGGGAGTATAGAAAATAGGCAGGATGATGACCTCGAATAGAACAACGGGACGTTCATCTAGCAAGTTGGCATCCAACCTTATAAGGTGATACTGTTTCTAGCCGCAGTAAGCGCTTAAAACAAAGAGCCCTATCTAATCATTCGGGATGGAAGTCTTGTCTGTGATGGAAAGAACACAAATTAGAAAACAAACAAATCTTGTTCAAGTAATAGTTCGTATAAAAAATATTAAAAATAAAAATCGAGACTTATAATATACTTGGATGACATCAAATATTCAAGACCAACAAACTACAAACCACTAGGAAAGATGGCACAGCAAACAACACAATGACTAAGCAATTGAGGCCAAGAACAGAGTATTGATAGGTAGCACATATAGTAACCAACGCGATTAGCAGTTGCCAAAAATAGATCCGTAATTTGAAATAATATAGATCCAAGGGTTCATGCTTGACCAGAGGTCGTCGGAGACCGCCCATGTCGGCGGGGCGGAACGGGGAAACGCACCGAGGCTCAACAAGCACAAGACCATGAACATGAGAGAAGTTGCTAAAGTATTCTATACTCCAATAATATTTATCTCAAGCTCATATAATTTGTATTATAATTTGCCATTATATTAAATATAAAGTATAAATACTTGAATAAATAATTTATACAAATATTTATATAAACACTCTTGTATAACTGTATAATATCAGATAAATATTTATACAAATATATGTATAATACCTATAGAATACTTTATAGAATAATTTTATATAAATATTTCTGATATAAATACAAGCATATATACTTGTATAAAAGGTATAAGCAAAGTATGTATGTATTCAAGTATACCTCAAAATACAACCGCATATGAGGAATACAAGTTATACAACAAGCTGAAACTAAATAAATCACTAAAAATTCATCCAAAGGTCGAATCAAGCGTGCTTATAGCCTATGGAAAGCCAATAATCCATTGTAAAACATATCAAAATTTCACAAATAGATGACTTACCATTTAAAAGTTATGGCTAAAAGAAGTAGGCGCTAAAATTTCCAAGCAAATGCAAAGGCAGCAAAGCTCCTCTTCACTTCAGCCTTTGTTGTGATCACTTCCCTTCTCCAAATTGGACATGCAATAGCTTTTTAGAAAGCTCACTCCATCATCTAGCTTGCCCTAAAATTTTGCATGCATGCCTCTCAAACTCCAGATTTTGTAGCTAGTCGATTCTACTCTTCAAACCCTAGCAACAATTTTCCCTCTTTGATACTTCACGGCTCATAAAACTTTCATTAAAGCTCCAAATGTATTGATTTTTGTTTTTGTGAAAAAGCTTATACAAGCTTCTACAAGCACCTAAATTTATCAAGAAGATTGAAGAGACTGTCCGACTTGGGTGGTTGAACAAAGTCTCTGCCCTTCTTCATCGGGTGGCAGCAAACCCTTTCCCACTGTCAAGCTCACAACTTTTGCTCTCCAACTCCAAATGCTACAAGAGATGTCTTGATAGAAAGCTAGCACAATTTTCCACACTCTCTATAAATTTCATTAAGAAAGAGTTAAAATCAAACTTGCGGTGGCAGCTCGAAGTTTCTACCCTTCTTCGTCGGGTGGCAGCAAACCTCACTCTACTAAAACAAGCATAATGTTTTGTTCACAACTCCAATACAAGCAAGTGAGTAGGTTCTAGAATCCTCACAACTCGAAAAACACACCCACTAATTTTCACTACAAACACTTCTATCTCCTCGGAGCTATCTCTCTCCAAAGTTCACCACTCAAAAACTGCCTCTTCTCTCGGTCTAACAAGAGGAGTATATCTCCCTTTCTTTCTATATTAGACTATGAGACGCCCACATGGGCAGCCAAATCCTATTGGATGGGCCTTATTCATCCCATGCTCTTCTTTCTTACCCTTCATAAGGTCCATTCTACCTCAAAAGTCAACAAGAAAGGTAAAACAACCTTTACCTTTCTTCTAATTACAAAAGAGTCTATTCTAGGATATAAATAAGGTTGGAACAAAACAAATAGCCATCTTAATTCACTAATTAAGTGGCTATAATAAATCCTCTCTTTATAATATCTTCTAAAATAACCTCTAGCACTCACACATATATTAACAATAGATACAAGATTTTTCATATTTTTATACACTGCACGTAAATGTAATATGACACCGAGCTACTCTCATGGCGAGGGTGGATCCCCGTATGCCGACTAGGTGACGGATACAAAATGTTGAGCGCGGGGCTCCACCCCAGTCTTGGCTCTTTCACTAGACAATGAACAACCGACTCAAAACTGGTAAGGAGAATCGGACTATTTAATTAAAATAAAGCATTGCAATGGTTTCCACGGATGTTGATGCAATGTGATTTCTGCCCAGTATTTTGAATGTCAAAGTGAAGAAATTCAAAGTGAAGAAATTAATCAGCACCTGTTATAATGAAATTTCTTAGCCACCCTTGTGTTTAACATGTGCTTAATTAAACAAGGCAATTAAGCCGCCTTAGGTAGTTAAGAAAAAGATAATTTTACTAAGACCAAATAATAAGAAAAGAAATTTATCATAAGATAGTTATAAACAACTAACCTTTTATTTTATATGAGGGGAGAAAAAAATATAAAAAAATATATAATTATTGATATATAATTTAGGCATGAATAATTTTAGCTTTAGATTATAAGATGACTCAATAGTAGAATAGATTCATGGAGTTTTTTTAATTTTTCTTAGACATCAACATTTATAAACTAATGTACAAGGATAGATCCTATGCAAAGACATAAAAGAAATATCTGACACTTCTTGGAGTATGAAAAGTGAGGTGTTTATTTATTAAAATACTATTTTTGGATTCTACTTTATTATACTTTACATCTTTTATTAAACAATGTGATTCAATATTGGATAATTTGAAAATATTTTTAGCAAAATTTTAATCCATGTATGAAAAATATGATACAATCTGTGTTGCAACCAATAAGATCCGTATCTTACGACTAAAAAATCAATTAGTGACATCATATGCTTCACAATTTTAATAATTAGCAATTGATATCAAGTGGGATGATGCTGCATTCATTAGTTGATTTCTCTATAGATTACAATATGAGATAAAGAAATTGATGCTCAATTTATCCGATCTTCAGATATTGAGTCAAATAATTGATTTTATTGTAAAGTGTGATAATTGACTTTTTAAATTTTGATCTGAGAGTGATATGAAGAAGGTCCAACGTTACTATAAAATAATAGTAACATTGATGTCTGCTCAATATATACGTTCAAAAGTAGAAGACATGCAAATTGACGTAATACGTTTTAAACCTTTTATTGAATAAGAAAAGACTAGTCATTATCAATAAGGATTGTATTTATATTATAATTTATATCAATAAGGATTGTATATTATCTAAGCACACTATTCAATATTATCCAAAAAAATGATGGAACTGTAAAATAAAGAATATAGTTGTTAAAGAAGACAATATGTTAGGAAACAAATTTGTCTAACTACAATAGGGACCGTTGTCATACTGCATTTACATGTAATGTGTAAAAATATTATATATCTTATATTTATTGTTATTATATGTATGAGTGTTAGAGGTTATTTTAGAAGATATTATAAAGAGAGGATTTATTTTAGCTACTTAGTTAATAAATTAAGATGGCTATTTGTTTTGTTCTTACCTTACTTATATCCTAGAATAGACTCTCATGTAATTAGAAGAAAGGTAAAGGTTATTTTACCTTTCTTGTTGACTTTTGAGGTAGAATGGACCTTATGAGGGATAAGAAAGAAGAGCATGGGGTGAATAGGGCCTGTCCAATAGAATTTGGCTGCCCATGTGGGCGTGTCATAGTCTAATATGGAAGGAAAAGGGGATATACTCCTCTTGCTGGACCTAGGATTTGGATAGTTTTGAGTGATGAACTTTGGAAAGAGATAGCTCCAAGGATATAAAAGCATTTGTAATGAAAATTGGTGGATGTATTTTTTAAGTTGTGAGGATTCTAGAACCTACTCACTTGCTTGTTTTGGAGTTGTGAGCAAAAAGATTATGCTTGTTTTAGTGGAATAGAGTCTGCTGCTATTGAAAGGTGGCGGCAGAAACTTTGAGCTACTACTACATGTTTGATTTCGATTCTTTCTTAGTGAAATCTATAGAAATTGTGGAAAATCATGCTAGCTTTCTATCAAGACATCTCTTGTAGCATTTGGAGTTGGAAAAGAAAAGTTGTGAACTTGAGAGTGGGAAAGGGTGTGCTGCCATCCGATGAAGAGGGGTAGAGATTTTGTTTAACTACCCAAGTCGGACAATCTCTTCAATATTTTTGATATTTTAGATGCTTATAGTAGATTATGTAAGCTTTCTATGAAAATAAAACTTAATACATTTAAAGCTTTTATGAAATTTTTATGAGGTGTGAAGTGTCAAGAGGGCAAATTATTACTAGGGTTTGAAGAGTAGAATCAACTAGCTATAAAATCTGGAGCTTGAGAGGCATGCATGCAAAATCTTAGAACAAATTAGATGATGGAGTGAGCTTTCTAAAAAGCTATTGCATGCCTAATTTGGAGAAGAGAAGTAATCACAACAAAGACTGAAGTGAAGAGGAGCTTTGCTACCTTTGCATTTGCTGGAAAATTTTAGTGCCTATTTCTTTTAGCTATAACTTTTAAACGGTAAGATATCTATTTGTGAAATTTTGATATATTTTATAATAGATTATTGACTTTCTATAGGCTATAAGCACGCTTAATTTGAATTTTGGATGGATTTTTAGTGATTTATTTAGTTTCAGCTTATTGTATAACTTGTATTCCTCATATGCGGTTGTATTTTGAGGTATACTTGAGTATATACATACTTTGCTTATACTTATTATACAAGTATATATACTTATATTTATATCAAGTATTTATATAAGTATTCTATAAGTATTATATATAATATTTATATAAATATTTATATAAGTATTTGTACAAGTATTTATACAAATATTTATACAAGTGTTTGTACAAGTATTTATACAAGTATTTGTATAAGTATTATACCAAGGATTATACACTATTTTATATAAGTATTTATAAAAGTATTATACCAAGTATTATGTAAGTATTTATATAAGTACTATTCAAGGATTTATATTTTATAATTGTACAAGTCTTGTACAAATATAATACAAATATAATTTGAAAGCTTGAACAAATATTATGCAAGTATAGAAGATACTTGCACGGCTTTCTCTCATATTCTCTACTAATTCTAGTAGCAGCTAGGAACCCAATGTTTTCCCAAGGCGAATTCTTTCTACTTGACACCTTGTAGTTGGAATCTTGTACAATTCCTATTAAAGATCCTATTGTCTTCTTAAAATCCTCTTCTTGTTTTATATTAAATATCTATTTGGAATCTAAAAATCACAAAGCCTCTACCTTGCTAGATTCTGGAGTCTCAATGTATTTTTTGTATAAAGAATTTGTTAAAATCATAAAATACCTTTAGTATATAAAACTAAATCTATATATATAGAAGTCATAAATGGTCATTTGTTGTCTTTGAGAGATGTTACTCATAAAACCCTTCCTATAAATATAATAATAGATAGTCATAATAGTTGTGTAATCTTTAATATGATTAAATTTCTTTCTAATCCAGTTATTTTAGATTTATCATAACTAAAAAAGTATAATCTTCAAATAGACTGGATTTTTTATAGACTTGACTTTTTTTAAAGTATTGATAAGAGTCCTGTTAATCAAATTAAAAGCCATAAGTCTAGTATAATAAAATCCGTACTTCTAGGCATAAATTTTTTTATGAATGCAACAAAAAAAGGATCAGCTTTTGCTATTTATGCTACACCCATTTTTGATAGTAGAAAGACCTCAAGCAGCATTCCAAGCCAATATTAAGATTATCAAGATATTTTTGAGAAAAAAATATAGATATTCTTTCCAAGCATCATTTATATAATTGATCAATCGACCTCAAAGAGGAAATTGAGCCTTTATTTGGACCAATCTATAATTTATTACAAAATGAATTGGTTGAACTCAAGAAATATATTAATGAGAACTTAATTAAGAATTTCATATGCTATTCAAAATTTCTAGTAGGAATTCTTATCTTGTTTGTAAAGAAAAAAGATGGGTCACTACGGATGTATGTAGATTATCTAGGACTCAACAAGATTACTATCAAGAATAGATACCTTCTACCTTTGATATCTGAACTTCTTGATCAATTGAATTAAGCTAAGATTTATACAAAAATAGATCTACAAGGAGTATATAACGTGATACGCATTAAAAAAGGTGATGAATAGACGTCTACATTTCAAACAAGGTATAAATATTTTGAATATAATGTCATGCCTTTTGGACTTACAAATGCACTAATTGATTTTCAAGACCTTATACATGATATTTTTTGTGAATTTTTTGATGATTTTATTATCTATTATTCAGACAATATTTTAATCTACTCTAAAAATATAAAAGAATATGAATTTTGTATTTGTTGTATGTTACAAAAAATTAGAGATGTAGGATTATATGCCAAGATAGAAAAGTATATATTTCACACTATTCAAGTTGATTTTTTAGGATATATCATTTCAAATGATGGTCTTAAGATGGATCCTAAGAAAGTCCAAATAATTATGGATTAGAAGATTCTAAAAATAATAAATAATAAATAATATTTTTTAAAATTTTCCAATTACTATTAAATTTTTATCAAGAATTTTTTTCAAGTTGTAACTCCGTTTATATACTTAACTTGTAAAGACAAACTCGAGTGGAAGAAAGAAGTAAAAATTTCATTTAAAGCTTTGAAGATAACTTTTACTTTTATACCATTTTTATATTATGTTGACTTTTTTTATAGAAAAAAATACATCAAATTTTTTTTTAAGTATAGTATTGTCACAAATAAGAGCAGATGACAAATTCCACTCAAGAGTTTTTCGCTTCCCCTAGGAAATTTCAAAGAAAGATCAACTATAAAATTCATAGTAGAAAACTTCTTGCACTCATGATTCTTTGAAGACGAGCCATTATCTAGTTGCTTTCTAGTCCAACCACCATTGTTGCGGTAGAGAATTTGTCTTCAAGAAGCGCAGCTACCGCTACCAATTATTCAACCAAGATCTAAAATAAAAAATCCTTGTACTTAGGCAGCAGCAAAAGACTTCTTCATAGGTACTATTACACCTAGTACATAAGAGTCTTATTTCAAACACTAAAGTATATAATAAAATACTCTAAAACCCTCATTCTTCTATAGAAAGGGAATTTTTTTTGAATTTTAATAACCCATAACTTTTAATCCAACCGTCCAAATCCATTCAAAATTTATATGAAGTATTGATTTATTCTTCAAAACTAGTACTACAAATTTCAATTTTTGATTCATTACCAATCTTTAGATATTGCCAAAATCCTAGTAGTAGCTTCAAACCCTTGTTTACAAACACCTGTGTACTAAATTCTTTATATCTCACAATCTAAATGTTTAAATGCTATGAAACTTTGATGTATAATCCCTTTTAACATAATATATATTTTTTGTAACATTTAAATAAAATATTCATCCATCAAAAAGCTCAAGATATAGCAAAAAACTATCACTATCAATAAACGTATGTACTTAATATCTCTTAATCAATCACTATCTTGACCAAATATTTTTTTTAAAAAAATTATAAATATAATAATTCTTCTATATATAGAATTATAAATATAATAATTCTTCTATATATAAAATTATAAATATATTAATTTTTCTATATTAAAATTATTATTCTTCTATCTTAAAATCACCTCTCCAATTACATCTCTCGATTTCCAAAAGCTTTCATACAATTCCTTGTATCTTCAAAAGAGTGATAATAGATATAATTTATATATTTTAAATTCAAGCACCTACTCTTCTTCCAAAAAAATTCTAAATTTCTTGATTCTTATATCAAAATTATAGTACAATAACCAAATTTTTTAATCCTAATCTTTGATTTTTGAATGCTCTCTTTGAAGTTGCCAAAATTCTTGTTCTCCTCATGGACAGCCTCTTCAAAGGCTATTGGATATGACCATTGATTAATAGAAATGAAGAACTTCACCTCTTATCTTCATTCATCCACAATTTATCTTTATCCTAAATAAGCCTCTTAGTAGTTTAATTCTTCTTCTTTGGACTCCAATTGCCTCTCAAGGCTTTATACTAAATATTTAGGTCTTATATAATTTAAACACCATAATCAAACTAAGTAAAAATCTAGAATAAAGTTTCTTATATCAACTCCCTTTAATTTACTTCTCTAATCATTCTAATACATATTAAAATCTATGAACATATTATATATTTTGATTGAATTTTATATACTATAAGCAATTATAATACGACACAGTATATATGGTTTACAAGAACCTCGAGTATGTCATGTCACTACTCGTGTTGAATCGTCGTCACGCTCATTGGAGCATGTCTTTGTCAAGATTCAAATTCATAATTACTTATCAATTAAGAAAACAACAAATTTTATCCAATGCTCTTTTTAGACATTCTTATCTTGTACCAAAAGAAGAAAATTTAGCTTTTAATCAACAAAGAATAATCCTCTTAAAACCAAAGCAATTTCATCTTTGAGCAATGAAATCAACATTGATTGTTGATTCAACTTTTGTCAAGTAAGTCCAGTCAAATATGCCTTCAAATCCTCTTATTTACGAGATTAATAATAATTCATTTAAATCTCATGATACTTTCAAGTTCAAGTTCAAAAATGAGCTACTCAATTTCAAAGGATGCCTAAATGTTTGAAAAGGTGAAGCACCACTACATGCTATTGAAGCTCGTCATAACTTCCCTACAATAGGATATTTTGGA